>OU896719.1:34383121-34817112 GCA_918026855.4 Phaedon cochleariae
ATTTTTGCGATTTTTGCAATTTTCAGGAATTTTTGCGATTTTTGCAATTTTTACAGTTTTCAGGAATTTTTGCGATTTTTGCAATTTTCAGAAATTTTTCTAATTTTCAGGAATTTTTGCAATTTTTGCTATTTCTGCAATTTTCAGGAATTTTTGCAATTTTTGTAATTTTCAGGCATTTTCAGGGGTTTTCGAGGTCGGAGATTATGAGTTCTTCATCAAAATTAGGAAATTCGAAATGGCGGATCCAATATGGCAGACGAGTTTTGTAATTATGGTCAGATTAAATTCAAATTTGGTATCTGAGGGTTTTTGAGGTCAGAGATTATGATCTTCGGACGGCAGAAAGTGCAAGAAAACGGCGGAATTCACGCGAATCATTGCTTTCCCAGTAGAAAATGACACGCTGAATCGAATGAGACCATGATCAGCCCGATAGGACAGATTGTTCTATCGAGATATCGGCGTTCAAAGGCAGCTTTCCGATTTCATTGCCAATAGGTGCACTCCGGTAGGCTACTACGTCTCCATTATCCTAATTGCCTGATATCCACCACAAATTCGTTTATTTCGCCATCGAATTAGTCTATCTGAATTTTTTCAGATTTTTAATAGGCCAAATAAAAATTTTCATTTCCCCACCTGAGACTTCAGTACGATATAGTCACCGAGCTATCTTCGGACGGCCTAAAGTGCCTGAAAACGACGGAAATTCACGCGAATCATTGCTTTCCTAGTAGAAAATGACACGCTGAACTCTTAACAAGAGAAATATATTTTCTATCTACTAATTATTAGTAAGAGCTATTGTGAACTTACAGTTTGACGCATTAATATGTTGGTTCATTGCGGAAGCCAGCAGGCCCATAAGGAGTTTGGTCTCTAGGTTTCAGACACTTCTATGAAATGAGCCAAAAATACCTATTCTTCATTCGGTATTTTCATTTCTTTATTTGTTGCACCATTCAAAAAAACGCGTGTATAGGCTTCTCATACCTTTCTTAAGACTTCGTTGGTAATAACGCATCTGTATCGAATCCCTATAGCTAGAAGTTTTTGATCACATTGTGGCATTTCCACTGAATCGAAAATGACGATAACGCTCTGTCTGTCACATCAACAATTTCAAACTTATTTGAGGTTTGATTGGCATGACAACAATAATCGTTTCCCTTCAGATCAATCCAAATCTACAGGGGGATTTTTATAATAATAAATTTTTATTTCTCAATATTTCTTAATTTTCACAATAAATAGTGCAATTTGATGGATGATTCTGAACATACATACTAAATACTCCAACAAAAAACTTAAACTTTCATATTCCATCACCAACCACTTATATTATTTGCGATTTTATCATATCTTTGTTTTCCCCCACTGTTGCGGGAAAATTACACTTCCCAAACTAAATTGCGTGCGGGTATAGGGTGAATCACGCACGCTTGTAGAAAAAAAATATTTCCCACAGTATGAGCAATACATGGTTTTGAAACTGGGTTAGCTATGAGAAATGCGCTACTTTTCATAGCAGTAGTAGAAAAAATTTATTGTCAAATTCGAACCATTTTGAATGAAAAAGGGCGGAACGACTATGGTGCTCTTGTCACAATGCACTGTGTGTAACTTTTAAAGAATATAAACATTCAAAAACACTATAACAATTATTGTAATTTCTCTGTCCGACCTCTTATCCATCTAATACCATCCAGTGACTCAAGTTATGACTACCTTGCATTTTTTGCGTATCATAATGACTTTTCTGTTTATGTTTCTAATAGGAACTGATCAGGCATTGTCTTTTATCTGGAACAATAAAAGAATCTTCGGCCAATCACAAGACCTTCCCCACCTTGTCAACAGGTTTAAATATGATTGACACAAGTGGAGTTCAACCTGTTGCGTGTACTATCTTCAAAGTGGCATTATATTTTCTGGTATGAATCCTTGCAAAGTATTTAATGTGGAAAACAGTGGCAGCGCCATAATAGTGAGGTACGAAAAATCAGGGAAAAAGCATGAGTTGGTGTGTATCAACATTCCACGGAAAACTGGAGATTCTTCGATCGTCAAGCAAGAGATAAGGAGTGTTCCTCTCGATTGGGCTACAACTTTCGGAAAGCTTGTGAAAATGCTGGACAAGAAAAATGCGGTGAAACTGGAAAACTCCTCCAAAGTCATTTGCTTGGTGCGTAAAAGAGTTACCAGTGGAAGTACTTGCAAAGCTTATATAGTAGTGGGAGATAGCAAAAATCAGCAGAAATTATGCAAGAAGGTACTCAAGCCAAATAAAGTATACAAGTCTTCCGTTTTGTGTTTCCCTTTGACTGATGAGGATTTGGAACACACTTTTTGGCGTGTGGTGAAGAAGTTGTTTGGGTTCAAGGCTGTCATGATCTGAAGAAAACATGCTGGCGATTGAAGAAATCAACATCGAATTTAATTATTTGGTCAAGAAAACTCAGCTTGGTTGGTTCCAATAATTATTATTTGTATTTGCGTCTTTGAAAGATTGTACTTCACTTAATAAACATTAGTTATATACAGCGTGTTCTGTCTGAGGTTCTGTCCTGTTGTAGAAAAAATATGATATAGTGAAAATGAGCACTATTTTTTCACAATTGCCGTCAAAAGAATGATTCTATTTTGACTTTCAAAATCATGGAAACAACTTTATGATAACGATAACGATAAGATTTTCACAAAATTCAAGTGATATACTGGGACAATGAACATGCGTTCGTGCTTACACCACAGAACTCAAAGTTCTGTGGCTTACACGAAAAAAAAAAAGGAATTGTTGAATCAAGCAAAATTTACTTGAATGAAGCAAATTAAAGTGTCTTATATGCACGACAAAATATAATCTTGAATTGAGTAAATCTTCATCTTGTTTCAGAGTGAATTTGAAGTTTGAATTAAGTAAATAAGTCTTGCATGAACTCTGGATCTTATCCAATCAAGCACATCCATGAATTGTTTATGAAGTGATATTGAATTGGGTCAAACAATCATTATGTTTAATTCAAAATAACGAGATATTGATCAAATCCAATATTTAGTTGATTCAATGAAATATTTGGTTGATTGGAAGAAATATTCGGTTGATTCAATAATTTATTTGGTTGATTCAATGAAATATTTCGTTGATTCAAAACAAACTGTATTTCCATTCGACAAATTGTATTAAGTATTAATTCGAGAATTTTCTGAAATTTCAGATCAATAGAATAAACTAAACTAGGATAGGAAACTAGTCGACTTCTAGCATTAATCTCTCTTTAGCTAATGAAAAAACTATTTCGGATTGCCTATCATCCTAAGTTCGATTTATCCAGCTGATATTTCACACACGTAGAATTAGGCTTCACGTATATAATTAATTCGAGGCAGGCATAGACGAGACGAAGTGACCGCCATCTAGTGGCGAAAATTGAAATATTTCATTGCCCTATTCAAGCAAATGATCCGTTCGAAACGTTTTAAACTTGTATGCAGTTTCAAAGATATATTCTCATCAAAATGATCAATATTTCATCAAATCAACAAAATCTTTATAGTTAAATCAACATCGACGTTATTTTGGATCGACATAATTTGTTCTTGAGAAAACCATATATTTTGTTAATGGAATTGATATTATACTGTTGATTCAATTAGACTACATTCTTGATTTGAATAAGCTGCTTCCATGAAATAAATGTATCTGGTTGAATCAAACAAAAATTGCTCAGTCCAAGAAAAATAATTTAAGCATTAATAATTTGTTGATTTGTAAAATACTCGATACTAAAATGACGTTTATAGCACTAGTTACATAATATACTATTTTGCACGGCATAAAAGGACGTGTTTTTGTGAAGCAGCTCCCGTAATGGATCTTACATGATTTTTCCATCAAAGAGTAACTGATGGTGGTTAACTGGTAACTGGTGGTATCAGACATCGTTTTATGAGGTATGCTGAGACATTACAGGCTTGAGTTTCTTAGGCTGTAATTTGAGCAAGATCCCCATTGACACCGTTGACCTGCCTTGGTCGTGAGTTCTCATTCCTCTGGTGATATGGAAATTCTGGAAGAGAACGCCGTATGGAAAATACTGTAATCTGGATAGCTGTGGATAGGGCATCAGGTGGTTTCTCCCAATGTTGATGCTTCTTTTATCTCTTGGAACGCACGAAAGAAAATTCTTATAATGTTCAGAGAACATTGTGCGTACCTATATAGTTAGTTAATCTCTTAGTTTAGCTCCTTGACACTAAAAGTGCACTAGCAACATAAATATCAATCATTACATCGTGATACTAACAGAAATCTCAACTTCAAGAGCTTATTTTAAATAAAAAATTGATGACTTTTTATTCGGTTGTAGAAAAACTTGTTTTTATGCAATTAGTATACGTAGGAAGTGACACCACCGTAATCTTGTATATGTGGTTGCATACCTTGGCGGCGTAACATTGATAATTTCATATCAACCAGGATGGAAATAATTATGACCTTGACAACGTTCACCGAGTCATTTTCATCATAATTATTATCGTCGCTGGAACGTGTTAGTTATTGATTTATCTAATGATATATCGCCAGTGGCGTACGTATTATAAGAATAAAGGGTGGGAATTTTTACTACCCTCAGAATTTGAGTAGCTCGACATTTATTTCCATGGATGTAATGACATCTGAGTTGGTTCAATAATTCCTAAATCTTCAAGATCTTCATCTTCCGTGTTTATTGCCAACATAGTATTTTTTGTCTCCGATTGTGGAAAATGATTGATGGGTTGTTTTTCTATTGATGAAATCATACTCATCATTTCTCGCATAATTTGCTTTGTAGCAAATATGGAAGTTTCCTTCGTTTAATTATTGTCAGCTGCCCTGGTGCAACTGATGAGACTAGGCAACCCGAAACAGTCTGTATCACACCAGCTCACAATGGATGCATGAAATTCCCCTTTATTATCTTAGTTTTGAGATTTTAGGTTTCTCATGCTCATTATTTTTCAGTTTCGAATGTAAAGTAGAATGTTGTATTCATGCTGCTTGACAAAAAAACGCCTCAATCCATAGTTCAGCTGTTAATTATCCGATTTCGAAAAACAAAACAGCAAATGAAATGAATCATAGTATCCCGTGACTAATTTAATTATTAGCTTTTTTGTTTTTCACAATCAGATAGCGGCGCTATAAAGCTTGGGCCGTTTTTTGTTAGCCATACTGTATGAAACAAAATATTTGTTCGAACAACAAACATGTCGAGTTCAAGTTTTTCATGAAATCTCAACCAGCAGAATATAAAGAATTATTGTTTGCCTTTGAAGGTATAATCTAAAATCTACATCCTTCAATGATTACTCATATTGATACCTGCTTACATTGGTGACGTAATATACTTTGTAATATTAACAATAAGCCTTCAATTGATATGAGCGATATTCCAGTATAATATTTCCTAGCATGATTCCAGTTTAAATCAGACACAGCTTCAAAATTTGTTGTTTATATGATATTTTTCTAACGATAACTCGTTTATCAAAATCATCATTAATAAAATATTACATTGGCCAACATGAATACTTGCTGATATCTTTATGGTTGGATGTGTCATTTTTTTCATAACTATCTGCAGGAAATCGAATCATATGTTCACATGGATTTTCCAGTATTATTATTCTACTGACATGAGATACGTAAAACAAAAAACAAAAAGTGATATTGAAGGTCAACTGAAACATGAAAATAATCAAATCAAAATCATTTTTGCTCCATTTACTTCAGCTTTTTCTATTTAGGATTATACATTGAAAAATTGATCAAAATTGATTCAGACTAGTGTCAGAATTTTCGAGTAGGCAATAGAAACCAGAAGTACATACTACAACTATATGAGATTTTTTGTATTTGAACTTGGACCTCAATCGAACAAACGTCCAAGAAATCATGTATTCCTGAATGTTTAACAATCATTTTTTTCATCTTTTGGAGCGCACGAAAGGAAATTCCTATAATGTTGATGGAACATCGTTCGTACCTAGGGAGGATAGGGAGAGGCCATTTAAGCCAGGTCAACACTATTTTTTTATATTAAGCTAAGCATATTACTACTTTAGAACCATATTTTGGACAAATACAGTCTGTAGGTTAATCGAGTTAGTGAATTGGGCGTCCTGATTCCGAATCCGAAGTGATTTTCAACCTATTTTGACTCCTAATATCATTTTCCGGAAATTGAGGTAATTCCATGGCTGTTGGCGAGCAGTGTACTGAATATGACCCCACTTGGTCATACAGTGCATTTTTGTTATATCTCTTGCTCCAACAAATTTTAGGATCCCTACCCAACGAATACGTAAGATACACGGGTGTTTCCGTTAGAAGTGGGCCACACTGTATATAAATATTTATATATGTTCACATGAACTTTTCATCTTAACAATGTGTTCTTCAAGTTGTTGAAGACCCTGTATATGTACATATACATAAATTAGAAATGAAACTGATAAGCTTCTTTGGACAAACAAATCACAAATCAAAACAGTCATAAACGTTTATATCAATCACCTACCTATCTTGGAAGTTAATATCCTTGGGGTGATTACCCCATTACCCCCCTCCCCCCATATCGACGCCCTTGCAAACTATCGTTTTGTGTTCATGAATATTTCGAAGCAAGCCTCGATTTCGTCTCTGACAGCTGATGACTAACTTCTTCCTACGAGACCAGAATCGTTGACCCACTAAAAAAACGATCAGATTCGCCTCCATATGGATGGTTACCTGCGAAAATGATTGCCTACGTAAAACGATATCAAGTACGGCAAACACACACACACACAAAACAATCGTCTATAACAATCTCGCTCCAACCTTGGCAAGTTCGTATTTATCTTTTTCATTTAATCGAATAACAGCAGTCCGCTAGAGCAAACCGTTTCCATACCCTGAAAACCCATAGTGATAATTTCACGTGCGCGACCACAAAACGTTCGCGAGATAGCGCTCTCCAACTGTCAAAGATGTCATTTCAGTTGCGTAACTGAGCCGAACAGATCGAGACTATGCACCGTTTCACCAGCAACCTCGCTACGATGTTCACACCCGAGTTATCGCCAGGTAAATCAGTGATGAGAGTGTAAAAGCTATGTGGTGTCCTCGTTACATGTTTTTTGTCACGCTTTTGTACCGCTGCTGGGCTATGAGGGTGCGCTACTACCCCCCCACAACGCCATTTAACCCGAGTTTTTCGTCCTCCAGCAGCTGTGAACCATGAACCCTCCTCCCGCTGAACTCCAGCCGCAGGAAATCAACCCCAACTGGACCAGCGCAAAAGAAACCGGTATTCAGCTGCTGAACAACCGCAGAGCCAAGATCACCCAAGCCGGGAAGTATTCCGAACGCTGCGAGTACGCTTTCTCGCACGATCCCAACTCCGGCAAGTACCCCTTAACAGCCCAGTGTCGCGACACCATGGAAATGTACCGCAAAGCCTCCAAAGGGGGCGATATACCCTCCAAAAACCTCACCACTGAGAAGATGAGGCTCGCCAGCAACGCCAAGAGCAACGCCACGAACGATCTCAACAAGCAGGAGAATGCCCTCATAGGCTACAAACCCCTACTCCAAGGCACCACTCGCCTACCCTTATCCTCCTCCCCAGTAAGCGTAGCCAGAACCCCCAAGTGGCCCAAGAAGAACCTCAATATCTACAGCGTCACTCCTGATGGGGACAAAACTCCCCCGAGTAGTCCAGTCACTACCCCTCCGGGGTTCCCTCCCAAGAAGCCTGTAACCCTCAGCTCTATCCTGAACGGTCCCAGTTGCCCAGATAATACCATGGAACACTTGCAGACCATCGAAAACATAATAAGCAAATTGGACGAGAATGAAAAGCGAGAGGAGAACCTAAAGAAGTTCGAGCTGATGTTGAAGAAAGTCACCCAGAAGCCTGCTGAGCCTGCTAAGTGCGTTCGAGTGCTGGAAAAGCCTCCGCTAAAGCCTCAGCAGGATGCTGCCAAGAAGTCCGACAACCATCTGGGGTCGCAGGAGGCTCTCAAGAAGTCCGACAAGCATCTGAAGAAGTCCGATAATCGTCTGGATTCGCAGGAGCACCTCCTCCATCCCATCAAGCACTGCAGCGAGGTGGAGGACTTGCCTGCCAGAGGGTTGAAGGAGGAGGAGAGGGCACCCCTCAGGGAACCCCAAAGGTTCAGCAGGGACGTGAAGGAGAGGAAGAGCATGGAGAATAGCTCCAAGGAGGGGAAAGTTAGGGCAATCCCCGGGCATCTCAGCAGAACGGCTTCGGATGCGCAGGATAGTAGGGGTGTGACGGTGGTGAGGAAGCAGACTAGGGTGTCGAGGGAGAGGGAGAAGAAAGTAAGTTTTTTCGTTGTGTTTGTTTGGGTTTGGTCTGGGTCGGCCGTGGCCACAGCTGAGAGGAGATCGTCGATTGTCGATATAGAAAGGTGAATGTCGGATATGATTGGGGGTCGGTCTTGATGATTGTGGATTGAGGTCGCATTGTCGGTATACAGGGTGGACTCCACTTGTGGAATAGGATTTTTCAACGGGTTTAAAAATTTGATGAATAGAAAATGTTTTCAATTGAGAATTATGTATCCGCGATTAAACACGTGACAGGTGTCACTTGGTCACTGCATATAACGGCAAATTTAAAAAAAAAATACATTGAGGGGAAAAGTGGGGTAACATGGTGAGATATCGAATAAAATATAGAAAAAGACATTAACAATGCATTTAAAACTCATTTATTCGAGAACATTCAAAATGACATGTTTTTTAGTATTTTCTGATCTCATCCTAAATATTTTAATCTCAACATCTTGACTATAGTGAAACAGATTTATTTCGATGGTATTAACAATAGTTATTTTTGTATCTAGAGCGCGAAATGCTACTTTGGTGATCGAGATCTGATTTTTTTAACGAGGCGTAGCCGAGTTGAAAAAATAGTCGAGATGACCAAAGTATTTCGCGCTCGAGTTGCAAACAACATTTTTTCTACAAACGTCAAAAAATATAGTTCCCAAGTGAGAATATGTTTTGCTTGATATAAAAAATAGTGTTGAACTGGATTAAAATGCCTCCCCGTATCCTCCCTAGGTACGCACGATGTTCCACGAACATAATAGGAATTTCCTTTCGTGCGCTCCGAGAGAAAAAACAAAGTTATTGTTGAACATTCAGAAGTAAATGATTTCCTGGATGTTTGCTCGATTGGGAACCATAAAGTTGAAATATAAATATTTCATATATTTTACTTAACAATGCGCGAAGTAGGTACTTCGCGCACTGTTTTACTTCGCGCATTGTTTTGTGCAAGGTATCATTGTAACGTAGGAAACTGAAAAAAAGTGTCCCTTCGCAATTTGTTATCAATGCGCGAACCTTGTCATTTTTTGACGTTTGTAGAAAAAGATTTTTTTTTCATTTCTGATATAGGTAACTATCAGATACGAACCCATGTAACAGTGTGGGCCTTGGGAAATATGTTTTTTTTTAGCTTGGTTTGTTTTATCATTACCATCAAAACACAATGGTTTCTTGTCATGCTATTCAGAGAGTACCTGAAAAAATAGACATTCTTGAAGAGATCGAAAAATTAATTTTTCTACAAACGACAAAAAATGTTCGCGCATTGATAACAATTTGCGAAGTGACACTTTTTTTCAGTTTCCAACGTTTACACGACACCATGTGCGAAGCAGTACGCAAAGTACATACTTCGGGCATATGAGATTTTTGTATTTAAACTGTATCGAGCAAACATCCAAGAAATCATTCATTTCTGAATGTTTAACAATATTTATGGCCTTCTAAGCAAATTCAACAATATTTTTTATATTAAGCTAAGAATTATTACTACTTTAGAGATCATTTCGCGCACTAAATACAAAAGAAACTATTTTCAATTTTCCGTCACCAGTGATAACGTGATATTTGTCAAAATCTATGTTTGAGTAGTCAAAAGTGTACAATAGTTTTCTTAGAATAATATTTCCAATACATTGTATTTCAAATTTTCAATGGACTACTACATAAAAAGAGTATTGGAGAATATAATGCATTAGTTATTGATATGAATTGATATAATAATCAATCTTCCATTGTCATCAGTCTGATATCGTGAAAAATCTAGTTTTTGCCTCGACCTACAAGTTTGTCGCTTCCATGGATGATTATAAAAAACATTCGTGTTGAGAAATATTAACATTTTGTGTCATGTACAAAGTCATAATTCTCTATAATTCTCCAACGGTTTCTTATCTTACTGATAAGATTAGATTAAACAATCGATGAAACATACTTAGTTATATGAATACCTGTTGTTCAGGAATAACCTGAATATAAAATTATTTTCAATTCCAAACTACTTTTCAATAATATTTTGAGAATTCAACTGACACCGAAACTGATATTCATATTGTGATAATCAATGTAAATTTCGAAACTGAAATGAGCTAATTATTCTTCACGTAACCGATAAAAATCCTCCCAACATGTCAATTTCAATGTTTCCAGTCATAAAGGTTGTTTCTGAAAATCTGAAAAACACCCACACCATAAAAAAACTGAGGTCCCTAGAAATTACCCCATAGGTACGCATTATGATGTTTTCCTAACTTTATAGGGATTCCCTTTCGTGCGTCCCAAGAGATAGAAAAAAATTCACCTGCATGAAAGGTCTATCGGGTTCAAATCGGGAAGTCTACCAGGCCAATTAGCGATATCTAACTTCCTCAAGGTACTGAATCGCTATGAAAGTATTTTGTTGCAGAACGGTGAATAATTTTGAGTCGAAATTAATTCAATATTGACATACCTTATCGCCTAAGCTTCATGGAATAAAAAAGTGTAACAATTTCGCAGGAAATATATTATAAATTATTGTTTGAAAAGCGAGTAGGAGCAAACAAGAGAACGTCAAAAATACTTATCGAAGCCGAAACATGATAATCTATACCGCAAATAATAATACCTGTCTGGAAAAAAAGATTTATTTCTGATACTTCATTAATACTCGGTAATATTCCAGATGCTTACAATTCATGCATTCAACTGTCCCATTTTTATTCAAGGTATCTGTCGTTGTTGCTTCCGGTAAACATTTTGATCTCATGGTAATCTATGACATACATTTCATAAAAGGCAGTCTCATTAACATATACTAATCGGAATCACAAATATTCATGAATATTCCACTAATGGTCTCAAGAACCAATCACATTGTAATGTCTGGCACCACCATCTCCACCAAGCCCACCATATCTATGCTCGGTATTTCCATCAGATCCATCGCAAAAGCTGCTTCACAAAAACTCGAATTCTTGTTCCGTGCGAAAAGCTACTTTACACCTCAACAGCTTCTCATGATCTACAAAGCGCAGATACGGCCTGTTCTAGAATACTGTTCCCACATATGGGGTTCAGCACCAAAACATACGCTTATGCTCTTAGATTCCATCCAGAGTGAAAAAATGCCATTCCATTGGCCCACCCTGTAAACAAACGAGCGAACAATGGTTTTTTCACTCCATCGAACGTGAAATCTATTTTGCTCTCACTCTCTCTCACCTTATCTTACTGCCTTGAATGTATCCACTCCATATTGGCTTCTATCAAGCAAGACGTATTTATTGACCTTATCATCATAATAATATCGAGTACTTACATCTCAAACTTATCGTAGAGTGACAAAAAAAATCTATTTAATGAAAATGTTTTCATTATCATCGATCCAAAATGAAGAGAGTCTGGGAACGAGCTACAAACAATCTATGGAAACTAACAAATTTCCCATTTTCGGTATGAATGTTTTGAATCTATCTATACTTATACTTATATTTGTTAATAATATGAATAGTCTTCTGAATACTGAATCATATTTTCCCTTATTCCTATCTTCTTCCAGTTTTCCCTGCCGGAAATAGTTAAAACAACATACAGTGTGTCCCACTTACCATGCTCACCATGGGTATCTCTTTAACGGTGAGAGATACGAGGTCGGTTAAATGACACCAAATGTGGAGTTTGTCAAGGCCAACAGTAATGTGAAAAAATATTTTGATAAAATCTATTCGTTTTTGTTTTATACGCAAAAAACAGATTTTGATCATTTTCATGTCTCCTTCGTAACTTCTTTATTTATGAAAATATTCAAATAGGAATTTCACATTCTCATGGCAGTTTTCCAAAGTGATTTCGAAAAAAATATGAAATTTATACCAACTCTTCTAGAATTTGAGATATCAGCACCAACTTTAGTTTTTCAAATGTAGGTCATAGCTCACTATGACTTAGTTACAAATAACTTTTTTTTCTCTCACAGATGATATGTCGCAGTAATAGTTTTGTAATGATAACAACGGAGTTATCGTCATTTATACAAAAACAAAAAAATTTTTGGAAGCCGCGATGTTGAATTTATAAATTTTAACAAGAAAATTATAATCTCCGACCTCAAAAACCCCCACTTACAAATTTTGAATGGAATCGGACCAAATCTTGTCCGCCATCTTGGAGCAGCCATTTTTTTTAATTTCAAAAAAAATTCCATAATGTATTGTCACCGGATTTACGAACATCTGCCAAAATGTCGTCCGATTAGCTTGAAATTTGGCAGGTGTTCATAATTTCGGTGACAATACATTATGGAATTTTTGTTGAAATTAAAAAAAATGGCTGCTCCAAGATGGATTTATACTGATATATCGAAGACTGGAACCTTTGGAACGATAATACACTACCACCATTTATACTGAAAAAACAGTTTTTTTCTTTGTCAATCCTACCCTGATACGACGTTTTTACGAACTTTGTCGGCTTATATCTTAGAAACTAAACATACAAAACTTTTCAAACTCACATATTTTCCTAATGAGCCAATACACAACAACATAGTAAAATTTCAGCCAATTCGACCGAGAGCCAATTTCCCGTGTTTTCGTGCGGTCCTTTGTATGTTGTATTTTGGTTGTATGGTGGTTGTAAAATGACAAGAGATCGGGAAAATCACGGAAAACCGTTTCGGAATGAGATTTTCGACGTTATAAATGGCTGTCGATTATCAGGGACTTTTGTGACATTCAGGACACCAATATACGGGGTATGTCACTACGAGCTTACACTATCTTTATATCGAGAATCAGTCGGGAGAAATCCATGAAAATGTGCATGCTTATAATTCAGAATACGCTCTCTTTATTTAAAATATTTTCGCCGCTTCTACTAGAAAAAAGTAGCAACATTGATATTTAAAATGAAACACCCTATATTTTATCGCCTTTCTAGACTCTCCCTGAAGAGCTGATTCCATCGATATGTCACACTTGGGGTCTATCAAGAATGATTACAGAGATATAGGGTGTTCAAAATCGAGATTTTTCAACTTCAGGATTTTTTGTGTCGAACCTATTCATTATCGGTTGAAACGGCTTACAAGTCCTTATCTCAACTTCTGATTCACTATGTACTGATATGTAATCGGATACACATACAGGTGACCAGAATTCTGAATCTTGAACCACCCTGTATCTGTTCTGTTGAGATAGGGACATGTGAGCCGTTTATGAATAGTTTCAACACAAAAGAAATCCTAGAGTCAAAAAACCTGTAATCATTTTCGATAGATCCCAAGTTTGATGTATCGATAAAATCAACCCTTCATGGAAATTCAAAAAATGCAATTAAATACAGGGTATTCTGTTTGAAATAACAAAGTTTTTGCAACTTTTTGATAGAAGCAGCAACACTGCATTGCTGAAATTATTTTAAATGAAGAGAGCATATTCTAAAATATAAGGATGCATATTTTCATGTATTTCTTTCGACTGATTCTCGATATAGAGATAGCGTAAGCACAGAATATCCAACAATATTTTGTGGTGTCACAGATTGTTGGGTATTCCGTGCCTGAATCCACGATAATACCTAACCACAGCTGTGACCTAAGAATGAAATTCTTCCGTATTATCGATGATTCCAAGACTCGTCAATGGGCGTGTACACAACTTTGAACTCAAACCATGTTTATAATGATCCTTTTATACATAAATAATGATTGACGACATAATTCGATCGAAAAATTAGCTGGAATGTTTTATTTTTGGACATAAATAATAGTACCTTCTGAAAACGCACCCTCTTATGACGTAGAAACCTCATCTCGCCATAGTTAAAAGAAAATACCAAACGCCCGACGGAGACTGAGGCAACTGATATATTAATTCTTTCAACTGTGATCTCGCGCTAATTCACTCTGTCAGAAATCATGTATCATTCATCTCTGTCTGGAATAGTCTTGTTTCAGTATTAGGGTTTTGACGTCACATCATCGCCTCGTGTTCATGGGTCCAAAAAATCGGGGATTTCAATAATTTTTTATAAAACGTAGGGAGCTCACAGCAAGAAACGGTTTGCGGTGGTGAGCTAGTTTGGGTGAGTTCCATCGAATTATGGAATACATTTTTTTTGTGATTCTCTTCGCGACCCAAGACCCGACCCGACTTTTACCCTTCGTTTTTTCTTCTAGGCCAACGACAGCTCGTCGGAACCGACTCGGCCCAGTTCGGCGTCGACCCGGAACCGGCCGAGGATCGGCGACGAGCCGACGATCGGCAAGTACAAGCTGCTGAAGACCATCGGCAAGGGCAACTTCGCCAAGGTCAAGTTGGCCAAGCACGTGCCCACCGGCAAGGAGGTGGCCATCAAGATCATCGACAAGACGCAGCTGACGCCCGGATCCCTGCAGAAGTTGTTCAGAGAGGTTGGTGTTCTTTTTTTGAACCTTTTTTTCTTTGTTCTGGTTCCCACGAAAAGGGATATCCTGTAATGTTCAGAGAACATCGTGAGAACCAAGGGAAATAAGGTAGGAATTGGTGTTCTTCTCAAATTTCTGGAGGTTATATGCCTCGGGGAACACCTCCCTTAGCAATGTTTTCCAGAGCCTCGCTGTTCGTTGGATGAACGAGTCTTTGGAAAGAGATGTTCTGCAGGTCTCCAAAGTGACCACGAAGGGGTGCGAAGCCTCAACTCGACGGGTTAATCTCGCGGGGACTGCCAACGGAGGAACAATTGTTGATATTTCAGAAGAGCATCGTCCATGAAAATATCTATAAAATAGAGCCAGATCGCCAACTTTTCAACGTTGTTCCAGAGTAGTGAGTGATTTTGTGAGCAAGGCATCACCCACGAGACGACTTGCCCTTTTTTGGACAGAATCCAACATTTTCAGGGTATGCACTCCAAATATGGGAACAGTATTCCATGACAGGTGGGATCTGTGCCTTATAGGTCATAAGCAGCTGACTGGAAGTGGAATAGCTCCTGGCCCGAAACAGAAAACCATTTTTTTGGGATGCACTTTTAGCAATTAATCTCACGTGATTTTCCCAAGAAGGGTTATTGCTGATAGTAATACCAAGCATCGAAATGGATGTCTTCGAAGGTATGGTTACTCCTGACAAGCTTATGTTGGGCACAGTGAGATCGGCTTTTCTAGAGAAAAGGCATGCTTGTGTTTTGTTTGCATTGAAATCTACCAAGCCAAGTTATTGGATCCCCATTCGGGAATTGTTGCCAAGTCCATATTTATGTTGTCAACATTTCTCCCTTGTTCATTTATGATTTGCCTGTCTGGTATTGGAGCCCTGGAAGAGAAGGCGGTATGGAAGGTACTATCATCCGCGAAGCTGTATACTGGACATGAAGTTGCTTCCAACAAATCGTTGATATGAAGTAGATATAGTGTTGGTGCTAGAATTGATCCTTGCGGAACACCAGCATTCATGAAGAGACAGTCAGATGAAACTCTGTCGACCACTACATGGTGAGACCTGTTTGAGGGAAAACTAGCTAGCAGAGGACATAGCTGGGGAGGCAAGCCATAAGATGGAAGCTTGGCGAGGAGTCCGTGGTGGCAGACTCGATCGAATGCTTTGGAGATATCAAGTGCCACGGCTAAGGTTTCACCATATTTTTCAATAGATTGTTGCCATTTATGGGAGACGTAAGCGAGCAGGTCACCAGTTGATCTCTGATGACGGCAGTCGCGTGATGTAAAATTTACGAATTTCCCTAGAGACATAGGGTCGGTTGCATAAAGAATTGTTTAAATCCATGGCAACGTATGCCTTAGCTGACGAGTTAGAAGAGTTGATTCCTCGTTAAGTTAACAGAGAGCTTTATGCAACCGGTCCATGCCCTATTATTTTTCGAAACATTGCGATGTTAACAAAAAAAGATGTGAGCTAGTGAAAGCTCTGAGGTCTTTTCTAATTCAAGGTGAGTCTCAGAACACAACCTGTGGATTCAAGTTGAAGGCTTTGACATAATTTCTTCAGTAAGTGGCTAGGGTTTGAGACAGCCTATCTTTATCCGATATTACCAACAACAAAAAAGTGTGAATACCAATCTGTTTGGTTATTTGTGTGTTCGCGTGACCATATGGTTACGGTCGATCATGAGTTATGTAGTCGTCCAGTAGTTCCAGCAGGTGTAAGGACATCTGGACGTTGTACTCTTTGTCCTCGGAAAAATGATCGGAAAACCGTAACAAATGTGAAATTTGCGGACAGTTTGTGTAGAACACAGCCAGAAGAAAATGATATGTAACACAATATGTAATAATTGATATCTCAAAATATTTATTTTATAAGTTGATTTTTATATTTTGTATTTGTTGTACTGCATACTCTATAAAAAACGTATTGACATATTTGGACAAAATTTGTTATTTGTGTATTTTATAAATGCAAATCATATAATTAAATTAAATATCATAAATATATATGAAAACAAGGTGGGGGTACAAAAATACCAAAGTTAGTAATGTAGGGGTATTAGAAGAATGACTGAAGAGGATATCATAAAGTCGAGACCGCTCACTGACTTGACAAAGTTGTCTTGAAGAGTTGTGAAGACAAATTCGAGTGAAAATAATTGAGAATCGACTGTTTCAGGTGAGGATAATGAAGATGTTGGACCATCCGAACATAGTGAAGCTGTTCCAAGTGATCGAAACCGAAAAGACTCTGTACCTGGTGATGGAATACGCGTCTGGAGGCGAAGTTTTCGACTACCTGGTCCTACACGGCAGGATGAAAGAGAAAGAGGCCCGCGCGAAATTTAGGCAAATCGTGTCGGCAGTACAGTACTGCCACCAAAAGAGGATAATACACAGGTGATTAGGTCTCTAAGGGACAGAGAAAGCAGGTTTATGTTCTTCTGTTTTGTTCTTTCAGAGATTTAAAGGCTGAAAACTTATTGTTGGATAGTGAAATGAACATTAAAATAGCCGATTTCGGGTTTTCGAACGAATTTACTCCTGGCAACAAATTGGACACGTTTTGTGGAAGTCCACCGTATGCGGCACCTGAACTTTTTCAGGTAAGTGTAATTGTCTTCTATATATTTCTGACGATTTTTATTTTACTGGCGCAGTCGGTAGGAGCGTCAATATGCATAGATTTCTGATGATTTTCATTTGATTGGCGCAGTCGATAGGAACTCCAACGCACAAAAGTCCTCTCTAACAAAAAAATACGATTATTCTTTATCAGGGCAAGAAATAAGTCGTCCCCGAGATCCTGATAGAGCCTGCTCAAGACGATGAATCTCCGATTTTCTTTATCTTTTGTGACAATAATAATTGGAACTAGGTATTTGGATCTTCAAGCGTCGCTTTTCATAAATTTCTGAATATATTCATTCCATTGGCGCAATCGGTAGAAACGTCCAATGCAAAATCCTTTGTACATCTGAAGACTCCCCTACTTGAAGAATTCCGAGTATTCTATACAGCTAGGACGATGTACCATCAAGGATTTCTGTGTTCATTATCAAGTTTGACAATAACCAACTATCGAAGTATTTTGTTCACCGACATCGTCGAACAATGAATTTTCGTTTTTCATTATCTTTTGTGACGATTTTTATTTTACTAGTGCAGTCAGTAGGAACGTCCAACGCGAAACCGTTTCCACATCTTGTTTAGTACTTGTATAACCCTAAATAGTTTGGTACTTATACCCTATATAGTATAAGAGATTTGTATTGGTCCTTCGAGCCGGGTCTATTCAAATCAAACCTTCAAGACTACCAAGTCTGCCCAGAGTAAGAAACAAGATGTTCCTGATGTAGATATTTGAGACTTTTAGCGTCAATATCCATAGATTCCCGGCGATTTTTATTCATTTGACGCAGTCAGTAGGACATGAAAATAAATTGAAATTTTTGGAAAAATCAGAGTATTCTCTCTTAGGGCAAGAAATACGACGGCCCCGAAGTGGACGTCTGGTCGTTGGGCGTCATCCTCTACACCCTCGTTTCCGGCAGCCTACCTTTCGATGGCTCCACCCTCCGGGAACTCCGGGAACGCGTGCTGCGCGGCAAATACCGCATCCCCTTCTACATGAGCACCGACTGCGAGAACCTGCTCAAGAAGTTCCTCGTGCTGAATCCGGCGAAAAGGGCCAGCCTGGAGACGATCATGAAGGACAAGTGGATGAACCAGGGGTATGTGGGGTTAGTCGCGCTCTGGTCTTTTATTGGCGTCGTTCGTGAAGTGGTTTGGTTGGGTAGTCGAGGTGGTTGCGTAGTGGTAGTAGTGGATAGAGATCCTCAATGTATTTGACACTTGTTTGACGTATTTGTATATGTTGACAACATAAATATGGACTTGGCAACAATTCTCGAATGGGGATCCAATAACTTGGTCGATTTCAATGCAAACAAAACACAAGCATGCCTTTTTTCTAGAAAAGCCAATCTCTCTGTGCCCACTATAAGCTTGTCAGGAGTAGCCATACCTTTGAAGACATCCATTTTGTTCACTATCAGCAATAACCTTTCTTGGAAAAATCACGTGAGATGAATTGCTAAAAGTGAATCCCAAAGACTTGGTTTTCTGTTTCGGGCCAGGAGCTATTTCACTTCCAGTCAGCTGCTTATAATCTATAAGGCACAGATCCGACCTGCCCTGGAATACTGTTCCAATATTTGGAGTGCAGCACCCAAACATACCATGAAACTGATGGATTCTGTCTAAAAAAGGGCAATTCGTCTCATGGGTGATGCCTCGCTCACAAAATCACTCACTAATCTGGAGCACCGTAGAAAAGTTGGCGATCTGGCTCTATTTCATAGTTCCATGGACGATGCTCTTCTGAAATATCAACAATTGTTCCTCCCTTGGCAGTCCCTGCGAGATTGACCCGTCGAGTTGAGGCTTTGCACCCCTTCATGGACACTTAGTATCCTTGCAGTTAAACAGCACAAAATTGCCAATCATTTTGCGAATTTGTACAAAAATATCAAAACAAACGTGTCAAGTACATTAAGGAACTCTAATAGTGGGTCGACATGGTAGTGTTAGTTGGTCGGTCCTCAATGACATTTTTCATTGTCGTGATAGAAATATTGGTGTGTCACAAGGCACACTACTTGCTCTTCTCATTTTTTTACCTTCCTAAATTCATAGGATTCAAAGAAAAACCATTTTCAACAAGGAACTCCTCAGTGTTCTAGGACCACTATTGGTCGACATGCTTTACTCTAACAAAAATCTCGTCTTGTCATTGAGGATTATTAGACGTCATTCTCAACAAGATATGATCGATTTAATCCTTACATAGTTCGTCCATTCTTTGGAAAAAAATCTTCATATTGATGAGTTGAAAATCATGTCTTTCATTTGAAGTTGTATTGATGGTGTTTTTTATCACAACTGTTTTGTAGTCTAGTGTATGAGATGAAGGTACTAGAGGCCACTAATATTAGTAAAATTCGCTACAAAACAGCTGTGTTTGAATGATTTTAGATGTGTTTTAGATGTTCTTGAGTTGTGTGAGAACCATGGTATTCTTGATTTTCTACTTCGATCAAAGATGAACAATATTTCAGCCAGGTCACCATGGTTCTCGTACCTTCTCATAGTTGATCTGACAAAACTACACCATGATAAATCCTAGATGTTCGTTCGTTTGTCACAAAACTCTCGTTATTTTCACAGCACGCTCTTGTGGATTCAGTGAGACTGATTCCTGTATTTTCCAATTTTTCTAGATGAAACATCCACAATGGCAACATTTGGACAAAGTTTCACAATTTTCACCGATGCGTTCTTCTACCCCAAGACTGAATGAAGACTTAGAACCCATACGAGCTTACCTATTTGTAGAATATACTCGTTTCGTTGTACGATATTTGTAAATAAACAGTGACCGAATTACCGAAACGAACCTAACCTTATTGTGCTGTAGTTGCCTTCCGAAAATAAAACACACCTAACCCTAACACACAAAAACGCAGGAAGTGTAAGTCTAGATGTTGCGATATGGTGAATTAAAGTGCTGTGGCGCGTGCTTTTCAGGTACGAGAATGACGAATTGAAGCCCTACATCGAACCGGAACAGGACATGAGCGATCCGAAGAGGATAGAGGCTCTGGTGTGTTTGGGTTTCAACAGGTACGATGTGGAGAATTCGTTGGATTCGCAAAAGTATGATGACGCCTTCGCGACGTATCTGCTGTTGGGAAGGAAATGTATAGACGTGAGTATTCCGCTACAGAAAACCTTGATCAGTTGTCTATCTCCATGATTGCGCGCCAAAAAGTAATACCCTACGTTGGGCGCCAAATACCAAAACTGTAAAAACAATTGGGTGTAGGTGTCTACCTTTAGTATCACTTACCAACAACTCCTGTGTCATTTTTTAAAAGCAGTTGGAATTTGGGTTTTTTACGTTGGGCGCCAAATACCAAGAATTGTCATATTGTCTCTATTTAATCTAAGTGGATTTCCAAATGGCACCCACGTTGGGCGCCAAATCACGATTTTACTTTCATTCTATTTCTCCAGCCGGAAAGCGACGGCAGCCGCAGCGGTAGCAGTCTATCCTTAAGAAACATGTCAGGGCAGCAGCAGACCGCCCCACAGCCCGCCGTTCAGAGCCCCCAACACAGGGGCGTGCATCGTTCGATATCCGCAACGCATACCAAACCTAACAGGAGGGCGTCCAGTGGAGGTGAGTCTCCTTTCTTCACTTTCTTTGTTTCGTACTTTTCGGAAACAGCCCTGAATCATGTGAAAATCACATATGACGTACAGGGAAACAAATAATGAGGCTATGAGTTTCCGAAAAGTACTTGTTTGTGCTTTTTTTGGTGTCGTCACTGATTGGTTTTTTTCTGTTTTCGTTGCAGGTGGAACTATAGGTAGGTACTGGGTGTTGTGTGTTTCGGTGTGGCGTGTCGCCTATGAGAATGGACTCCCATTGAGACACAGGAGGTTTGCCAAACTCTAAGAGGCTTTCGAAAGTTTTTTATTTCATTAGTAGTATACCAGTGAGAGCGCCATTCCAAGATAGTGGTCCGGACCTCAAACTAAATAGCAATAGATAGATATAGCTGCTCATTCATTCAATATAATACGCCAAACACGGATAAATGAATTGAATCTTGAATGGTGGGGATAACTCTGGAAAAATTACCAGAGAATTGATTTTCTTCATGAAATATTGTAATGAATTTGTGTATGTGCATTAATAAATTGGCTCTCGCTTCTCTGGACTAAAATTCTACACACCTGTCAAATATCAGATTAGGATAGTTGTAATTAACTTTTCTTCACAGATTTGACACTGCCTAATCATATCTAGAGTATGATATCAAATGAGTAACTGAAACAGAAAACGGATTAAACAACAGTCGGAAAACTATTAATAACAACAAAAAAGATAAATTACATTTCTCACTTCAATTATTTCTCGTCTACTACGAAACTTTGAGATGTCGCCACGTTCATCTTTACATAATTCATAGTTTATATTTTATGTACCTAGTTTATACTCAGTATCAGTGAATTTATGACAATTATGTTGTTATGGGTTCATTATTATGAATTGAAAGATATTTTTTATCCTAAAAATTCTCTGGAATTGTCGATCTGGCAGCTGTTCCACTGAGTTCCTTAGAATGCGATGTCTTTTCCGTAGTTAAAAAAGCAAAATAAACTACTTTTCAACTAGTTACTCTGAGGTAAGGACGATCATCTTGGGGCGGTGCTTAGCAGGATATCAGAAGTTTCATTTCATCACCAGTGAGAGCGACATTCCAAGATGGCCTTCGGACAGCCATCTTGGAGCGATGCTCAGTCGCACCAAGTCTTAAAGAATAGTGTAATCGAAAACAAAAAACAGAGTAATGGTACTGTAGGGATCGTTCTTGATGGGTGTGTTCGTGTTTAGGTGAGACGTTGAGAACGGGACCCCAACAACAAGTACCTGCGGCGCAAAGCAACAACCACCAATCGGGTTTCAAAAGACAAAACACGGTCGACAGCGCCACCATCAAGGAGAACAGCGCCAGACTCAATGCCAGGCCTGCCAGTGCTCAACCAAAAACCGCCACGGATAATAGTGAGTTGAAATTTATCATCCTATGAATGAATGAGTCATTGATATCAATGATGAAGTAGATAGGACCCAAAACAGGTCCTTGGGGAATACCTCAAAATAAAGTATCCTAAAACTGGTGATTTGTTTATTCTCTCAATTTTCAATGTATATCAATATAAATATGACCCAAAACAGTTTCTTGGGGAACACAATTTCGATGTGTCATAAAATTGTTGTTAATATTTTTTGTTCCATTTTCGTTTTTTTTTATCACCCTAGGTATACAAGCTGCTAACAAAGCTCGAACGGTATCCAAGAACACCGCTTTATCTTTAGGAACCACGGTAGGGCGCAGGTCTACCATAAGTTACGATGGAAAATCAGACAGCACGGAGAAAACCAATTTGGCCGTCGATCTACCAGGGTGAGTTGAAAAGTTGTGTTAACAGCCGTTTTTGAATGTCTAATTTAACCGTAGAAAGACCTTAACAGTGCCATTAGTGTCGAGTAACTTTCAATCCCCCCTGTATGTAATTTGTTTGAGGTTATGTTTTTGGTTGGTGGTGGTAATAATTGAGTTCGAAGTTGAAGCATTGTCGTTTTAAATAAAAAATTAGTAGGCGGGGTATAACATTGTCTGTTTATTGAACAAAAAATTGCATAATCGCACTTATCGACAGTTTTTTCAGTAAGCCAGTGCCCTCTAATTCAAACTAAGTTATACATTTCTTATCCCAAACATAGGAATAGTAAAAACAAATTGATGTTTCACACATTAGCGATCAATTGGAACTAATCATAATAAGGAGGTTTTATATGAATGTAATATTGATTACAGTGAAACCTCAGACTTCAAATCAAACTTGTGTTTCGTCTGAAATGACGTTAGTCACGAAAGCGCAAATACAAACAACAATTTCGAAAAATCTATTCAATCTGGTTCAGTACAGTTTAAAAAAACTAGGAGGTCAAAACTTGAACCTAAAATTGTCCATATTGGCAATTTTCAATATTCAAGCAGACATATTTTGGTGAACAGACAATCTTATACCTCGCCTACTAGGTTTTCATTTGGAACGACAATGGTTGAAGCAAACAATGTTTTCTGTTTGTATTCGGAAGTATGTTTGCAGTTTTGACATAACTACATTAAATTAGCGTTATTAATTTTCTATTTGCTATTTGGATAAGGGAATGAACTTAACTGGTTATCAATTGAGACTTAAAATCTGAAATTCTCTCTTTAATTCGAAACATCACGATTTCGGATTTCCACAGCCGATTTGCAATTACTTTCCAGTAGTTTTCAAATTCTTGTTTCATTAGTTACTGAGTCTTTACTTAGCCCTCGCCCTTAGGTCTTGAGAAAAGCCTTCCCCTAATGAAATGTGAAAAATCTGTATTGTTTTGCTAACTGCATGCTGAACTCCGAGACTGTCGGCTCAGGAGTACTCCTGAGTTTTGGCAAGGGCTCATTGTTATCAATTCAATATTTTCACTTTGGAATCAGGAATAAACTTAGTCACCATTCAAAATGTGAAATGGGAAATTGAATAACAAATTCGGATTTCCACAACCGATTTCCAATTTCTTTTCACTTTTCGAATGCTTGTTTCATTATACACTCACTGGCAAAATAAAACCGGCCACCAAAAAATTTAATTTTGCCAAATTTTTCTTCATGTAACTTTTTTAATTCGCGTCCGATTTAGATGAAATTCCGACCAAATAATATATACATGTTTCGGAATGTTAGCCTGGATGTAAGTCCTAAGAAAAGCTGATGGCTTGTTCATTATACAGGGAAAAACAAAAGTGACTCTTTCACCCTTAACTTCTCAACGCCCTGTGGCAAAGATGAGTGGTTAAACTGAGCTTCATTATGTTTTGGGATAAAGTGTGATCCATTCTTAACACAATCGTTTCCGATTCTCATCGATAACCACTTTTTAAGAAAGGATATGAGTGTTTTAAGAAAGTATGTTTTTTTTTCATTTTTATTAACAATAATTCAGAACCATTTTCCAACCTTCTGCATTATCATGTTTTGAATTGAAGTGTGATCCTTCTTTGTCCCTTCTTAACACAATGGTTCGAGATTCAAGTCAATATCTTCTTTTTAAGAGAAGATACAAGTCTTTTAAGAAAGTATGGATTTTTTAAAATTTTTATCAACAATAATTCAGAAGTTATAGAGCATCTTGGGGATGAACTCCAGAGGCTCATCCGCCACAGAGACTCAAGAGCTACAATTCGCCCTTCAAGGAGATTTTTAGGCAATTCTCCAAGACTACTTTATAAATTTTATCAACTCGATGCCACGGCGGTTGAATGCCTCGTTGAATGCCTCGTTATTGACTACACAGTTCTGCTTTTTGTTTGTTTTTATAATCAAGATTTGTTTTGTAAGTGCTAAGAAAATGAGGTATAAATATGTGATATTAATTCTTCAAGTTTATGTAGGTTCTGATTATTGTTAATATGAGTGTTAATGAAATTTGAAAAATTCCATACTTTCCTAAAACACTTGTATCTTCTCTTAAAAATATGGCATTGACGTGATTCAAAAACTATTGTGTTAAGAATGGATCACACTTCAATCCGAGGCATAATTAAACCAAGTTCAACCACTCAATTTTGCCATAGAACGTCAAGAAATTAAGGGTCAAAATAGTGACTTTGATTTTTCCCTGTATAAAGATCAAGTCATCAGCTTTTTACTCAAACTAATATTCAGGCTAACATTCCGAAACATAAATCTCGATGTGATCGAGATTTCGTCAGAATCGGGCAAGGATTAAAAAGTTACAGGGTGAACAAAATCAAATCAAAATATGCTTTATTGTCACTTAAAAATGTGATTCTTGTAGACGAAGCTAAGTGTTGTTAAACTTGAATAATAATAATAATAATATAATGTAATGTATATAACAAATATTAGCATAAATCCATTATTTCACAAACATGTGCACACATAAGGCTCCGTCCAAAATACTTGTTCATAAAAATCCTCAACATTATAAAACGCATAAGGGACTAACATAAGTTTTTCAATTCCTTTCTAAATCAGAGGTAGATTTAACTCTAGTTGGAAGATGATTGTACATTTTTTAGGCCATTATATATTATGGAATCTTTTATTAGTGAATTTCAGGGCCGGGGAAGCTTTACCATGTCTAACTGGCGTGTTTTATAAAATGATTCCACGACTACGTAATGGGGGAGACCACTGATTTTTTGAAATGACATTATCGTGAACTCTATACTGAAAAACTCCCAGCGAATTAATTTTGAATTTTTTCATTCATGCTAAGACGATGAAAATAATAAATTAGAATATGTCCATTTCAAAACACACAATTCCTGCGCCATTTGAAATGTTGTCAATTCATTGGTGTGACTGGTGCAACGTCTTATTCCCAACACGCCTACTGTCCTTGAACTGACCAATCACACTGCAACACTGCAGAATGACGAGGTATCAGAGAGAGATAGCTATAGTTCGGGACTATTACGTCACGACTCCACCATCATATTTGGCTGTTTGAAATATCGAATGGAATATGCTGATTTCAAAACGATATAGAATCGATTCCCTTCAACTTCAACTCATAATATTGATTGTACATCAAACGTAAATCATGATTCGTCGATTGAAAGAGGTTTGCACGGATTTCTTCTCTCAGTGGTCTTTCCCATTATCTCTGGTTTTGTGAATCAAACATACCGACTCAATAAACAAGGATACTACTGTTGACACTCTGTGCTCCCTAAATAACTCTTTGCAAAATGCAATTTCAACAATTCTGGCAATTTTTTTGGTGGCCGTTTTTTATTTGTCGGTGAGTGTATATCGAGTATCTTTACCTAGCCCTGGCCCTTAGGTCTCGACAAAAATAACCCTTCACCTTTCCCTAACGAAATGTAAAAAATCTGTATTGTTTTGCTAACCGCATGCTCAGCTCCGAGGCCGTCGGCTCAGGAGACTCCCTGAGGCCTGGCAAGGGCCACGTCAAATCGGCTTCGGTGAGCAGTGGCGGGCCCGAACCGGCCACAGACCCTTTGCGTACTAGGTAGGTCCGTCCCTGTCTTCAACCAGGGGTGCTCAAACAGTCGATCGCGAAAAAATTGAAATTAATCACCACAAATAATATCGCCATTTCATTAGAAGTTCAACTTCATACCAGTATAATTTACTATGTATTTATACAGGGTGTTTAAAAACGAAACTGACCCTCTTGCATGGGTAGGTAAAACACTGCCAATGAAACTGAATATATATTATCCCATCAGAAAAATAAACATAATATTAGTCTCAATCTCCAAATTGAAAATGAAATATTGAAAAAAACTACACATATAAAGTATCTTGGTATGTGGATTGATGAAAAATTGAAATGGGACAAGCATATAGAGGTTCTGATACAAAAAATATCTCCAATCATTGGAGCTTTGCGAAGATGTCCTAAACTTGACAAAAAGGTCATAAACATAGTACTTCATTCTCATATACTCAGTCGTATTACCTATATGATAAACGTTTGGGGATCTTGAAAGTATTGTATTGTCTCTCATTTGATATCCCAATATGCGATAACAGAAAAAATTTCATTGGATGAATTATATAAAATAGATTCTCTTAAAGTTTCATATAATATCATAAACAATAATGTGAAATCCAATTATGTTTTGATAAGAAACTCAGAAATTAATGGTCATCACACGAGACAATTGAACTTATTCCATCTTGATTCTGCTACTTCTGTAATTGGCCAAAAAAAAAAATTTATTCACGCTGCTCTAGCTGAATTCAATAAATTACCACATGATATAAAAAAATTGCAGACATTTCAAAATTTAAAATTGAATTGAAAAAACACATGATTTTATTACGAAATGGATTAAATTGATACTTTGCCATCTACTGATTAGTCCCTATGGCTATTTTTATGACTTGATCGATTTAGCATTTTTAGATTTTTTTGTATTTTTTGTTGTCGTTGTCACCTTATATTATTTTATTATTGTTGTTTGTTATCAACTTCCTCATACCAAATTTCTATTTCTGACTGGAAGCTAGTTTTTCAATAAACAATAATAACTGCAGAATAAGTTGGGTTTACTAAGTAAAAAAATGTCGTAACGGAATACGTTTCCGATATACAAAATTTTCAAAAAGGTCCATTTCTGTTTTTCCTAACCATAATATCAATGACGAACACTCTGGTGATCCTAATTCTAACATATGAATTTTACATATCTGTGACAAAGGAAAAAACTTAACCTCCTTAACACCCTGGAAATTAATAAAGCTGTCAAAAACTCTAACCTCAACTGCCTCAATGAACAAACCCATTTCGAGTGTCTTAAACTGTTCAACTCCTTATTATTTTACAATAATTCTGTTCTGTGTTCTATGTCACTTCGAAAAACATTCCTTGGATTTCACTTGACTGGTGTCATTCTGATGTTGTGTTTAGTTAACCTAATTCAACAAATTCCGGCCCACATGTTGGAACTTTTTAATATTTGATTCATATCGAATTATTTTTGAAAACTAAGCTCTTATAGAGCTGTGATCATGGTTACACGGGTCGTTCCGAGTAGTTTTAAACGTTTAAACATAACGTTTTTCAGGCTAGATTTTCCAAACCAAATTCGATATATACCGTTTTCGCAATATTTCGATTCAATTAAAATTCATGCGATGTGTCAGCTTTCAATACACATCCATAAAAAATTTCAATGTTGCTACTAGTTTCGACAAAATGTGTAGAAAAAACATTCTTTCAACACCTTGTATATTGAAAACGGATGCTGTTGCGAAATTTTTTCACTGAGCAAACCCAACTTATTTTGCATTGTTCTACCTACGCTAGCAAGGGGGTCAGTTTTTTTAAACACCCTGTATAGCGTGTCTCACTTTAAACGGCCCCTCCTGTATATCTCAGCTATTAGTTGTACTATTCTTACCAAATTTGGATTGGTATGAATAACCATTGCAGTGCCGTGCGTTTTTATTGAAATAAAGAGGGGTCGATTTTTCATGAAATCATATTTGGCATTTTTTTGCAGTAATACGTATACTTCCTAATATAGTTTTTCATGGGTTCAAGCCTCAGTATGTGAATTTTTATACAGAGTGGGCCATCGAAAACGAAACAGAGGCTCTGTAGGTCGCCAAAACCGGATTATGAAAAAAAATCTGAAACACGTCAACTGCATTTTCGAGGGGAACATCGTTCTGAAATATTTTCAGCCTTGCGGCGTTGCCGCTTCTAACGAAAAGAAGCAAAACTTTGTTATTTCAAATGGAACACCTTGTATTTCGTTGAATTTTCAGATTCTCCCCGAAGAGCTGATTTCATCAATGCATCACACTTGGTTGAAAAATTTCTATTTTGAACACCCTATATCTCTGTAATCTTTCTCGATAGACCACGAGTATGATATATCGATAAAGTCAGCTCTTCGGGGAGAATCTAAAAATTCAATGAAATACAAAGTGTTCCATTTGAAATAACAAAGTTGTTGCTTCTTTTCGTTAGACCTGTTTCGTTCTCAATTGCCCACTCTGTATACTCCTGTAATTGGACTCCGGCCTGTTGTATGTATTATGTATAAATAAATAAACACGACAATAGTTTAGTGCACTAGTATTAGTGCATTTGTAAAATTTATTACTCAGGTTATGTTAGCTTTTTTCTCATTGTTATAATGAATTTTCATCAAGTCAAAGGTCAATTCAATATTCTTTTCTCGTTGTTTTTGACTTTAAGACGTCTCATCGGTGAAATGAATTATTTTCTCTCATGCTCTTGAAGCGAAAATTCATCTGTATTAATATATTACATAGAAGTTTTACGGTATTATGATGATTATAATGATTTTTTGAATTGACTCGGCCGTTACTTGATGGAAAATCCATGGCAAATGTAAAAACTTCATAAACGATAAGATTTCCACAAAATTTTTAAACACACAACATGTTTCGCTAACACAGTGCCTTCGTCAGGTGATATACTGGTACAATGAACTAAACCAACGTTGGCTTGCTTAACTTTTATATATCCTACTTTCCCAACTTGAAGGATTAGTCCTGTGGACAGGATCGATAAACCTCCATTTTCGGAAACTAGGTACAATATCTACATTAAAATGCGGTGTACCGGATTAACTCGAATGGATTCATAGCAAATAAATATTATTACCTACTAAGAAAACAAATTCAACAGTGGTGATTGTAATGACGAAATGAAAATCTCTCTCGTCTTGTTGTTTAGCCGCCCGACCGGAGCTTCTCCTGCCCCCGCCGCCCGCGCCTCGCAGCAGCAACCGGCGGCGGCGGCGTTCCCCCGCAACGCCTCTTCGCGCAGCACGTTCCACTCGGGGCAGACCAGGCCGAGGGCGACGTACGCGCAGGGCGGCGGTCCGGGCGGCGATTCGCCCCACGGCCGGCCCTCGTTCTTCGCCAAGTTCAGCCTGAAGGGGTTCACCAAACGGTGAGTACTGGAACTGGACGTTCTCGCTCGCTCTCTCTCTCTCTCTCTCTCTCTCTCTCTCTTTCTCTCTCTCACGCTCTGTCCATGATGCTAAAACCAAGAGAAGATGTGATCACTTGCGGTCAATGAACGCAATATAAACAATTGGAAGGGACCCTCTGTGAACGACGAGTGATGCAAAAATATTGTTCAGGCAACCCGCAATGTTTACGGATATCTATCTCTCTCTATCTCACTCTCACGCTAGATCCATGATTCTAAAACCAAGAGAAGATGTGATCACTTGCGGTTCGAGTTTCGAACAAAAACGAATATAGTGTCACGAGTGGCTCTAACGCCCACTCTCGCAACTCGAACTTACTCGCTTGCAGAGGTTTTTTTGAAAATGATAACTGAATAATTTAACTCCAATTCACAAGTTTATTCATTTTCAATAAAAACAATTAGGGCATGAAATAAATTGACCATTAATTATCCAGCAAGATATATCCAACTCAAATCGAAACAAAACAGGAAAACTAAAACTAGTAATACTCAAAAAATGTACTTACAGAAGTGCTCGCTTTTCGTTGGAGGATTGGAACTGCCACTCACGAAGTTTAGACATGATGCAAATAAGTTTGAGATTTACTTCAATTAGAAGATTTGAAAAGACTTTACGGTCCACTGTCCGAACCACAACTGCCGGTTTTTTCTCTAATACTTTTTCATCTTGGTTTTGGTAGTGGTAATTGATTCAGCATAAAAACTAGTGTATTCACCTCGATTAGGAAAAATCCAAAACCAGCAGTTTCTGCACGTCAGCGACTTTACTTGAATAATAATAAAATTGAAATCCGAACTTTAATTTCCTTTGAATATCGTAATTCTCTACTGATATCCTGTAAGCTGAATAATTCTAAGAATATGATCTGGACTAGTATTGTACTGTTCTTGAATGAAATGAGAATTTCAAATATTCTCAATAAAATTTTAGTTTTTATCTATTCTTGCCAATAGGTTAGGATGTTCAGCATATATGGAGTTGTTAAAATTACTGTGAAAAGACTCACAGGCATTTGTTGTACGAGTGATGGTAGATGAATGTTCTGCCCAGATAATAGGTGGGAATAGTGACTCTTCAGAAATATAAGTATCTACTAAATAGTCGGCATATTTCACAACTCGGGGGTCTTGGGGCATATTTTCAGACAATGGGCGTGTACACCTCAGTAGAACTTTCAACTCAAACCATGTTTATAATGATCCTTTTATACATAAATAATGATTGACGACATGATTCGATCGAAAAATTAACTGGAATGTTTTATTTTTGAACATAAATAATAGTACCTTCTGAAAACGGACCCTCTTATGACGTAGAAACCTCATCTCGCCATAGTAAAAAGAAAATACCAAACGCCCGACGGAGACTGAGGCAACTGATATATTAATTCTTTCAACTGTGATCTCGCGCTAATTCACTCTGTCAGAAATCACGTATCATTCATCTCTGTCTGGAATAGTCTTATTTCAGAATTAGGGTTTTGACGTCACATCATCGCCTCGTTTTCAGAGGTCCGCAAAATCGGAGATTTCAATAATTTTTTATAAAACGTAGGGAGCTCACAGCAAGAAACGGTTTGCGGTGGTGAGCTAGTTTGCGTGAGTTCTATCGGATTATGAAATAAAAATTTTTTGTGATATAAGCCCATTCAAGAGCAAAACACTCACCTACTTCGGTCGAATCGAGATACATAAATGCAAAAGTCAATTTTAACGATTTGCCTATTTCACTTGCCTCATGCTTGTATTCCGGTACCAAACCACAAGTTTGAATTTTTCGGTACCATGCCTGAGACATGTGAAACCTACAACCAACAATTTTAGCATTAGGCCAAGTGTGGTGTATGACTTTCTCAAAATCTACAACTACCTCTATAATATTTAAATCAATTCCTTTTGACAAACACGCGCCTATGACTAGTTGAAATAGTTTTGTGTATATTTCCGCGCTCTTACTTGGAAGCAAACAATAAATAAGCGGTATGTATCTTCCATTTACAAAACCGTGTATAGTGAAGAATTTTGAACAGTACCTAAAAGTACCATCTATGTAAATACCTGACACGTCTTTAACAATGTTGATGTTTGTATCACAAGAAAAATGTATGATGTTATCTCTCTCGTTATTAATTAGTTCGAAATTCTCATACATTCAAACTAGATGAAGCTATATGTACCTCGTTCATGTTCTTTGGTGGAGGCGCTCAAACCGTTTGTGTTTAACTGTTGAAAGTTTCTATTGAGGTCAAGGTACAGAAGAAAGCAACTAAATAAGTTTTTTAACACAAAATTTATTCAAAATCAAACTAGAAAACAACTAAAATAATTTTAGTTTACCTACAAGCTTAACTATTTTTCGTCTGATTCTCACATCAATAAACATATCGATAATATCGTCGTCGTCGAAAGTTGAAACATTTAATCTGTCCTCGGTCATGGAACTTCGGACTTTTCATAAGCTTCAGTTTTGAGAAAGATCACTCTGTGACTAGAGAGAACTAACCTTCTGAAGAAAAATATCGTGCGCTTGAGCTTATCTTCCTTGGTTCTAGTATCATGGCTCTATCGACATCTCTGTCTCCTTGTGTGTTCTGTTTATTGGTATGTGGGAGTGGTGGTGTATGCTACGGTGGCCTATAGTGCAGAAATAACTTTTGCGCTTTATTATTTACACTAACAAGTTCATTCACCTGCATTCAAAATGTTGAAGCCAAATTTGGTCTTAGTTCTTGGCTGATTTGCAGGCGGCCTACAATGAGAAAGTATAATATGTGATTTCGTATTAGTTTTACATCGAATATTTTGCTGATGTATTTACCAATTTTCCCCATTCGGTCACTTCACTTTCCATGTTCTCTAAGTTCATTTGCATTTGATGGAAAGCTGACAAATTCAAATTTGCCATCCAACTGAGGCTATATTCCGAATTCAACTGACAGTACTGAATCTACTGATTTTTCATTCCGAAATCAAAAAAAATCACTGAATGTGACAGATGCTTGTGAGCAGATATACTATTCATTCCAATTATTTCGACTCAACATTCTGCTGAAATTGCTGAGTATCAAAAGGTAGTGTGGCTTCAGTAAACTGTCATAGAGGAGGAAGGAATGTAACATTCATTTCCGTTGTTAATTATATTATTTTCGATATCAGAAAATACCCGTTATCAAAATAATAAACGCTGAGAATATAATATAGAGATTATATAGAGTATGAAGTAGAAGAGAGGTGACGAAAGAAAAAGCAGCATTGGGTAAATAAATATCTAAATAAACCTGAAATGTTTCCTGAATTCATCATCATTGATGCCATATTACATAAATGTCCAAGTATTCTTCATCACTCGAACTTGAATCGTCATCGTCAACAATCGAAGAAACTATGAAGGCTACAAGAACCGATTGCTCTTCCATGTTAAATATTAAATTTCCAAAATGTATGTCAAGCAGGAGGCTAAATAATCTAGTTCAGATAAACGAGATACTACATACGGAAAAATTTCACCAGCTGATCAACTGCTGCTGACTACTGATGAAAACCATGAAAACGTGTTCCGAATTAAAGCACTGTATTTTTGATTTTATATTTAGGAACACATATTTTCAGCAGAGTCAGTGTATCTGCTGACAGTACTGACCAGTTGAATTCGGAATATAGCCTGATTGATACAGCCAAACGCAGCAAATTTTACCATCCTTCAAGAATTGAGTAATGTCGTATTGAGATAAAGTATGAAATTAAAATGTAAGATCTCTTTTAACGCCTATGAATGTGACGTGACAGCAATGTCATGTCAGGGACGCCAATACACGAAACCAAAGTCACTAGATGATTAAAAGAGAAAGGAGCTATGATCTGTCCGTACCCTGTTAGATGACAAATACGTCAGTTTGCATCAAGGGAAACTAACCTAACATTGCTTATATACTTACGATTCCTCTCAATACAAACATTGCTTTTCTGTGCTAATACAATGCCTGTCAGAAATCTTCAACACTTTCTCCATTATCACATTTCATTCATTTCATTACTTTTTTCTCTCCAAAACGTATCAGCAAAAAAATATAGTCGCGCGAAGTTCCTTACCAAATTTCTTTGCCATCGAATTGGTACGAGATGGAATTGTCTAAACGCCTCTGGATGATAGAGAAAAAAGTGCCCAAGAATGTTCTCTTGTGATATTACTACAGAATAGTTCCCACATCAATACAAAATGATTTTTTTTTTCACAAGTCCCTTTTTTTTCTGTCTAATTGTTTGCTATAAAGTGGGTGAAATCCGAATTGGTGATATGCCACGCATTTTATGAACATTCCTACAAATTCAAATGTGTATGTGTATGTAAAGTATGAAAAGAAAATATGTAATTTCTTCTTCTAAATCTACAGCTTCTTTGTGTTGTAACTAATGGAGTATCTACTAGTAAATCCTGTTAACTTTTACGAGTGTTGGAATTTTCAAAAAAAAAAGGAAGAAAAAAAGAAAGAAAAGCAGTTAACATGGTTTCCTAGTACTACATATTTTGTTGTGTTTATGTCGTTACATTGTGTTACATCATTTTATTTTAAAATCACAATTTGTAATATGTAATGTCTTGTTGAAATGAATACCTTAACCTACATTCAAGAATTTCAACCTCTAAGGGAAGTATTTCTTGATGATGGAAGTACAAATGTGTTCAACTGATTGAAAAAGATAACATTTTATTGTATAATATACAGTATTATAACAAATGATTGGACTATGCACTATGCAGAATAAGAAAAATATGATATGGAACTAGTAAAAGCGAACGTAGGATTTCATAAATATTATTGTTTTATTGTGTACAAAATGACATTTCCTTGAAATATACTTTGGCTTTGTATAACTGAATAATTTTACCATGAAAGCCCTATAATGAATGAATATATTCTCAGCTGACCGAGTACAACTAATTAAGTCTGATGGCCGAAACAGATTTATCTAGCTTTTGCAGTCAAAATTGAGTGATAATTCGTATTAACTTTGAAATGTGGTTTCCAATGGAAAAAATATTTACACGGAATACAGGGCGTTTCAGTCTAAAGTTGATGTCGCTTTTAGGAAATGCAGAAAAATAGCTGGCTCAGTTCAATAAAATTTGTGTTTTGTTAATTTTTGTAACACCCTTTCATCATGAAATTATTGTTAGACAAATGAAACAAAATGGCGACTCAAAAATAGCGGACAAGTTTTGTAATTGTGATCCGATTCTAGGCAAAATTATCATCTTGGGGATTTCAAGGTCGAAGATTATGATTCTTTCGTCAGAATTGATAAATTCAAGATGGCGGATCCAATATGGCAGACTAGTTTTGTAATTACGATCGGAATCTATTTAAAATTGGTGGCTGGGGGTTTTCGGGCTCGGAGATTATGATTCACTCGTCAAATTCAAGATGTCGGATCCAATATGGCGCCCGAGTTTCGTAATTATCGTTCTATTCTATTCCAAATTGGTATCTGGGAGTTTCCAGGGTTGGAGATTATGATGCTTTCGTCAATATTGAAAAATTCAAGATGGCGGATCCAATATGGTGGACGAGTTTTGTAATGATGTGATCCGGTTCGGTTCAAAATCGGTATCTGGACGTTTTCGGGGTCGGAGATTATGATGCTTTTGTAAAAATTGGAAAAAATATGGCGGACGGGTTCTGTATGTATGTACATGGAGGTGCTAATATTTTCCATGTTGTGTATTTATCAAACACACTTTTATTATTTTATTTCCTACCTCTTTTCAGTTTGACTATCTATGAAAGGGTGCTTCTTCATTTTTTTCACCTACTATTATGATATTTTGTACCGTCAATGTTGATGTAACGCTTTGTAATGACTAGTCTTAATTGGGATTTTGTGTGCGAGTGGTTCGTCCCTTGAAAATCGATTACAAAAAAAAAGATGCTTCTTGCAAACCAACAATGAAAATACAAAAAAGATGACGCGTTGTTTCTGGTTCAGGACTTGAGAGAAGGATTTTGAGGGACTTACCACCGCACCGAAGGAAAACTCCCCTCCCACCTCCCAAAAAGTCCCCCCGGAAGCATCGTGGGATTGACAAGAAATGCTCCAGGACGGGACGACGAAGGAAGACGAGAGATACGCAGACAAGTGATATATGCAATTTGATTTTGTTATTTTTTTGCGGTGATTTTGTTGCGAGTAACTCGGCAGGATTGTTTCCAATGGAAGCTTGTTTTTTTTTCGAGTCATTTTGAATGTTTGTTTTTTCTAGCTGATATACAGTTTCATTCGAAATTTGACTTGGGTGTTGAGATTTTTTGCGAATGACACTGTATTTGAGAAAAAATACACGGACAATTTATTTCGATTTTGAAACAATACTGAATTCTCGGATTTGAAAATATTCAAATTAATTTATTCTCTACTTGCATTATTTCAGTTCATTTGTAGTCAGGAAAAATCAAGGATTTTAGAAATCTTGAAGATAAATTCAGTTAATAGTCAACTTCTTGTTTGAAATTTTTTTTTCTTCCGAGATTTTTTTAATAAAACGCCTAACACGATGGCGATAAAATGTTGATGAGTTTCCCATATTTAAAACTTGTGTCAGGGTGATTAAAGTGACTCTTAGTGCAATTATTGAACAATAGACAGTCTGTGAAAGAGACTGAAACCAGTCATATCGGCAATTTTCTTACTGCTAAAGCATTCTCATTAATTTTGTACTAGATCTCACTGTTGTATTGCAAATATTCTATTCCCAAAAATAGCGTCCAAAAAAAAGTCGCATTGTTATTTATTTTTCATTGTAAGTAAGAAAGTTTCGAAAATTAGAAAAAAACGTGTATTGATTACGACAATTTATTATTTATATTGTATTATATTATGAAAAGCTCAAAAAACAAAAAAAAAATCTTCAAATTCAGAACTAGCTAAAATTGTTAAAATGCTATATTTTGTTATGGACTTGAACATGAAATGTATGCGATCAACTATGTATAAACATTAGAAATAATTTTTATTCTTTACCAGTTATCAAGTAACTGGTAATTGAATTGTTTTATTGTTTTAGTTAACAAATTTACCCGACCAAAGTATTATGTGAAAAATTGTATTATGTTTGTTATATAAGATTTAGAACTGTATGAAATTGTCGAGGAGATGTTAATATAGAATGGAATCTTATTATGTGTTTGTTTGTTGTGAGATTATAAACTGTAAGTATATGTTTGAATTTGATCGAAAATCGAAAAATACATTCATTAGGAATATCCATTTTGATATACATAAGCGATTCTCCCCACCTTATGGCGAGGAAATATCGCGAAAAATTAGAAAAATATATGCAAGTTTTTTTTGATAGGATGTTATACCAATTTAAATATGCAGAATATCGTTTGAAATTCAATTCATTTGCATATTTTTCGTATGAGGTCCCCAATTTCCAAAACATTTTCAAGATTCACCCTCATTTTTCACTAAGGAATTTGTATTGTACCTACTATCACTTCCACATTTTATAAGTTTGCAGAACAATATTAACAATGCATTGAAGGGTGGTTATTGTACTATCACTTACACTTCTTTTAGGAATACGTACATAAGAATGAAAATAAATATTAACAACGCACATGTTTTGTTAAGATGGAATCAAATTCGACTTAACAACTTCTAGGATTTTCTACATCAGTGACACTGCAACACTAATGTCTGATCTGTGGCGTTTTGGTTTTCAGAGCTTTAGAGCCAGGTCAGCAAGTGAAACATGGCAACTCACCTTTACCTGCACTAGGGTAAGTTAAAAATAAATAAATCGGAGAACACTACGCAATAATGTTCAAACAATTTTGTACAAGATACATTATGAGAAACGCCGCCAATTTTTCGTCAGTTTTCAGAAATTGATTGGGTGATATCAGAGCCATCGTGATATCAAATCACAGAACTATAACTCAGAGAAGAATGAAAATCAGTTGTCAACTTATTCGAAATTAACGTTTACACAACATGACCTACCCAGCTGATTCAGCTTATTTGTTTTTGTATGTTTATTTCGGTATTTGTGTTATCCCATCCACTTGTTTTTATTTAAATCAGTTGAGGAAACATTCATTCGATGATAATATCTTGACTTGAACAGTTATTAGCTATGAAAACATCGGTAATATCCATAGAATCACATCGCAGGTGAATCATATGTCAAACCTTCAGTGTATCAGGACCGTTTTGGGAAAATCTCCATGTGTTTCAATTTTCATTTGTCACTTGCAGCTTAGGAAAACAGACTGTCTTTTTGGCTACAGGCTATAGGAAGGAATAGGGATATTATAAGGAACGCTGCAAGTTGTAACTTCGCCAATTTTTCGTCAGTTTTCAGAAATTGTTTGGGTGATATCAGAGCCACTGTGATATCAGATCACAGAACTATAACTCAGAGTAGAATGAAAATTAGTTGTCAAATTATTCGAAATAAACGTTTACACAACATGACCTACCCAGTTGATTCAGCTTATTTGTTTTTGTATGTTTATTTCGGTATTTGTGTATTCCTAGCCACTTGTTTTTATTCAAATCAGTTGAGGAAACCTTCATTCGATGATAATATCATGACTTATGAACAGTTATCAGTTATGAAAACATCGGAAATATCCATTGAATCACATCGCAGGTGAATCATTCGTCAAACCTCCAGTGTATCAGGACCGTTTTGGGAAAATCTCCATGTGTTTCAATTATTATTTGTCACTGGCAACTCAGGAAGAAAGACGGTATATTTGGCTACAGGCTATAGGAAGACCTTTTGAATAACAATCCCAACCTCATAATATTTTGATATGCTCGAGAATGGTAGAACAAGGTAAAATGATTTGATACAGTGTCAACCTAATATTATAATAACAAGGTTTGACATCAGGTTTCCATTAGTCAATCAAATCTCAAGGATTGTTTGGAGAAAGAGTTCTTATTTTTTCATGAAAACCTCATACATTCAGTGAATTTTTAGCATTTTTGGAATTGTGCCCTTCGCTTCGCGGTCGGATTATTTCAACTGTCAAACTGACACTTTGTATGTTTACAAGTTTTCGATGTATATCCCGAATATTTTGAAGTACTCATAGTATTAATACTGATTATCTACGAAATTTAGTAGGCTCCGCCTGTCACTTCGAAGTGTCCATCAAACAATAATACGGCCACAATTCAGCGACGAAATTGAGTTGTTTGACGTTTTTATTGGTAGAAAATGCGTGATTCAAGTTCAAGATTCACCAAGTGATATTCGAAGAAGTGGCACAAAATAAAATGTACTTTTCTTGCCTTCCATCTATATTTTGGTGATGAAATAAATATTTCATCACCAGTTATAAGGCGTTTCGAAACCTCTGACTGTTTTGAGAAGTGTCACATTACATGTCAAAATTAGAAAAAGCTCATTTTACCAGCTTTTTGTATTTTTTTTCTGCTCGTTTCCACTTATTTAAGAAAAAAATCAGTATAAATCAAAATAATCACGATTCAATCGAAAAAAATCAGATTTTTTTATTTTTTGCTTCGTAGCTCTCGCCCTTCTGACTCGATCTCGTTCCGCAGAGCCCCGGGGGGCGTCGGGGGCCACCCCCCGAACGAGGAGCACGTCAAGCCCCGCTCCCTACGATTCACCTGGTCGATGAAAACAACTTCGAGCCGGGATCCTGGAGAGATCATGGCCGAGATCAGGAAGGTGCTCGATGCGAACAATTGCGACTACGAGCAACGGGAAAGGTTCCTGTTGCTTTGTGTGCACGGAGATCCGAACACGGATAGTCTGGTGCAGTGGGAGATCGAGGTGTGCAAGCTGCCGAGGTTGTCGCTGAATGGTGTTCGGTTCAAGAGGATTTCAGGTTGGTGACGATTTTCGGATTTTCGGATTTTTTTCATTTTTTTTCATATTTGACCCCTCTAGAAAAAAAATGGTACGCCCATGGAGTAGTTATTTTGATGTTTTCTATCGTTTGATGTCTGAGAAATGTCGAAATTCTAACATTCCTAAATTTCGGAACCATTAAAAAATAGGTACCTACGCCTCTGCAGTGGATATTTTCATTTTCTTGCTGATCGTTCGAAGAAATGTCGAAAATTTTTCCAATTAGCACCCTCTTAGAAAATATTTGGTGTGCTCCTGATTTTCATGATATCAAAGAAGTGACGAAATTCTGTTTTATTTTTCATTTTTGACTCCTTCAGAAAAAAATGGTACGCCCCTGGAATCGTTATTTTGATGTTTTTATCGGTGTCTAAGAAACCTCGGATGTGATGTTATTGAATCCTTGAAAAAAAAATATGTACGCCTCTGGAGTCGATATTTTGATATCCTCTATAATTTGGAAATATTTGGTGCGCTCCTGAAGCCTTTTTTTCATTTCCTATCCTTTCGAAATTCTGAAAAAAAATTGAGTGCGCCTCTGAAGTCGTTTTTTGTGTTAGGTTGGGTGATGTCTAATCAATTTCAGAATTCTAATTATTGTTTCATTTTTGACCCCTCTAGAATAAAATGTATGCGCCCATGGAACCGTTATTGTGTTTTCTTTCGTTACAGATATATGAAAAGGAGCCAACACCAAAATTCCAATGAAAACAATCGTACTTAACATTTCTAAACATCAATATTTACACATGTACGCAACTTGACCCAACAAATTTGACGAACACAAATCATGAAGTCGAATCGATTTGTTTGTTGGTACCTCCTCCTAAACTTGTTTGTTATCAAATGGTTTCGTAGCCTGAGGATAACCGCTTTTGAATATAATGTGACCATATGGTCACATGGTCCATAAAATAGCCCATGGATTTATCAGAAGCGGACCGATAAAGGGTTGAAGACCTCAATACCTACTTATACTCCAAATAATATACTATTAGGATACTCTTGTTGTTTGCAGGCACCAGCATCGGTTTCAAGAACATTGCTAGCAAGATAGCGAACGAACTGAAGCTGTGACTGCTCGTCAAAGAGCCGGAGACGGCCGGCGAACCGACGTAGGAGAGGGCGCGTGCGCGCCTTTCCCCATTTTCCCCATCGCCCTGTAGACGAGGAAGGGCCGAAGAAGCGGGGACGCGCCGATTCCGCAAATTTAGTCGTAAGGTTCACCCCCCCACACGGACTCTTCGCTTGTGATATTCATTGCGAGTGAGTGTGTGCATGTCGAGCGGCCCATCTGAATGGTGGATTAGTTTATTTTTCTCGAGCTAACGGGCTGGTAACGATGACCGATGGAAAAAAACACGAGGCGGGTGACCAGACCTTGGAATGTCATCGTATGTCATCGTATCATGATGTATCTAAAACCACAAACACTAAATTATTTCTGAAGCATTAAAAAGTGGAGGGATATTAAAGGATCTGATATCGCCACCTCTAAAGCCGTAAAATTCATACTTGGTTATGACTATCTCTGAAGCCATAATAGTGGCGAGTTATTATGATATCTAAAATCATCAAATTTAAATTATGAAGTCATAACTGGTTTCAACCACCTCTAGAACCACCAACTCTAAATTATTATGAACTTCTAACTGACTGAAGCCACCTTTAAAGTTTAAAGTATTGAAAAGTGGCGAGTTATTATGGGGTCTTGAATCACTACCTCTAATCAGTGGAGTCATAATTGGTTGTTACAACCACCCCTGAAGTCATGATAGTGGCAAGTTATTATGATATCTGAAACCACCAAATGTAAATTATGAAGTGATTACTGTTTTCAACCACCTCTAAAACCACCAAATCTGAATTATTATGAACTTCTAACTGACTGAAGCCACCTTTAAAGTTTAAAGTATTGAAAAGTGGCGAGTTATTATGGGGTCTTGAATCACTACCTCTAATCAGTGGAGTCATAATTGGTTGTTACCACCCCTGAAGTCATGATAGTGGCAAGTTATTATGATATCTGAAACCACCAAATGTAAATTATGAAGTGATTACTGTTGTCAATCACCTCTAAAACCACCAAATCTAAATTATTATGAACTTCTAACTGACTGAAGCCACCTTTAAACTTTAAAGTATTGAAAAGTGACGAGTTATTATGGGGTCTTAAATCACTACCTCTAATCAGTGGAGTCATAATTGGTTGTTACCACTCCTGAAGTCATGATAGTGGCAAGTTATTATGATATCTGAAACCACCAAATGTAAATTATGAAGTGATTACTGTTGTCAATCACCTCTAAAACCACCAAATCTGAATTATTATGAACTTCTAACTGACTGAAGCCACCTTTAAACTTTAAAGTATTGAAAAGTGGCGAGTTATTATGGGGTCTTAAATCACTACATCTAATCAGTGGAGTCATAATTGGTTGTTACCACCCCTGAAGTCATGATAGTGGTAAGTTATTATGATATCTAAAACCACCAAATGTAAATTATGAAGTGATTACTGTTTTCAATCACCTCTAAAACCACCAAATCTGAATTATTATGAACTTCTAACTGACTGAAGCCATCTTCAAAGCATTGAAGAGTGGCTATTTATTATGGGGTCTAAAATCACCACCTCTAATCAGTGGAGTCTAATGTCACTAACTCTAAATCATGAAGTCATAATTGGTTGTTAACACCCCTGAAGTCATAGTGGCGAGTTATTATGATATCTAAAATCATAAAATTTAAATTATGAAGTCATAACTGGTTTCAACCACCTCTAGAACCACCAACTCTAAATTATTATGAAATTCTAACTGATTGAAGCCACCTTTAAAGTTTAAAGTATTGAAAAGTGGCGAGTTATTATGGGGTCTTGAATCACTACCTCTAATCAGTGGAGTCATAATTGGTTGTTACCACCCCTGAAGTCATGATAGTGGTAAGTTATTATGATATCTAAAACCACCAAATGTAAATTATGAAGTGATTACTGTTTTCAACCACCTCTAAAACCACCAAATCTGAATTATTATGAACTGCTAACTGACTGAAGCCATCTTTAAAGCATTGAAAAGTGGCTAGTTATTATGGGGTCTAGAATCACCACCTCTAATCAGTGGAGTCATAATTGGTTGTTACCACCCCTGAAGTCATGATTGTGGTAAGTTATTATCATATCTAAAACCACCAAATGTAAATTATGAAGTGATCACTGTTTTCAACCACCTCTAAAACCACCAAATCTGAATTATTATGAACTTCTAACTGACTGAAGCCATCTTTAAAGCATTGAAAAGTGGCTAGTTATTATGGGGTCTAGAATCACCACCTCTAATCAGTGGAGTCTAATGTCACTAACTCTAAATCATGAAGTCATAATTGGTTGTTAACACCCCTGAAGTCATAGTGGCGAGTTATTATGATATCTAAAATCATTGAATTTAAATTATGAAGTCATAACTGGTTTCAACCACCTCTAGAACCACCAACTCTGAATTATTATGAACTTCTAACTGACTGAAGCCTCCTTTAAAGTTTAAAGTATTGAAAAGTGGCGATTTATTTTGGGGTCTTAAATCACTACCTCTAATAAGTGGAGTCATAATTGGTTGTTACCACCCCTGGAGTCATGATAGTGGTAAGTTATTATGATATCTAAAACCACCAAATGTAAATTATGAAGTGATTACTGTTTTCAACCACCTCTAAAACCACCAAATCTGAATTATTATGAACTTCTAACTGACTGAAGCCATCTTTAAAGCATTGAAAAGTGGCTATTTATTATGGGGTCTAAAATCACCACCTCTAATCAGTAGAGTCTAAATTCACTAACTCTAAATCATGAAGTCATAATTGGTTGTTACCACCCCTGAAGTAATAAGTGGCAAGATATTATGATATCTGAATTCATAAACTTCAAATTATGCTGTCATAACTAGTTGTAACCATCTCTAAAGCCATGAAAGTGGCGAGTTAGTAAGTATGTATTGTAAAACCATCAACTCTAAGTTATAATGTTATGAAGTCATTACTGGTTGCGGCCACCTCTAAAACAGCAAAAAGTGAAGTGAAGAATTATGATGACGTCTTTAACTACCCATAATGCCATGAAAGTCAAAGTTGTTCGTAACCACTTCTAAAACCGTATAAATAATAATTGGTTGTAACCACCTCTAAAGCCATAAAAGTTATAGTAATTGATTATAATCACCTCTACAGCCGTAATAGTGGCAAGTTAAATTAATATTTAGAACCACCAACTCTAAATTATGAAGTCAGGAATGGTTGTAACCACCTCTGGATATTGATGCAGCTTCACTTGGTAGTTTTGAACTGTATTATTGGGATTGCTCAATGATAAAACCAAGAATGTTAATTACAGAATGGATAAAATGTGGCGAGATGAAAAAAATTATGGGGTGTAAGCTATGCCTGGTGATTTTGAACGAAATTTGGGATTCTATAACTACTTAGGATACATAGAATTCTTTTTTACCAAATTTGAAACACACTTAATCATAAAGTCATACTCATTGTCAGTCATAACTAGTGATTATTAGCCATCACTAGTAATCATGGGAGCTAAAACAACCACCTCTGAATAATGAAGCTAATGATAATTTTTGGGGTCTTGAACCACCTCTGATTCAAAAAGTCATAACTGATAATCATGTGGTCTAAAACTACCACCTCTGAATAATGAGACAGTAGCTGGTAATCACGTTATCTTGAACCACCACCTCTAAATAATGATACAATTTGGGCCTATAACCACTACCTACCTCTGAATTATATACCACAAATGTTTAAATCACTATGGATATGGCTCAATTATTAAGAGTTACTTCGTCGTTATATATAACTCAGATGTTGACCCTCCTATAGGTCGAAACTTAGCTACTCACTTGGCTTTTTGACGAGAGGTTTTGATCATTTCACCGCCCAACCACATCCATCCCCAAATGAAGGGTGGAGACAGTTTTCATTTAAAATTTGACATTTATTGATTGAATGGGAAAATCGTGGACAAAGGCTTGCACCATGGCAGGTTAGCAAAGAAGAAGAACATAATGGCTTGCCAAATGAAACACAACGCAAAACAACACTTGAAAGAAACAGTACTTACATTACAACGTCTAGCATGGGGTTGACCTGCAGGATTGAAGTCAGGGAGACGTCGAACATTTTTGATTGATAATAACTAATGACTTGTACTATTTATATTCGGAATCGATGCTAGGTTTGCAATTTTCCGCAATGGAAATGGCCAATACCTTTCAATATTGCTTACGTACGTATTATCGCACGGTAAGCGTTTTTTGCAAATTCTACAGGAACTGACGTCTATGAACTCCGCTGACCTGATCGACAACTACACTGTACTGGATGTTTTAATTTGGAAAAGTTAATTTATAATTAAAGATCTTGAAATGAACGCGAGTTTGAGTGAAAATTGTCAGTAATGGCTTCATTATTAAGTGGTAGTGGTTATGGACCTCATAACTTGTTGTAAATCATCACAGCTATAGGAAAATGAGTATTACAGTTTGATAAATGGGAAATGTTTGGGAAATTTTTTTTGTTGAAATTTTGATGTGGGCAACGTCGTTTGTAATTTTGTCCGTTAGCTCGAAGAATGTCATCAAAAGTGGGCCTCTTGAAATGGACATCGTTTTTGCTGAATTTTTTTCCTTCCATCGCAGCACCGGAAATATTTTTTATATACACATGGAATATATTGACATTAAGTGGAAAAGAGATTGATTTATTTTATACGGATTCATAAATATTTATTGTATTTAGCGATTTTTGCCTTCCTTTATTTTTTTCTCACAAGTATCGGAAATCACTTTTGATTTCTTTCCCATGCAAGAATTTCAAACGCAATATTGTGTACAGTGTGTCAATTGTTGCTACAACCGGAACTGTCGAATTACTGTTTCAAAGTCCTGTGACATTGTTAGGCCAAAATGAACCAACACTGTATTGGGCTGAAAATGGCACTATATACGAGGCGTTTTCCTCAAAAATGGTCCAAATACAGTTTGGAAAATTAGTCTTACCTTATTCAAACGGTTTAAAGGTGTCCCAAAGAACAGAATCTTCGATTTTTAATTCCGAGTCATTGGAAATTTCACTACTGTACATTTTTTTCAAATTAATTGAATACATCACAAAATATTCTCGGGTCTGAAATTTCCGGAAAATAAAAATTTCTCGGAATTCAATTATCTGAGATTTTGTTCGAACAGGTTGAATGGGTCATGAAAGATTCCAAAATCGACACATAACCGTATTTCTGCCAATCATGTTCAAAATTTATAAGCATCGCGACTGCGGCCCTGTCGTTGTTTATAATTTTCTATGTGATTTTTTTAGTGTGCATCCCCCTAAGAGTCACAAATAGAATGGACTATTTAGCGGACGTTTTTCAAATAAAATTTGTAAATATTGTATGAAAGTTGTGTGTGAGACTGAGTGTTTAAATTATAGATATAATATTTTTAACAAAACTTGCTACATTCGCATTTGCCAGGTTTCATTAATGGGATTATTTATATTTGAACATAATTCTCATTGATTTCAAGTGTTTTCAACGTTCTGAATATATATTTTGCCATCCTCAGAGCTCTACAATAAAAAGGATCACTCTGATTTGATGAAAATGAAAAAAGTAGTAATACAAACGGTTTCACGCACAATACCGCATGCTTCACTCACTAGATGGCGTTGTCTCCATGTCGCTGCTGGATGTGACAGAGAGATGAGAATCAATAATTATAACGCCATCTAGTGAGTAATACATGCGATCCTGTGCGTTAAATGACTTTGTAATACTACTGAAAAAGTGATGAATGTGCATAATTGTGTGTTGTCGAGTCCTGAGGATGGCAAAATATATTGCCGAAACTTTGGTTTCTTAAAAAGTACTACTTTTGACCCATTGAGACTACCTAATACTGATGAAAATGTTCCTCAAGTACCATCAGTAATTTCTTAATCATTACAATATGAGCAAATATAAAGTAGATGAAACGTCAATAAATCGCTCAAAATTATTAAAATTCAGGAATGTGTGGAATTTTTTGCTCACAATTTCACACGTTTCAGATCATTTCAAATATGGGATTTTAGAATGAATGAACAAATTCGATAAATCCGGAAGTTGGTAGTGCAAAAATGAATTCCACAAATTTTCTATGTAACATATTTGTTTTTCACGAAAAACGGAAACTAAAATTGGATATAAAATGAGAGTAGCATATTTCAGTGTCAAACATTATCAGAGAATGTTGCTGATTTGATAATTATTTACAATTTGACTTGAGAAATGATTTTTTTGTGAATTGGTGAGCAGTGTATTTTGAAAATGTTGCCAGCAAATTATTCCTGTGAAATGTGAATGTAGCAATAAACATAACATAAAAAAATGTCAGATCTGTTCATCATGAGTGTACTTAGCTAAAAACAACCTCCATCTTCACTTTGTTGATAGCCTTACTTTTTCGAGGTCATTTCTCTGTACAAATCATTTCATTTCCTCTGAACAGTTTACTGTTTTTAGTTCGATAATTTCATTAATTTGGTTTGTACTATATTTTATATGCTTTCGTTTTTACTGGTAGAAGAAGTAAGGTCGTGTTTCATTAAATTTATAATAATGTAGTGATACTATGAAGTAAAATTAATTGTTAGAAGGACAGCTTAGATTAGTCGATCATGCTGTAAAGAGCAATGTTTTGCTTTTCCATCAAAAATTCTTTCACTGGGGACGGGCACTTTATGTTAGTTAAGCTATTGATCATTTATAATAAAAATTGGACTCATTTAAGTGGTTGTTTTTTTAAATGCCTACTCCAAAGTAAAAAAAATTAAGAAGAAATATATTTTCCTACTGCAATGAGAAAGGAATTCTACTTCACATGCAAAATTTTGAGGCTCTGAGAAAAATTTCCTTTGAATATCTTGACGTTGTCAGGATGAGCTGAGAATTTGTATACAGAATGTTCTCAGTATGCTGTACAAGAATATGACAAAGTCAGTTTTCCTGTAAGTTTTTGAGACATTTGCATTTTTAAAAAGATTCTGTAACGAGCAAAATTGCGGAAAATTTCTCCATACATCCCAATAATTCGTCTGCAAAATACGTCGATCAACTCGAAATTTCATCGATCTTCATAGTTTCGGACATGAAAAAGTGTTTGTCCGAAGTTTGTGGCAAAAATTACTTATTTTATATATTTCAATCCGCGCTAGAGAATACCTAAAGGACCATAAATACCGAATTTGAAGGCTCTAGGACAAAGTTGATTTTTGGATCTGAAAAAGGAACAGGGTTAACTTTGAACTTTTTTAGATATCCGATGTGCTGAACAAGAATATGAAGTCGGTTTTCCCGTATGTTTGATTGTTTTCAAGGTATTGGCATTTTAATGAAAATTCTGGAACGTCCACAATTGCTGAAAATTCTCCACAGATCACAATTTTTATGCAGAATACGTACAAAGTTGATTTTTTGTCTGAAAAAGAAACAAGGTTGACCCCTTTGAACCATTCCCAATATTTTTGGCGTCTCAGAATGAGCTGAAAAATTGTATACAGGATCACAGAATACTCAACATTCTGTGACAGGATGTTCTCGGTCAACCGAACAAGGTTTCTTAGATAATTGCATTCGAATTTTGTGGTACTGGATCAAACCATTTTATATTGAAGGTACCGCATGGAAAGAAAAGTATGTCAAAAATTGAGATTTTTTTCTATTGAAGCTAGAGAGCGGTGTTTCTACTCTGCACTAGGGCATTCCTTGAGGACCCTGTATACCAAATTTGGAGGATCAACGACAAAGTTGATTTTTGGATCTGAAAAAGAAACAAGGTTAACCCCTTTGAACCCTTTCCAATATTTTTGGCGTCTCAGAATGAGCTGAAAAATTGTATACAGGATGTTCTCGGTCCTCCGAACAAGAATAAGAAGTCGGTTCATTCCTATTTCACTTGGTTCCTTAGATAATTGCATTCGAATTTTGTGGTACTGGATCATACCATTTTATATTGAAGGTACCGCATGGAAAGAAAAGTATGTCAAAAATTGAGATTTTTTTCCATTGAAGCTAGAGAGCGGTGTTTCTACTCTGCACTAGGGCATTCCTTGAGGACCCTGTATACCAAATTTGGAGGATCAACGACAAAGTTGATTTTTGGATCTGAAAAAGAAACAAGGTTAACCCCTTTGAACCCTTTCCAATATTTTTGGCGTCTCAGAATGAGCTGAAAAATTGTATACAGGATGTTCTCGGTCCTCCGAACAAGAATAAGAAGTCGGTTCATTCCTATTTCACTTGGTTCCTTAGATAATTGCATTCGAATTTTGTGGTACTGGATCATACCATTTTATATTGAAGGTACCGCATGGAAAGAAAAGTATGTCAAAAATTGAGATTTTTTTCCATTGAAGCTAGAGAGCGGTGTTTCTACTCTGCACTAGGGCATTCCTTGAGGACCCTGTATACCAAATTTGGAGGATCAACGACAAAGTTGATTTTTGGATCTGAAAAAGAAACAAGGTTAACCCCTTTGAACCCTTTCCAATATTTTTGGCGTCTCAGAATGAGCTGAAAAATTGTATACAGGATGTTCTCGGTCCTCCGAACAAGAATAAGAAGTCGGTTCATTCCTATTTCACTTGGTTCCTTAGATAATTGCATTCGAATTTTGTGGTACTGGATCATACCATTTTATATTGAAGGTACCGCATGGAAAGAAAAGTATGTCAAAAATTGAGATTTTTTTCCATTGAAGCTAGAGAGCGGTGTTTCTACTCTGCACTAGGGCATTCCTTGAGGACCCTGTATACCAAATTTGGAGGATCAACGACAAAGTTGATTTTTGGGTCTGAAAAAGAAACAAGCTTAATAATAACCCCTTTGAAATTTTTTCAATATTTTTGACGTCTCGGAATGTGCTGAAGATCTGTATACAGGATGTTCTCGGCCCTCCGAACAAGAATAAAAAGTCGGTTCATTCCTATTTCTCTTGGTTCCTTAGATAATTGCATTCGAATTTTGTGGTACTGGATCATACCATTTTATATTGAAGGTACCGCATGGAAAGAAAAGTATGTCAAAAATTGAGATTTTTTTCTATTGAAGCTAAGGAGCGGTGTTTCTACTCTGCACTAGGGCATTCGCCTTGAGGACCCTGTATACCAAATTTGGAGGATCAACGACAAACTTGATTTTTGGGTCTGATAAAGAAACAAGGTTAACCCCTTTGAACTTTTTTTCAATATTTTTGACGTCTCGGAATGTGCTGAAAATCTGTATACAGGATGTTTTCGGTCCTCCGAACAAGAATAAAAAGTCGGTTCATTCCTATTTCTCTTGGTTCCTTAGATAATTGCATTCGAATTTTGTGGTACTGGATCATACCATTTTATATTGAAGGTACCGCATGGGAAGGAAAGTATGTCAAAAATTGAGTTTTTTTTTCTATTGAAGCTAGACAGCGGTGTTTCTACTCTGCACTAGGGCATTCCTTGAGGACCCTGTATACCAAATTTGAAGGATCAGCGACAAAGTTGATTTTTGGGTCTGAAAAAGAAACAAGGTTAACCCCTTTGAACTTTTTTCAATTTTTTTGACGTCTCGGAATGTGCTGAAAATCTGTATACAGGATGTTCTCGGTCCTCCGAACAAGAATAAAAAGTCGGTTCATTCCTATTCCTCTTGGTTCCCTAGATAATCGCATTCGAATTTTGTGGTACTGGATCATACCATTTTATATTGAAGGTACCGCATGGGAAGGAAAGTATGTCAAAAATTGAGATTCTTTTTCTATTGAAGCTAGAGAGCGGTGATTCTACCCTGCACTAGGGCATTTTTTGAGGACCCTGTATACCAAATTTGGAGGATCAACGACAACATTGATTTTTGGGTCTGAAAAAGAAACAAGGTTAATACCCCTTTGAACTTTTTTCAATATTTTTGACGTCTCGGAATGTGCTGAAAATCTGTATACAGGATGTTTTCGGTCCTCCGAACAAGAATATGAAGTCGATTCATTCCTATTTCTCTTGGTTCCTTAGATATAATTGCATTCGAATTTTGTGGTACTGGATCAATCCATTTCATATTGAAGGTACCGCATGGAAAGAAAAGTATGTCAAAAATTGAGATTTTTTTTCTATTGAAGCTAGAGAGCGGTGTTTCTACTCTGCACTAGGGCATTCCTTGAGGACCCTGTATACCAAATTTGGAGGATCAACGACAAAGTTGATTTTTGGGTCTGAAAAAGAAACAAGGTTAACCCCTTTGAACTTTTTTCAATATTTTTGGCGTCTCAGAATGAGCTGAAAAATTGTATACAGGATGTTCTCGGTCCTCCGAACAAGAATAAAAAGTCGGTTCATTCCTATTTCTCTTGGTTCCTTAGATAATTGCATTCGAATTTTGTGGTACTGGATCATACCATTTTATATTGAAGGTACCGCACGGAAAGAAAAGTATGTCAAAAATTGAGATTTTTTTTCTATTGAAGCTAGAGAGCGGTGTTTCTACTCTGCACTAGGGCATTCTTTGAGGACCCTGTATACCAAATTTGGAGGATCAACGACAAAGTTGATTTTTAGGTCTGAAAAAGAAACAAGGTTAACCCCTTTGAACTTTTTTCAATATTTTTGACGTCTCGGAATGTGCTGAAAATCTGTATACAGGATGTTCTCGGTCCTCCAAACAAGAATAAAAAGTCGGTTTATTCCTATTTCTCTTGGTTCCCTAGATAATCGCATTCGAATTTTGAGGTAATGGATCGATCCTTTTATATTGAAGGTACCGCATGGAAAGAAAAGTCAGTGTGAAATTGCATTGTTTTTTCTATTGAAGCTAGAGAGTGTTTCTACTACGTACTAGGGCATTCGATCCTTGAGGACCCTGTATACCAAATTTGGAGGATCTACAATAAAGTTGATTTATGGGTCTGAAAATAAAACAAGGTTAACCTTTGAACTTTTTTCAATATTTTTGACGTCTCGGAATGTGCTGAAAATCTGTATACAGGATGTTCTCGGTCCTCCGAACAAGAATAAAAAGTCGGTTCATTCCTATTTCTCTTGGTTCCTTAGATATAATTGCATTCGAATTTTGTGGTACTGGATCAATCCATTTCATATTGAAGGTACCGCATGGGAAGAAAAGTATGTCAAAAATTGAGATTTTTTTTCTATTGAAGCTAGAGAGCGGTGTTTCTACTCTGCACTAGGGCATTCCTTGAGGACCCTGTATACCAAATTTGGAGGATCAACGACAAAGTTGATTTTTGGGCCTTAAAAAGAAACAAGGTTAACCCCTTTGAAGTTTTTTCAATATTTTTGACGTCTCGGAATGTGCTGAAAATCTGTATACAGGATGTTCTCGGTCCTCCGAACAAGAATAAAGAGTCGGTTCATTCCTATTTCTCTTGGTTCCTTAGATAATTGCATTCGAATTTTGTGGTACTGGATCATACCATTTTATATTGAAGGTACCGCATGGAAAGAAAAGTATGTCAAAAATTGAGATTTTTTTTCTATTGAAGCTAGAAAGCGGTGTTTCTACTCTGCACTAGGGCATTCCTTGAGGACCATGTATACCAAATTTGGAGGATTAACGACAAAGTTGATTTTTGGGTCTGGAAAAGAAACAAGGTTAATTAACCCCTTTGAACTTTTTTCAACATATTTTACGTCTCGGAATGTGCTGAAAATCTGTATACAGGATGTTTTCGGTCCTCCGAACAAGAATAAAAAGTCGGTTCATTCCTATTTCTCTTGGTTCCCTAGATAATCGCATTCGAATTTTGAGGTACTGGATCAATCCTTTTATATTCAAGGTACCGCATGAAAAGAAAAGTATGTCAAAAATTGAGATTTTTTTCTATTGAAGCTAGAGAGCGGTGTTTCTACTCTGCACTAGGGCATTCCTTGAGGACCCTGTATACCAAATTTGGAGGATGAACGACAAAGTTGATTTTTGGGTCTGAAAAAGAAACAAGGTTAATTAACCCCTTTGAACTTTTTTCAACATATTTTACGTCTCGGAATGAGCTGAAAATCTGCATACAGGATGTTCTCGGTCCTCCGAACAAGAATAAAAAGTCTGTTCATTCCTATTTCTCTTGGTTCCTAAGATAATTGCATTCGAATTTTGTGGTACTGGATCATACCATTTTATATTGAAGGTACCGCATGGGAAGAAAAGTATGTCAAAAATTGAGATTTTTTTCTATTGAAGCTAGACAGCGGGGTTTCTACTCTGCACTAGGGCATTCCTTGAGGACCCTGTATACCAAATTTGGAGGATCAACGACAAAGTTGATTTTTGGGTCTGAAAAAGAAACAAGGTTAACCCCTTTGAACTTTTTTCAATATTTTTGACGTCTCGGAATGTGCTGAAAATCTGTATACAGGATGTTTTCGGTCCTCCGAACAAGAATAAAAAGTCGGTTCATTCCTATTTCTCTTGGTTCCCTAGATAATCGCATTCGAATTTTGAGGTACTGGATCAATCCTTTTATATTCAAGGTACCGCATGAAAAGAAAAGTATGTCAAAAATTGAGATTTTTCATTCCTATTTCTCTTGGTTCCTTAGATATAATTGCATTCGAATTTTGTGGTACTGGATCAATCCATTTCATATTGAAGGTACCGCATGGGAAGAAAAGTATGTCAAAAATTGAGATTTTTTTTCTATTGAAGCTAGAGAGCGGTGTTTCTACTCTGCACTAGGGCATTCCTTGAGGACCCTGTATACCAAATTTGGAGGATCAACGACAAAGTTGATTTTTGGGCCTTAAAAAGAAACAAGGTTAACCCCTTTGAAGTTTTTTCAATATTTTTGACGTCTCGGAATGTGCTGAAAATCTGTATACAGGATGTTCTCGGTCCTCCGAACAAGAATAAAGAGTCGGTTCATTCCTATTTCTCTTGGTTCCTTAGATAATTGCATTCGAATTTTGTGGTACTGGATCATACCATTTTATATTGAAGGTACCGCATGGAAAAAAAGTATGTCAAAAATTGAGATTTTTTTTCTATTGAAGCTAGAAAGCGGTGTTTCTACTCTGCACTAGGGCATTCCTTGAGGACCATGTATACCAAATTTGGAGGATTAACGACAAAGTTGATTTTTAAGTCTGGAAAAGAAACAAGGTTAATTAACCCCTTTGAACTTTTTTCAACATATTTTACGTCTCGGAATGTGCTGAAAATCTGTATACAGGATGTTTTCGGTCCTCCGAACAAGAATAAAAAGTCGGTTCATTCCTATTTCTCTTGGTTCCCTAGATAATCGCATTCGAATTTTGAGGTACTGGATCAATCCTTTTATATTCAAGGTACCGCATGAAAAGAAAAGTATGTCAAAAATTGAGATTTTTTTCTATTGAAGCTAGAGAGCGGTGTTTCTACTCTGCACTAGGGCATTCCTTGAGGACCCTGTATACCAAATTTGGAGGATGAACGACAAAGTTGATTTTTGGGTCTGAAAAAGAAACAAGGTTAATTAACCCCTTTGAACTTTTTTCAACATATTTTACGTCTCGGAATGAGCTGAAAATCTGCATACAGGATGTTCTCGGTCCTCCGAACAAGAATAAAAAGTCTGTTCATTCCTATTTCTCTTGGTTCCTAAGATAATTGCATTCGAATTTTGTGGTACTGGATCATACCATTTTATATTGAAGGTACCGCATGGGAAGAAAAGTATGTCAAAAATTGAGATTTTTTTCTATTGAAGCTAGACAGCGGGGTTTCTACTCTGCACTAGGGCATTCCTTGAGGACCCTGTATACCAAATTTGGAGGATCAACGACAAAGTTGATTTTTGGGTCTGAAAAAGAAACAAGGTTAACCCCTTTGAACTTTTTTCAATATTTTTGACGTCTCGGAATGTGCTGAAAATCTGTATACAGGATGTTTTCGGTCCTCCGAACAAGAATAAAAAGTCGGTTCATTCCTATTTCTCTTGGTTCCCTAGATAATCGCATTCGAATTTTGAGGTACTGGATCAATCCTTTTATATTCAAGGTACCGCATGAAAAGAAAAGTATGTCAAAAATTGAGATTTTTTCTATTGAAGCTAGAGAGCGGTGTTTCTACTCTGCACTAGGGCATTCCTTGAGGACCCTGTATACCAAATTTGGAGGATCAACGACAAAGTTGATTTTTGGGTATGAAAAAGAAACAAGGTTAACCCCTTTGAACTTTTTTCAATATTTTTGGCGTCTCGGAATGTGCTGAAAATCTGCATACAGGATGTTCTCGGTCCTCCGAACAAGAATATAAAGTCGGTTCATTCCTATTTCTCTTTTGCTTTCTTAGATAATTGCATTCGAATTCTGTCGTACTGGATCATACCATTTCATATTGAAGGTACCGCATGGAAAGAAAAGTATGTCAAAAATTGAGATTTTTGTCTATTGAAGCTAGACAGCGGTGTTTCTACTCTGCACTAGGGCATTCCTTGAGGACCCTGTATACCAAATTTGGAGGATCAACGACAAAGTTGATTTTTGGGTCTGAAAAAGAAACAAGGTTAACCCCTTTGAACTTTTTTCAATATTTTTGACGTCTCGGAATGTGCTGAAAATCTGCATACAGGATGTTCTCGGTCCTCCGAACAAGAATATAAAGTCGGTTCATTCCTATTTCTCTTTTGCTTTCTTAGATAATTGCATTCGAATTCTGTCGTACTGGATCATACCATTTCATATTGAAGGTACCGCATGGAAAGAAAAGTATGTCAAAAATTGAGATTTTTGTCTATTGAAGCTAGACAGCGGTGTTTCTACTCTGCACTAGGGCATTCCTTGAGGACCCTGTATACCAAATTTGGAGGATCAACGACAAAGTTGATTTTTGGGTCTGAAAAAGAAACAAGGTTAACCCCTTTGAACTTTTTTCAATATTTTTGACGTCTCGGAATGTGCTGAAAATCTGTATACAGGATGTTCTCGGTCCTCCGAACAAGAATAAAAAGTCGGTTCATTCCTATTCCTCTGGGTTCCCTAGATAATCGCATTAGAAATTAGAGGTTCATATTGAAGGTGACCGCATGAAAAAAAAAATGCATAAAATTGCATTTTTTTTTTCTTCTATTGAAGCTGGAGAGCGGTGTTTCTACTGCTCTACTCCGCACTAGGGCATTCCTTGAGGACCCTCTCTCTGTATACAGGATTTTCTCAGTCCTCCGAACAAGAATAAAAAGTCGGTTCATTCCTTTTGGTTCCCTAGATAGAATTTGGAGGCCCTACGACAAAATCGATTTTTGGGTTTGAAAAAAAAAAAAAAACGACGTCCCGTAGACAAGAAATAAAAATTAGGCATTTTTTTTTGTTATATATTTTCTCCTTATGTCTAATACACTTCTCTAATTATTTATATAAAATAGAGCTATAACGGTATTCAAGTAGTTTCTGTAATATTTCACATTGCCAACATCAGTGAACTGGAAATAATGGTAGATATACAAAAAAATGGAGACTGAAGACATCTACTCACATGGAAACAAATCAGCTCTCCCAATACTCATAGGAGAAGAAGAACTTACATGGTTTATTAAAAAAATAATCAAAAATAGATCAACAATCACTCAGTTCTTAGCCGGAGGCCTAAAAACCCCCACAACCACCGCATGATCCCTCTCATACGGTTCCAAAGTGATCTGTTCCTGAGGTTTCAACTTATCAGCTTGTAGCTTCTTCACTTCAGCAGCAAACACAGCCTCTGGCTGCGCCGTCGAATCAATACAAGACGCTTTAATGGAAATCACGAAGTGCCCACCGTTCTTCAAAAAGTACTGGGAATTCAACGCCACGATCCTAGCTTGATCCGGTTGCGCAACATCCGCGAAAACCGTGTCCACCATTCCCACCAACATCCTGTATTTGTGCGGATGTCTGGCGTCCTCTATGATCGGAATGATGTTGGTGCGCTTTTTGGCAACATTGATGAGGTCTCTTCCCGAACGATGGGAGAATTCCACGGCGTAAACTAGTCCTTCGGGGCCTACTACGTCGGACACGTGGGATACTGTCGTGCCCGAGGCTGCCCCGAGATAGAGCACTCTGCTGCCGGGCGGCATGTATATTTGGTCCACGCCGCCCAAAATGGCGGCGGCCAGTTTGCTGCGGAAAGGGTTCCATACGCGGTATTCCACTTTGTTGCCTTCGTCCTGAAACATTGATTAATATCTGTCGTATATCGGAAATACCTAAGTTGAAAAATAATAAATAATGTACGTGTGTCCCGTTTTCGATGCTTTTGCGTGATATCTCAGTTATCTTTGGAGATAGAACCTTTCGGTTTTCACGGTCCTGTGACAATTTTTTGTGAAACTGAAGATGGCTTGATCAGATTTTGCAAGACTGTTACCGTTTATGAGATACAGGGCGATTTTGAAAATTTAAACTTTTTGGACCCTTTTGGACAACTTTTTCAAGTAAACTTTTTCGAAATTCGAACAAATAAGCCTACTTTCAGCGATTAATTTAAAAAAATGTCACTTTTGACATGTAGTGAAAGTCACGTGACCCCGATTGAGTAGGCCATTTTTCATCTTTCTTAAAGCAAAACTTAACGTCCAACTCGAATTCCAAAATAAGTCATTAATAAAAGTTTTTCCCATATGATATGATGCCGACTTTATGAATGACACTGTATACTGAATAATTCGATAATTGAATCAATATGAAAAACACACAAAATTTAATCAACATCAAACCCTGGAAAAAAAACCGAACCAACAAACCCCCAACTCACCTCAACAGAAATCCTCTTCTCCCCATACACCTCCGACCCGGGCACCAAATTCAGCGTCACCAGCGCATCCTCCTTCCCCCTCGCAATAAACACCCCCTCGTGCCTATGCGGCTCGATCACCACCGCCTTGCCCCCTTTGAACCCCCCGCCTCCGCCCCTGCCTCTGCCGCCCCCGCGGCCCCCCCGCCCCCGGTCGCCGCCCCCCCGGAACCCCCTGCCACCCCCGCGGCCTCCGAATCCACCCCGATCGCCGCCCCCACGGCCTCCGCGGCCCCCACGGCCTCCGAAGCCACCTCTGTCGCCGCCCCCGCGGCCTCCGAAGCCTCCACGGCCCCCGCCGCCGCCTCTACCGCCGGGAGAGAAGCCTGGGGAATAAAGGCATACACATGTATCATGAATTACTACACCTTTTTCAATTGTAATTCAGAAAGTATAAGTTGTAATTCAGATTAGTCAAATGCAATTCAGATTAGTCAAATGTAATTCAGATTAGTCAAATGTAATTCAGATTAGTCAAATGTAATTCAGATTAGTCAAATGTAATTCAGATTAGTCAAATGTAATTCAGATTAGTCAAATGTAATTCAGATTAGTCAAATGTAATTCAGATTAGTCAAATGTAATTCAGATTAGTCAAATGTAATTCAGATTAGTCAAATGTAATTCAGATTAGTCAAATGTAATTCAGATTAGTCAAATGTAATTCAGAATAGTCAAATGTAATTCAGATTAGTCAAATGTAATTCAAATTAGTCAAATGTAATTCAGATTAGTCAAATGTAATTCAGATTAGTCAAATGTAATTCAGATTAGTCAAATGTAATTCAGAAAGTGTAACTTGTGATTCAGAATAGTGGAATGTAAGTATCACTTATGATTCCATAGTTCTTGAATTACAAGTGATGCTTTCTGAATTACAATTGAAAAAGGTGTAGCTTCGTACGTCTGTTGTACCCATTTAATAGTTATTTTCCGTGGACCTCGTATTAACGAGTTGACCCCCTAATAATGATCAATTTGTCTATTAATGCACGATTGTTTTATAGGCAACCAAACATACACCGCGTGCATTCATTGTTTATGCTATAACTTACGGAATCTGCATTTAAATCGAAAATATGGATTCCATCGAAGATTTTCCGAGAGAGAGAGAGAGTTCGACTTTCCTAGTTTCTGACAAGATTTTGATCCCTGTTTTCTAACAAAAGGAATTCATTTCCTATGTTGATCATTTCGACAAATGTCAAATGTCACTAATGTCAACAAGGCTACTGGGTGATTCTTAGCAGTTTCCGGATGAATGATGATCCATATTTTCGATTTAAATGCAGATTCCGTGAGTTATAGCATAAACAATGAATGCACGTGGTGTATGTTTAGCTCGAAATCTAGTTCATAGTTCATTATTTCATTTCATTTTCAGTGATCTATCAGTGTCATATTATAGTTTTTATTGAGTGACAAATGCAATGACAAATGGTGACAAGACGAATTACCCAATGAGAATGTCCGTCCGAAGTGTATGACGCGGTGTGACGCACCTTGTATTCGTCCAATGAAATGCAATCAATATTTCGCGTGCATTCGAGCTATCGTTTGAATTTAGGTTCGATTTAATAATTTTTTCTGGGTCAACCGCAGTCGTAAGAAAATTGAAAAAATGCTGAATCCACCCATTATGTGTTCTAAATCGTGAAAAATAATTCAAAAAATCATGGTGAAATTCCCTATTGGCTAGAAATTTTACCGCCAGTAAAAACTTGTGTCCTTGAATTAGGGAGCAAACGCTTTCTTTCTTCTGTGCTTCTGTGCTATGCGCGTATCAGAACACAGTACATATTTCTTTTTATTCTTTTGAATTCTTTGAAATGACCTATAGCTATACAGGGTGTATCATAAGTACTTTTGAAATATTCAAATAACAATTATAAGAAAAAAGTATACAACATGCTTCACTTATGAGATTCAGGGTGTTCAAATACAGAAAACAAATAATTTTTCGACAAAAATTTCATAGGAAAAACGTTTATTTTGACGAGGGTAAAAGTGCACTTATCATGCGATGTTTTTCCTCGTTTTCTATTTCCGAAAAATTTGATTGGTACTCACTTATTTTCGTCTGAAAAACACGAATTTCACAATGAAAATGTGAACAAACCACTATTTATCGAGATATTTTATGAAAAAGTGCGAAATTTCACCTCCTTTTGCAACCTATCAAGGATATTCATTTACAACTACTTCGTTTTCCATCATTGGATCACTTTATATACTCATGTTGTACTTCAATAACACATTGTATTTCCTAAAATCAACAAGAAGTATGGTTAATTTGGAACTTTTTCATAAAGGCGAGAGTTTGTTTTCTCGTATTTGTATTTTGAGTTCTGTGATTTGTATTTTGTATTTAGTATTTAAATTTGATAATTGAATGGCCGTCAGCTGGTGTGATTGTTTACCCCACTAAAATATCCAAATAAAGCATTCTTCTTGTTGATTTTAAAAAATAAAATGTGTTATTGAAGTTACAACGTGAATATATAAAGTGTCCAATGATCTAAAACGACAAATAGTTGTAAATGGATATCCAAGATAGGTGGCAAAACATGAAATTTCGCATTTTTTCGTAAAATACCTCAATAGATAGTGGTTTGTTTTAAGAAATCATGATTTTTCACGTCATAAAACCCCGGGTGCCAAATTTCGTGCAAATAACTTTTTTTTGTAACAGTTTTTTCTAAAATTCGAACGGAAAAATTCAATTTCAACACCCTGTATCTCCGAAACAAAGAATTTCCGACCAGTAGATGTTATGTGAAAAAGATAAGTATGGAAATATACTTTTTTTATGTTTTGAAAATTGAAATAGGAGTATTTGTGACTGGTCCGCATAGATTGCTATCAAGATAAAAAAAAATGTCCAATCCGTTTTCTATAATTTTGAAGGATTTGTGATCGCAAATAGGAAATTGTGATTGATAATTTTTTTTTGCTGGACAAAGTAGATAATTTTGAGTAGTATATTATGAGCAAAAAAATACCAAATCGCCCTAGGAAGAAGAAAGTCAAGATGAAACTAAAGGGGTGGGTTGGATTGTAACACACTGTATAAGTATCTGCGAGGGTATCTGGTATCTCGATCTATTGAGAGAAAATGCGAATTCCCAATGTATTTCCTTATATGTATCCATTATTTTTCATGTTCATAATAAATATATCTGAGAATATTCCGTTTCAAAGCATTCATACTTCATACATAATCAAGGGGTTCAAACCGGGTTTTCTCAATTAAGATTTTTTTTCCACGGCCTCTATGTTGAACATCAATTCATCGTACAACTGCCACAAAACTATTTTTATTATTTACTATTTACATGCACTCATGATTTAGAAGTAATGCAGCAGAAATCGGTTCATCTCGAAAATGGTTTACGCCATGGAAACTGAACAGCACTACCATTTCCATGTAGAAATGTTGAAATTTCCATATTTCCTGGTCAAATTGTCAAAAATAGTAAATACAAAAAAGATTGAGGAAAAAGTGTTCCTAGCCCCTTGTATTTCTGACGCGCCTAATCAAAATTTGAGAAACTTTTTGGCACATTTGAATTAGGCGTAAAAAGTTAGGGAACCTGTACAATGTTCGGTAATTTAATCACAATTTCGAAAATATTCACGGAAATTCATCTTGGGCTCTCTTTAAGATAGCTCTAAAACCCCCAAATGGCCATTTCTGGCCCCATATTTTCGTTCCTAGGATCTGCAGTTGAAATTAGAATCTGCAGTTGAAATATTTTTATGACATTGCGGACACCCTGTAAAGTGGTTTTCGAGGTTTCCAAGGAACTGATTACTTTTTGGATTTAAAAAATGAATTACTTGGCAGTTGTATCTCAATTTTTTGATGTTGGGTTTCCAAGATCATAAACAACCATTTTGTGAGAAAGCTCGAAGAAAAAAAATACCAAAAAAAAAAATTAAACATAGGTAGGTAATAATAAATGTTAGCCCAACTTTCACAATATTATTAGTGGTATCATTGGAATGTATTAATTTAATGTATTTCAATGCATAGTAATTGATTTGAATGAATAATATGACAAGTTGAAATTGGAGTCACTGGATATTGGATGGTATTGAAATAATATGCTAGTTGCCTTTACGAACAAGGGCGAGACGAGGGCTATTAGTATGAGGAATTTTGATGTACAAGTGATGGGAATTAATAATAAATTGGGGCAAATGAACTAAAATAAATGAGATTTGGTGTACAAAATCCACAGTGGTAAAATGCCCCTCGTTTACGAATGAAAGTGGTAGGTACTTGAAACCAGTTATTACTTAAATGCAATAGTCCCGTTAGAACCCTCGGTTTACTATTTACTTACTAAACATATAAATATTTAAATTAATTTTACCTGGTCTACCCATCACAACAGAACTTTGCACTAATTCAGAACGATGTTTCTATTTATGATAAACTGTTTACAACCACGTGCATTCTTCAAAGAAGATCATACATTCGAAATCTTAACCTCAATGTTTGAACAAGGAACAACCTCAAAAGTTTTCTTAATCTTTGTTTGTAATGAACCTAGAACCTAGCTACTTCAGATTTTTCGGTAGCCAGAAAAGAACGTAACAACTATGTACAAACGATCTACTACTACTGTACAAGTACAGTGTTGCCGTTTCGGAATTTCAATCTGTACTAGAAGTTATTATGAAATTGTACTAAATTCAAGTATATTGTACTAAATTGAGAAAATAGCACTTCAAAATTCATGATTCAAAAATTTTATGAAACACTTTTCAAATTTCAAATAATAATATACAGCACATTAAAACACCTCTGGAAAACGTAGGTCATGAAACAATAAAAACTAATAAAAGCCGAAAATAAGAGATGCAAAGGAACAGATCAGATTACAGATCGAGATCAAATACTATCATATACATATACTATCAATTCATCAATAACAGCTCGTTGTTTCTCCGTTGAATTGGAAATTATGGACTTTTCATCAATGAGGGGTTCATTAGGCTGTTCACTTAGGATTCCAAATAATTGTTTCTATCCGGTTCTTGCTTTTGTAATAGATTAGTGTTCATTTTATTGACATACTAAATGTGTATAAAATGTACTAGAAAAGTAAAATAGTACCACAAAAGGAGTATTGAGTTCATTGCAAAAGGATGGTGCCAGTTAGAGTCAATAATACCATTCATTGATTCTAGCGCCAGTATCGTAGAGTTCGATGCAGTATGATGGCTGCTTCAATTTTTTCGGAAATGATCAGAAAATACCTTGTATTGACCTAGTCTCTAGGCTATAGCCTTCTTAAAGTCGTTATTTGTTTTTTGTAATCCCATATACTTTTTGATTTATGAACATTGAAAAGTGTAAACAGTCTCCGTCTGTTAAGATTGTTTAACGGTCGGCAGCCGTTAACTGTTCCATAACAACACCATATTGGGATTTTTCTGTAGAATAACTGAGTTTGTGGATTGAAATTCTCTCAATCAGAATGTAAAAAATCTTTCATTCATGAATGACACACGGCCGATACGCAAATAACGGATTCGGTTGTTATAATCCTCGGCTGATCACTTCATTAGTTTTTGTCATAGAAATCATATTATATATTATATTCGCGTGATATAATATGATTTCTATGGTATTTCTTCCAAACATCGTCGTTCTTCTTTCGAATAAATGCTAGTATGAAGCTTTATTACCTTATTCCAATACAAAACTGGTAGTTTGTGAAAACATATTGTTTTGAACTATTCTTGTTCGACATGGAAAGTGTTTTGTTTGATTGAATATCAACTATATTTACCACGATTTTGTGGTAATAATATCAATTTCATGAGCATCAAAATGAAAAATAATGAAGAAAATCACACAATATTTTATTTATTAATTCGGTCATGAATGCCTATATCATTCTGAGGAAGCAATAGACTGACGCACTTTCACATCTGGTTTCTATTGGGGGGGCGTATCCCATACTCTGCTCCCCAGAGAACGTCCATTCCACCATCCTAGGCCACAGGCGCGTCTGTTATTGTTAGTCTGGCGCGCATTCTGTAAATAATTCTAATTTTACCCCCCCGAACGAAATCCACAAGTGGCACTTAAAACTAAAAATAGTGAAAAAATGGAAGCGTCGGATCCTATCTAGCGACGCCCAGTGCTCGGTGATGTGGCGCTGCGAAAATGACGTTGATGGCCATCGTCGCGATGTCTTTGGCATGGACGGCGGTTTCCTGCGACGAGACCGGCTTCCTGGACCTGCTGACAGCCGCCGACTGCAAGAACACCATGCCGTGCGGGATTCCGGCGCCCCGAGCCATGCTGCTGACCGACGTGGTCGGCCTGACCAACACTACCAAGACGTTCCCGCACATGGTGGTTTTCCACAGGTAAGGGAACACAGTAAACACAAACATCCCTGGGATGTTACATTCATGTCTCGCCAGGTAACAATGCACTGAGGAAAATTGTGCAATTACAGTTTTTGCCATTACAAGAAATCATATTACCGTGATACATTTTCGAATAGAAGCAGCACCTTGAAATCCTAGCAATAACGACTTTGTTGGAAGTGAATTTCCTGCCACATCAGGAAGGTATACTGCTATCGCTATCAGGCAGCCACTCTGGGACAGCATGATTTTTTTTTATGATTGTCTAGCTGAACTACTACTAGTGAGTTACATATGCTTGTGACTGCGAGGTTTATCGCATAGAACTGCACTCACTACCAATAATACAACTGTCAGTCTACCACAAAAATGATATTTAATGAACCTACGTGGGGTTATTTAGCGCCTACTTATGGTTATTCGGTATTTTGCTGATTTGTCCTCCTCTATGTGAGCATTTGTGAGTGTGTATATATAGGTTATTTTCAAAATCGCATATGAAACGACGCATACTCTGTGACTCGCCATGATTCCCATGGAATTCCTCACATACTTTTCCAAAACAAATAATTATCAGAGCCCTCCAAGAAATGACGTTGACTTTTGGGACACACTGTATACACCCCTGATACATAGCTTTTTCAGTCACAATATCTAATTGAGTAGATAGGTTATTGTTTATACTCTGGTGGAATGTTATTATAGACTCTAACAATTTCCAATAAAAACATTCATAAATTGAGATAAATCATCGCAGTTAATTGATTTTATTCTGGCGACCGTCCAAGAATTTTAACACTCAAAGTTTCCAATTTGGAGGAGAGGATACTGATAAATGGAAAGACAGTGACAGGCAATAAAATAATGCTGCTGGTAAGGACTAATTCATAATGCAAATATTTATGAAGGTGGAATCTTATTGTGACACACCATATATTATACGTGTTTTTCCATCGTGGTTCCAAAAGCCCGAACGACGATGAACTGATTCATTCAAACAATAAAGAATAATATTCTCATAAAATGTGAAACTTTGAAGAAAAAAACAGTAAATAGAAGGTTTTCACGATGTTTAATTCTTTGCAACTTGGAGCGAACTATCTGCCGCACTGGCCGGTCATGAAATTGAAAATTAATTCAGGTATATTTTTAGGTGTGATGGTAGTGGTTGCTGTGGCGAATTCAACCAAAGTTGTGGAGTAGAACTATCAGAAAAGATCAGAATCAGGTACTCGATCGTTGGAAAGACGAAATACTCCTTTCATCACGTCGATAATCACATAAGGTGTTCTTGTAAATAACGTCTCTAACTTAGATTTAGATAGGGCACATAGCTTTGTCGGACCAAAGGAGAAAAATCTGGGAAGATTTATATTGTCTTTCTTGAAAAGTGGGGATAATTTTAAGAAACGAGACACACAAAAGTGGATTTTGAAGGACTTGCAGGATGCATGACGAATAAGCTAAAAACTATATAAGATAAGATATTCTATATTTATTTATGAAATTGCGGGTATTTTGTATATACAATGATGAAAACCTATACATTATTACTTTTCTGTGATACAATTAGGATACAATATAGTTTTATTCAATAAGTTGGTATTTACATAATATACTATGTGAACATTGTAAACTACGATATGAGATAATTAAACAAATGTATTGTTTTTTATGCATTTGATACGTTTTTGGCATGAATCAATAATTCTTCGAATAAATATTCCAAAATTTTCTCGTTATTATTACTGCATCTTGTATTCACAAAACTCAAGTTATAATCATACAATCAGATACTTAGTCATTTCCTTTTCACGACTGACGTCAACTTAAGCATTTAAACAGTGTTTTCTTTCGAAAAATAAGGTTATGTTCATGTTGTTACTGTTGTTAGGTTAAGTTTTTCTCTTTGAAGCTTGTTGCTTGTCAAAAGCTCAGAAGAATCAAGGAGTGTGGAAGAATGGATTTTGGTGACTTGAAAGATGATCTTTCTATTCAACAGAAACTCACAAACTTCAACAACAGTATAGGAAAGATAGACCAAATGTTGGAAACTCTTCTGAAATCGGACATTTACGAAAAATTGAGCCTCAAGCAGAAAGTAGATTATGATTTATTTCTGGCATACAATTTGAATACTTTATATTGGCTATATTTGCGGAGCAAAAATGAGGACCCCAACAAGAATGATGTCAAAAACCAATTGAATAGGATTAAAGAATATATGGTCAAGGCGAAACAGGTAGATTATACAACTCCAAACAAGAATAATTTCCAATTTTTTATATTTTTGATTATTGTAGGCCCATGAACGACAAACAATAAGACCAAAGATTGATCAACAAGCAGCTGAGAGATTTGTGAAACATGGTGTTGGGTTCAGAAAGGAGTCAAACAACCAACCACCTCCAAACAAAAAAATCAAATTTTCAGATTGATAAAACCACATTTCATGGTGTGATTTTCATGTGAAATTAGATATCTTCAGAGTTTCAGATACCAATGAGATAGGAAAAAACACAAAGTTGAAAAAAGTCTAGCATCCTTTGGGTCATTGTAGAACTGATATACCTTGTCTAATTGTTTTTGAATGGATTTATACAACACATAAACGAAATGTGTTCATTATAAGAATTTTCTATATTGTGTGTTTTTTTTATTGTATATTTTAATCTTTGGTGTAAATTATTGGAAATCTATGAGGGCACTATAGGTTTCACTTTGTTTTATATTGTAAGTAGTTTCCTGGCCATTCTCACAAGATATTCAAACCACACATTTTACTCACAGAGTAATTTTATTTTGACCAATTTTCCAGATCTATCTTGAGACCTTGAAACACTGAAATTTGAAAACAGCATAATTTTCTCTGATATGTCCATATTTTTCCCCTAAATCACACAAAATATACAGTGGGTTTTTTTAAATGACTAATAACATAACATTTGCAACATGTGCTGAAGTTATATTCCTCATATTATTATTATGTGAAAGGCATTAAATAAAAATAATAAATTACCAGAGATAGAAATCTGTAAAAACTAATTATTGATCTGTGGCGCTTAGTGGCGCTGTACTATCTATCACATATGTCAAAGTCAAAACAATATGTCTGTCAGTGGGGTCAGTGGTTTTGAGGTTGAGGAATTGATGATATGTCGTGTCATGTACAGATGATAATATGATATTTATTTACTGTGGTACTTAGATAGCGATAATTTTATTGTACAATGAATGGATGTGATAAAATGTGATTGCAAGGTAACTAGATAATCTCTTTATCTGATGATTAGCAATACATCAAAAGGAATTCCCAGAATATACCGTTAGTTTTCAGCTAGCTTTAGAACAAGCCAAGTCATGTCTGGTGGTGCAAACAGAAAAAAAGCCAGCCGTTCACAGGGCTGGGAAGAAGCCGGCTCAGAATTTTATCAGGAAAGTTACCCAATCGATGCCGACATCGAAGTCCTACAGAAAGATCCCAAACACTTGGCCACACTATTGCCCAGCAAACAGAATAGGACAGGTACTATTCAACTCCAAATCTCATCTTCCCTTCATGAATTTTAATACTGGGTGATTTTGGGTGCTTTGTTTCTATTTAGCTGCAGCAACTATTCGACATAGGACAAATGACACCAGAACAAATAACAGAACAGTACGTAGACGTACAGCCACGCACTCCAGAAGGGATTCTACGGTTCAGCGTAGGGCTTCTGCTGCTGGTGAGGTGCAGGTGTCTATGCTACCTGATCTGTCAGAAATGAGGACCAATGAGCAGACTTCTTGGGAGGAAATCATGCAGATCAAGACACTGCCATTGCCCATGAGGGAAAAGAAGGAAATGAAAGCCAAAATATTGGTATGAATTTATGCAGTAGTTTCAAGTACCTATCTTTTTTATAGTAAAATTATTTCCTGACTGTTTCAATATTCCCAGAGTCAAAATTCATGTTTCTTGATCCTGTTGATATACCTATATATGCAAATACACAGATACTTATTCAAATTTCAATATCAGCTATTCAATTTCATATTCCAACATTTCCAACTCAGAAAAATTATGTTGAATAAAATCTATTTCAAATCGAAAATACACAGCATTGTAGTTTTGTTTTCAAATGCATTTGCAAATAAACAAATTCCTATTTGAACTCTGATGATAACTATCTGGATCAAATAACATTTGAAAATGGGAAATGAAAGATTAAACATCTTTGTTTGAATTTTGATTCTTATCTATATCTTGATTAGCTTGTAGAGGAAATAGAAAACAATACTACTTTCATTGAATTGCAAATATCTTATCATGAAGTGTATTCAAGATAATCTGGGATATTGTATACAAGATATGAGGTTAAAAACTTATAATTTGCTGATATATTATTTTCCACATATTAGAAATTTAGAATTCAAATTAACATAATAACGTCCAGGCAAAAGTACCTATGGGTTGAAACATATACTTTGAAAAGCATAAATTCATTTAATCTAATATCCGTCTCTATTGGAAATTCAGGTCACCTTTTTGAATTTGAATAACTAACCCTGCATCAATATATATATGTATGTAATGTATATGTATATTTCAATTTTTCAAGTGGATTGTTCAATAACAATATTTCAGCTGTTTCATAATTGATTAATGATTTATTCGATTTCTGCAACAGGATGATGGTAACTACTAAAAAAATAACTGAAATGGAAATATGTCCAATAAAATATGGAGTATTCCGAATTTCCGTGTATCTTATGTAATTCGCAATTTTTTCAATTTATATGGCAAATATATTGAACGCCTTAAAAAACTGCAACATTTTTGGCACTTACAATATATGAAAGTATAACCTCAAAACAATCAAATTACTCAAAAATGGGAAAAGGCATCTGAAGTCTTCAAAATCAAGTGACTTGAACTGCTTTCATTTCATCAAAAATAGCATTTCATCACTGGATGACTCACTGGAGTGTATATAATTTTTGATATATACAGTTCGAAATTATTATTTCATTCAACAAAATCTGTCTCGAGAAATTCGATGATTCATAAAGATGATTCCTAATATATCTGGTTTTTAAGATGCCAGGTAATGTGTTATTTTCGGTATATTATCAATGAATCAGGACGTTTATTATTGGTATGTATTCATAGTATTTGATACAGTTATTCATTATCTAAAATTATCACAAATATATATTTTTTTCAATAATAAAAATAATCACCTCTCAGAACCGCTAGCTCTTCAAGTTTTATTACCACTTTTTGAAAAATAATGACTACTGCTGGATGATTGTAGTAGTTTCCGGATAAATGATGAATTCGCGGGCCAAGTTTTCTTCATTGCAGGAAAAATGAGAAATATATAGCGAACGGAAAAAAATTGTAACCAACTCGTATATTGAAAAGCGATCAATGATCTCGAACATTAACACGCTCGCTTTGCTCGCACGTTGAAATATATCAATCATTAATCGCCCTCATTAATACACTAGTTGGTTGAATAAGTATTTTCCCGTTTCTTTTTCAGAATGAACCCAACCTGCGTTTGCAGGGCTACGAGCAGTTCAACTGGAAGCGCCGGAAAATGTGGGGCGTCCTGGAATCCCGTCTACGGGAATCCTTCAACGAAATGGAGCTGTGGAAGGGGGCCCTCAAGCATATCGAAGGCAACTTCGGCACCGGCGTCGTCGCGTTCTTCCTCTTCCTCAAGTGGCTCTTCCTCCTAAACACGGTTATATTCTTCTTCTTATTTTTGTTCATCACCTTGCCCACCATCTTGCTCGACTACGAACGCTTGGTCAACTGTCCCTACAACGCCACTTGTTGCGCCGAAGGCTATTTCAACGAAACCCTTTCGGAAAACAATGTTTTCCTGGATTTGATCCAAGGCACCGGGATTCTCGAGAGAACCATCTTGTTTTACGGGTTTTACAGTAACAAGACGCTTTCCTACAGCTTAGGGCTCTTGCAAATGTACTACAACCTGCCATTGGCTTATCTCCTCATAATCATCTTATGTTTCGCAATTTCCTTGGTAGCTATCATCAGATCAGCTGCGAAAGGTTTCAGGGAAAGACTGATTGAAGGAGAGGGGCAGTTTTACCAGTACTGCAACCTCGTTTTCGGAGGTTGGGACTTCTGCATAGACAACGAAAAAGCCGCCAGGATCAAGCACAAGGCCCTCTACAGCGAGATCAGAGCCAACCTGGAGACAGAGAAGATAAAAGAAGAGAAGCAGAGTCGTACGACCCAAGAAAAATGCAGGATCGTCTTCTGCAGGTTCATCGTCAACACCGTAGTACTGGCCATCCTCGCCGGGTGCGCCTGTCTGATATACCTGGTGTTCGATTTCTCCACCAACAAACTTGCCGAATCGACCTCGCGAACCCAAACCAAAGAGCTTTTCTTCGAATTCCTACCGTCTATGACCATAGTAAGTCTGAACATCGTCGTCCCTTTCACATTCACGTTCTTGATAAGCTTCGAAAAGTACACGCCGATGACCGTAATAAAATTGTCGCTGATACGCATGGTATTCCTCAAACTGTCCTCGCTCATCGTCTTTTACATGTCCCTTTGGCGTAAGATAACCTGCAACAAAGTAGACGAGTCCCAGTGCGTCGCTTGCGACGAAATCCCAGTTTGCTGGGAAACCTTCGTCGGGCAACAAATTTTCAAGCTGCTGCTCACGGATTTCGGTACGCAAATTGTGATAACGTTCGTGATAAATTTCGCCAGATCTCAGCTAGCCAGGCATTTCGACAACAAGATCATCAAGTTCCTTGGCGAGCAAACTTTCGACTTGCCTAAACACGCCCTAGACATAGTCTACATGCAGAATTTGTGCTGGTACGGCATATTCTACATGCCTATGTTGTCTTTCATGGCGGCCGTGATCTTCCTCTTGATGTTCTACGTCAAAAAGTTCGCTTGTTTAGTCAACTGCAAGCCTAGCAGCGTAATTTACAGGGCATCGAGATCGAACTCTATGTTCATGCTCGTTTTACTCGTTGCATACGCCTTCGCCATAATACCAATCGCGTTCTTTTTCGCTGAGCTGACCCCTTCCAAGTCCTGTGGGCCCTTTAGAGACAAGGGTTCCGTTTGGGGGCTGATCGTGGATCTGTTCAAGCGCACTCCCGAATGGCTGCAGAGCGTCATCTTCTTCTTGAGCACTGCTGGATTCGCGGTACCTTGCATCATAGTGCTGCTTCTTTTTCTCTACTATTACACCGCTGTCAATTCGGCAAACAAGCATCTGGTGGAGGTGCTGAAGAACCAGCTGGTGCTCGAAGGGCACGACAAGCAGTTTTTGCTGGACAGGTTGAGTTTGTTCATCAAGCAGGATAACCAGAAGAGGGCGAGGGCCGAGCAGAACGGTGGGAGAGGAGATGCTAACACGTGAATGACTTCCAACTGGTAATTCTCTTCTTCTTCTCTGCACAGGTGGGCGGGTGCGTAGATCCTTGCACTCAGGCCTCTTCAGTCGGGCCCATTGGTCTGTGAATCAGCTGGGCATGCCAATTTCTTTAACGAAATACAGCAGCTTCCTCAGCTGAGTCACTTTCACATCATTTGAGTGCAGTACAATGCTCCCAATTGAGGGCTTAGGTCTTCCACCCTTACGACTGCAGGGGGATTCTGTTTCACGATCGTCGATTGTCGTACGATACGATGATGAACTCGTAGTCGAATTCATTTCCTATTCTATTTCTCGATCAAGTCGCGATCGAATTCGACTTCGGAAATCGTCGGTTTGGGATGAGATTTTGATCCAATGAAACGAGCACTGAGGCCATAGCACCAAAGCCATCACAAATTTGAGGGTATTGAATTTCAATTAATTTTCAATTCCTATTTAGATTGAACAAAAGGTTGATTCGTCTTCTGATACAATCATTGAGACCCCACTTATTAGTGGATAGGTCACGGTCAAAGTAAGGGAATAGGTCAGGAATCGGTATACAGAATCTCAAATATACTGTGCACTGAGGTTTTATGCAACTATATCATAGCAAAGATGCTACCTCACGCCATTTCTAAGGAGTTCACTCGTCAAACCCCAATGAATTTACTTGGCTTAGCCTGATTAACATTTTTTTATTGGTTTCACGATCATTATACACTCAAAATCATCCTATGGCCGTGACATATGTTCTGTGCTGTTCTAAAAATTTTATCAACATTTCCCAGCGGACATCTCTGAGTTTGAACGACATCGAAAATTAATTATACATTATATTTATGAAGTAATAATTTGATTACACACTTTCAAAGCTGTGGTTTCACATAAACAAGATGATCTAACCTCAAATTGGGATGAAGATGAAAAGAAACATTCGATGATAGATAAGGATAGATTGACAAAACGCATCCACTCGACTCCTCTTGAGCTATCGAGAAATCGAGTCGAGTTTACACGATTCATTCGAGAAACAGAATACCAAATATCGAATAAAGATGGCCGATTAGACTAGATTCGTGAAATAGACTCACCCTTACGACTGGTTGTAAAGGGTAATACGGCTGGTTCCGCGGTACTTCGGTTGCTTCTTCTTCTTCTCTACTATTACTGTCAATTCAGTCAATAGACTGGTGAAGAGAATACGCAGGAGAATGATCAAAGTTAGAGCGGAACAAAAACAAACGGGTTGGGAAGAGGAATGGGAATTATGAATAATTTATTGTATATGGGAATGCGTGATCTAAGGAATATAAGAATTCATCCATATCGCTGATAGGTATAGTACATTTTCTATTAGGTTTTTATCTTGGTGGATAACATGACTTATTTTGGCAACATTTTAGGAACTCAAAATGCGAACATTGGATTATCAAGTGTTATCCGACTACAAAACCAAATCTATTCATTTGAACAACCACTGTGTTATATACAGGGTGTCTCTCAGAGAATAGCTGAGGTCGGTCCTTTCTGAAAATATTCTTGAAGGTGAACATCACAATGCAATTTCCAGTTGATAACTTCTCAGATTTCAACGGTAGATTAAAAAAAATCAAGTCAAACCATGGTGATCAATTTTTTTTACCAACCAAGGGAACTCTTGTTTGATATTATTGATTTTCTGGATGAATATCATCAAATGGACCGACCTTTTATTATTTATTTAAACTCTCACCTATCATGCTCAATTCTGCTTTTGAAGAGACCCGACATTTAAGTTTTTTCTATCCAAAAAAGTAATGCATTTTGTAAAGATCCAAATATACAATTAAATCAGTGTATTGTCATTCAACAATTACATAAATAGAAAATTGATTTTCAAAGATGATCATCAGATATATACCTAAATAATATTAATTAATACTCAATGCATTTCATTCAACTCAAGAATGTAAACAGATCTCAGAACATTGTAAAATACCTAATCAATAATAGCTTATAGATACATTCATATGTTAATTCCTCAAATTATTTTTGCTGTAAGTATTATCAATTAACTGCTCTACTAAAAATATGTAAATATAATTGATGTCTTATGTGTCATCATAGGTTTAGTTACCCTGGTGCTTATAAAAAAATAGTCTTGATTATTCAAATTGCTCACAAATTTACATGACATTTTTTTAACATTTTAATATGAACATTCATTTAAATATTGAGTACAAGTTGGAACATACCTGCCAAATATACCTAACCTTATGAAATAATGTCCATTTGTTTGAAGACATTGAATCATATAAATAAATATATAGCATGCATCAGCATTACTTGATCATACAATATGTGAATGGTTTAAATTACACAATTTTGATGTTATGTTAAATTATCTTGAGAACAAAAATTATACTCTGTATTCTCTTCAATACCTGTGATGTGATTTAAAACAGGATAATTTTTTTTAGCTAATTTGAAACAGAGAATAATTTTTTGTACTTAGTACTTATATGTTGTAGGAGTTGCCTCAAGGATACCTATATATTTATATTGATATTCTTTTGTTGTGTCAAAAGTATTATTTTATTTTCTAGTCATAAGTGATTATTTATTTATACTCCTATAATAAAGAACTGTGAAATTATGAACATTTGAGCATTTAATTTTGATTGGGAGCCAACATACCATGCATAGTGGCAAATATATATTTTCAAAGTAAAGGGATAGAGCTTCACAACTCACAAGACCTTATATTAGAGATTCACAACCAATATGAAGACATTTAGTATAGGTTATATTTTTCTTCAAAAAAGATCATACTTATTTAAAAAAGTACTATGGACCTGGACAAGCCAGCCTAAATTATGTTAAATAATTAATTCAATTACCTACTAATTCTCCATCAGAATTCGTCCCAATTATTGTATATTATACTAAATTATTCATTTTTCCATTCTCAATTTTATCTCCCTCAACAGTTTCAACAGTACTGTGTAGCTAAAACAGAAAAACTTGCTGATGTTGCTGAACCAAGCATTACAACTTCTACTCACAGCTTCAGCCACATCTATCCATTGCAATGCTTGAATTATGGCATCGTTTTTGCTGGGCTTCCTATCCCAATTCCAGGAAAAGATGTCTGAAAACTGGTTGACTACATAAAATTTTCTTTCATCACTCTCTGTCTCAGGCTTGACATTCTCATTCAAAACAATTACTTTGTATCCTTCCGGTAAATTAACTTTTTGGCCTTCAAGAGGATACCCTCTGAAAGAAGCAGTCAGACCTGAATAATAAATATTGAAAATATAACTAGCACAGACGGCTGTGTAACTAGACCTTTTCCAGATGTATTTCAGAAAGCGTCAATTCAATTTCAGAAAGCATCAATTGTATTTCAGAATAGTCAATTGTATTTCAGAAAGCGTCAATTGTATTTCAGAATAGTCAATTTAATTTCAGAAAGCGTCAATTGTATTTCAGAATAGTCAATTCAATTTCAGAAAGCATCAATTGTATTTCAGAATAGTCAATTTAATTTCAGAAAAGGTCAATTGTATTTCAGAATAGTCACTTGTTTTTCAGAAAGCGTCAATTGTATTTCAGAAAATATCATTTTAATTTCAGAAAGCGTCAATTGAATTTCAGAAAGCGTCAATTGAATTTCAGAATGCATCAAGATCGATTAGTTAGTAGAAAGTGCACTCCATGTAAGAATGCATAGGATGTTCTGTGCTTCCTGCACCCCAAATTTTTTTCATGTACCTTTTAGGTACCTATATACTATTTATTGATGAACAGATCACAGAATATCAGGTATAGAGGGGACAATCAGAGATAAACTTCTTTCTATTGCTATTATAAAAAAGTTCTGATTTTTACATGTTTGTCCAATCGGAAGTGACCGGCTGTTTGAATGATACTGTAGAATAGGCTCCTTAATAACATTTACAAAATCAAGCTCTGTTGCTATGTCGTAAATGTCATAATATTTTCACGACTTATGAAGTTGCCTGGCAGGAGAACACTCCGTGGAAAGTGTCTGGCAATTGTATATTCTCTATCATGATAGAATCCGATTGAGCATAAAAAGATCAGCTTGTGTTGAAATGATGTTTATGCCAGTTTTTTTTTGTACTTTCAACACCCGGTATCTCTTGAATGCTCATCCAGTACTGAAGATTTTCAACCCACAAAACGATTCCACTGAATAAGGTATTTTACACATAGAAAATATCAACCTTGTTGAAATGGCGTCTGGCGGTCGCTGGCTTTATAGAGAAAGATTTCTGAAATTCAATTGACTATTCGGAAATACAATAAATGCTTTCTGAAATTGAATTGACGCTTTCTGAAATTCAAATGATACTTTCTGAAATACAATTGATACTTTCTGAAATTCAATTGACTATTCTGAAATACAATTGATGCTTTCTGAAATTGAATTGATTATTCTGAAATACAATTGACGCTTTCTGAAATTGAATTGACTATTCTGAAATACAATTGATGCTTTCTGAAATACAAGTGACTATTCTGAAATTCATTTGACGCTTTCTGAAATTGAATTGACTATTCTGAAATACAATTGACGCTTTCTGAAATACAAGTGACTATTCTGAAATTAAATTGACGCTTTCTGAAATACATCTGGAAAAGGTGTAGAGATACATAACCTATAAAATAATTGCACTTACTCCCATCTTCCTTAGCAGTTGTACAATCATCAAAATATTGTTTAACGTTTGCATCACAATCTGCTAGTATTTTACAAGGGATGCTTTGGATTTTGCTGTTTTTATCGCTGGATTTATTACTAAGGCTACTTTGTATGATATGAATTGCCGCCATAACGAACAAACAATCAAACAAAACAAAAAATTACTTTTGTGACTTTTGTCAGTTTTCTTCTCAATTTTCCACCTCTTGCCTTGCCAAGTTTTGGACATTCAGCCTACTTCCTCTTCTTATTATTTATTACTGTAACTTTATTTCACTCGCGTAGCATTGAGTTGTAACATTTGACGATAGAGGTCGCGCCATTTTATCACCATCAAGATTGGTAGAACTGATGATTATCATGTAGCAAATTATGCAATGGCTCTACCAACTTTGATCACATTTTAAGGCAAATGCCATTTTACAAGCATTTTATGTTCAAGAAAAAAGCGCTGAAATAATAATACGAATATTCTGTTTATAAAATAAACTAGGTCAAAACGATGTAGTACTTTCAGGAATAATGGTTCAGTCCTTTATCGAAGATAGTTGTGAATAAGTTGTGAATAACGTCGTTTCCTGTACAGGTTTTATTTGTATATATAGTGGAATATGTTGATTGGCGCCAATTTTCATGTTCTTGGCGAGACTTATTCGTATCGACGGCGATTGCAAAAACAGATAAAAAACTTTTGTTAGCAATTTCCCGGATAAAGCAATAAACATTATCGATCTTTATCATAGATTCTATTATTTCCGTATTTTGAGATTCATTTTACCAAACCTTTATTAATAGATTCAAAGAGCGACATTTCGATCAATAATTATATATATATAGATGATGATGAGGGTAAATGAGGGTATCATTTTTCATTAATTGTATTGTAATTGTATCAATATACAATATATTCTGGTGCATGAGGTTAGTTTTCCTGTAAAAAAATACCTATAATATGATTTCATGAACAATTATTGACCCCTTATTTTTATTTCAATGAAAAAGCACGTCACTGTTCAAAATGATGTTCATCAGTTCATCTCTGAAATACTGATCATTTCGATAGTTATTCATATCATATCAGTCCAAATTTGGCAAGAAACGTCCGATTAATAGCTGAGAGAAAAGGGGCATTTAAAGTGAGACACGCTGTATACAAGGTGTTTTTGAAATAAGTAAATATCAGCACATGCATCGATATATGATACAGTCTAACGAATATTCCCATGTTATCAAATTTTTCCGAACTCTCTCAATTAACAAGAAATTTCATCCCGAAAATTGAACATTAAACGAGAAAAAAACCAAGTACGCCTCTTCAAAACAATTTAAATGATTGAAGTTCGCGTGATTGTGCCTCCCGCACAAAAATTTGAACAGAGGTGACGTCAGAATTGCTACAGTGTGGAACTTTGGGTGGAAAAGGGGGTCTAACCTCAATTTTCATTTTAGTCCCTAGGTATATTTTTTATTGGTGCCACGTACTCGATAAAAGGCTTGACATATTTGCACTCATTTCAATGCCACCCTGTGTATAATCTACTATATTTTAATCTTTTGATTCGACTATGGAAGCAAACCCCAACTTTCAATTTTCAAATAGAACAACCCTAAATATTTCGATTCACTGACGAGAAATGTCATTCACCAGCAACGATTTTCTGACAGTCCAAAGCACGCACTCTTCATAAATGATATGTTATTTGAAATCGCCCCTTCCGAGATTTCGAACTGTTCAATTGCGCTTCTCTCAAAAACGGTTGAAAAATATCGTTTTCGTAAACGTAAAAATGATGTTTAAATCATATTTTTTTATCAAAATCACTAAAAAATTTTGTCGAAAAAATTTATCAGTCGATTTCATCATCAAGAATCATTCAAGTGGTTCCCCCCTGTTACAAACTGTTGAATAATACATAAAATAATATTCCCTGTATGGAATTTTATGCCCCCGTGCCGATTTTGATAACAATGGATGAATATAAAGTGCAATTATTATAGCAAAAAACTAAGAAAAATGAAAAAACTTTAACGCCCTGTATCTTTTTCCACAGCAATATTTTAATGAGGCATATCCGCCCTTAGCCTTTGTCCCAATAATTATGATTCACCCTGTACATTTCCACCCACAAATCTTTGGAACATTTCTCCTGAAAGAATAAGGAATTATATCTATCGATTAATTTGATGTATATGATTTCTGCGGTTAAATATATAGTGGTTTTCTTTTATTATTTCGTGTGATACCTCAGAAAATAGTCTTTTCAAACGATTAACCACGGCTATTCTCAGTAGATGGAAAAAATCTAGGTAGCTGATATAAATTTCGTACGAAATATATTATTAGATTGTTTCCTGTTACGTCAAGTGAAAAGGAAGTCCCTTCATTCATTGAAGTTCATTGATAAAACGTTTTGGATGAGTAATAAGATTTTTCAATCCAATGATGATATTGTCACCTCGATGATTCGCGAGTAGTAGGAGGCATTTATACCTACGTCACAAGCTCATTATTGCGTAAAATTCACTTACCACCGATATTTTTCCAGTTCCTCTATAGATAAAGAAAACAACTAATTTTATTATCATCAATGTGTATTACCTATGAGTGGATACCTATAGCTACTTTGTATTTTTGTGGTATTTTATATGGAATAGTTTACAATATTATACAGAAGGATAACATTATTCAGGTGGTTATATATATATATATATATAGGAATAATATTTTTTTTTCTACATTCATGCAAAAAACAGAACTTTATTGAACTATATTTAGTGGAAAAAGAAGTTCTTTATTGCACTTAGTGCAATAAAGTTTTTATTGCCCTCATCTATCATTCTACTTCAACGTGCTGTCATCATGACAAACATTTTCTATAATGCAACAAAGGTGGAATGCAACTGTGGTTATAGAAACGTCAGTCAAAAATTAATTCTGACAATTAACAGAATTGTACCTAGTGCCGCACCTCAATAAATCATTTTTTGCTTTTTGCATGAACGTAGAAAAAATGTTGTATGCAACTCGTGCAAAACATTCACTTTTTGCACTTGTTGCATAAATAACTATTATATGTCAACTGCCCCACATTTTGAAGTGAGACAAGCAAAAAATTTCATCATTTTCGAACCGTCATAACTTTGGATTGAATCAACCAATTTTCAATTTCTTCCAATATTCTAATAGCTCATTTCATTGAGTATTGAGTACAATTTCAGTGTCTCACGTTATTTACCCTTTCCGACATGATGATCTACAGGGTAATATGTGGATATGTGATAATTTTCGAAAAGATTGGGATCGTCCCGTTTGACAGGAATTTTTTTAATGTTTCATTGAGAGCGATAAGATGAAGTAAAATGAGTTTTCTACAAAAGGTTCTGGATTCAAGAGGATTCATACAGGATGTTTTGATACATGGCATTTTTCACAACACATTGCATTCTGAGATGTTCAACCACCATTAACTCTACTTCAACAGAATTTTAGATTGGCATATCTTCAACGCCATCACTGGACAATATGTTGTAGACTTTCGAATGTAGAAATTAATGGAGATACTACGACAAAAGTGCAGAGAATAATTAACACAATATTTTTATGTTCTGGTTCTCACGAAAAGGGATATCCTGTAATGTTCAGAGAACATCGTCGTGAGAACCAAAGGAAACAAGGTGGGGATTAGTGTTCTTCTTGAATTTCTGGAGGTTATATGCCTCGGGGAACACCTCCCTTGGCAATGTTTCCAGAGCCTCGCTGTTCGTTGGATGAACGAGTCTTTGGAAAGAGATGTTCTGCAGGTCTCCAAAGTGACCACGAAGAGGGCGAAGTCTCAACTCGACGGATTAATCTCGCGGGGACTGCCAAGGGAGGAATAATTGTTGATATTTCAGAAGAGCATCGTCCATGAGAATATCTACAGGGTGAGTCATGACTAACCAGCCATAGCCCAATGGCGGATAGAGGAGGTCAAGGTGAGTTGATATATATATAATAAAATATTTTTTGCCCATTCTTTACAGAAATACAGGGCATTATTTGAATTCGGGGCAAAACTCCCATGAACGATATTTCAGGAACGTCTCGATGTAATCGGCTGAAATTCACTAGCAACTTACCTCTAATGACACTCCACAGGATGACATACTATAAATGAAAAATTCCAGATCCGGACTTGGAAAACTCATTTTCTCTTTAGATGTCAAAATTTTGACCTCCTGGATCGGATTTTTCGAAAACTTTTATCAGAATCAGAAAGATCAGGAAAAATACTACAAGTATGGCTTTTCAATTCGTACGGCACACTTCGATCGTTTCGGTAAAAAAATATCAAACAAGATACCGATGAATTTTTCTTCGGTTTCGTCCGGGCATATCACTCTCTACATTCGACTAAAAGTAATTAAATCAAATTTTTCCCTGGAAAGATTCAACAGCACACTTGAGAAAAGGTATAATTCAATAAAAAATTCAGGACCGGACTTGATTTCGGAAAATAACAATCATAATTCCCGAAAAAGATTTGTCAGAATCTTAATATTAATCAAGATTCTCAAAATGTCCTCCTCCAATTTCTAAACATTTTCTGCATCTCTTCGGGAGACCTCTTATGGCTTTTCCAATAATTTGCCTATTATTTCTGATTATATCTGCAGCTGTAACTATCCTCCCCCTCAGTTCGTCTCTGGTGTTGACTTCAGTCTGATAGACCAATTGTTTCATATGCCCCCAAAGAAAATAGTTCAAAACTGTGAGATCAGGGGACCTTCTTTGGTATTCTCTCAATGCAGCTCTTGAATTGCCATCACAAAAACCGTATACAAAAATAATATCTGCATATTCAACGTTAGTGAAATGCAGTGGCATTTTGAAATTATCAACAATGAACTAGATGTCATTTGACAGTTTCAACAACCGTCAAAAATCGAGTCAATGACATACACTACTATATCACAGCCTACTTTTCATGTGTATTCAGAATCGATGAACTACTAAACTCACAATTTGATTTGCTGATTGGGAGAGTTCACAAGAAATGAGATCATATTCAGTATTACTTCAAATCAAAATCCCTCCATGTAGTATAAGTTGGCACGTATATCTGATTCGAAAAAAAATCTGCTACCAAAGCAACAATTGTTCTTATTGAATACAATGTTTTCACATTATCACAAGTGGAAGTTAGATTTCAATTGAAAATTGGGAGAGGATAGTTACAGCTGCAGATATAATCAGAAATAATAGGCTAATTATTGGAGAAGCCATAAGAGATCTCCCGAAAAGATGCAGAAAATGTATAGAAATTGGAGGAGGACATTTCGAGAATCTTGATTAATATTAAGATCCAGGCAAATCTTTTTCGGAAATTATAATTGTTATTATCCGAAATCAAGTCCGGTCCTGGATTTTTTATTGAATTATACCTTTTCTCAAGTCTGCTGTTGAATCATTCCAGGAAAAAATTTGATTTAATTACTTTTAGTCGAATTTAGAGAGTGATATGCCCGGACGAAATCGACGATAAATTCATCTGTATTTTGTTTGATATTTTTTTACCAAAACGATCGAAGTGTGCCGTACGAATTGAGAAGCCATACTTGTAGTATTTTACCTGATCTTTCTGATTCTGATGAAAGTTTCCGAAAAATCCGATCCAGATGGTCAAAATTCTGACATCTAAAGAGAAAATGAGTTTTCCAAGTCCGGATCTGGAATTTTTTATTCATAGTACGTCATCTTGTGGAGTGTCAGTAGAGGTAAGTTGCTGGTGAATTTCAGCCGATAACATCGAGACGTTCCTGAAATATCGTTCATTGAAGTTTTGCCCCGAATTCAAATAATGCCCTGTATTTCTGTAAAGAATAGGCAAAAAATATTTTTTTACATATATATCAACTCACCTTGAGCTCCGCTATCCGCCATTAGGCTATGGCTGGTTAGTCATGACTCACCCTGTATAAAATAGAGCCAGATCGCCAACTTTTCAACGGTGTTCCCGAAAAGTGAGTGAGTTTGTGAGATTATAACGGCTTTTTTGTGTTTTCTTCTTTGAGAAAATGTAGACAAAATGTTTCATAGTTGGAGTCTTATCTTCAAACCATTGAATACCTGTACCTGTTAAATAAAAACCACACTTTCAGATTCACCTTGTATATAACTTCTTTGGACCGCTCTCTCAATGAGAGAACACTGTCGAATTAGTTTGAAAGAATTTATCCTTTGATTGTTATTAGTGGCTGGTCTCTGCATTCCACCTTTAGAATACCGGCACCAATTAAAACGTGTTTTTATGCAATACTACCGGAGTTAATTATATGTGTATATTTCACAAGGGGATTCCCCATACTCAACATCAGGCATGAAATTTATATGTCTCGTTGAGAAATACCGAAAAAAAGCACAGGTTTTACACTATAGTACGGGGTGAGTCAAATGAAGATTACTCAAACAGAATTTATTAATGAACCCCAAATTTTCGAATTTGAATCTTTCAAAAATTCTCACCAGAGCTCTAGTATACATGGATGTTCTTTCATGTGCGATTGGGAGTTTTCCCAAAACTTATACAGTGTGGCCAAAAATATCTGGTCATTTGGAGGTTTTCGAAAGCCCTGAAAGTCAATGTTCCTGTTCATTATCAAATATCTAAAAGCATGGACGATTGAATTCTCGCTTCTACCGATAAAGGCCAAAAGGGTTTCCAAGAAATAACTTCCAAAAGGTTATCTAGGTGTGAGTCATGTTTCTTTACAATGTTACGAGAATTCGAAATGTATTGTTGATAGCAATTTATATATTAACAGAATAGGCCAACACAAATAATCGCATGCGATAGGAACAAGAACGAAAATAACACTATATTGTATAATAATTGAAGGGGCAAGTGGAAGAAGGAGTTATGTTACAAAAATATGAGTTTGTGAGAAAAATAGGTTTTAGTATAGAGTTAGCTTGCATTTTTTAATGAAAGCGAGTTTAATAATTCTATTTATGCAATTGTGAGGAATAGTTTCAGGTTGTTTTTTTTATGATTTATCGCATTTTTCTATCATATCATTTTTTGATATACATATGATTCATGCGTACATAACCCCTTTTTCCACTTCCTGACATGTAAATAATGGGCACATAGCTCCTTCTTCCATTGTGTTCTTGCCCAGCGAGCACAAACATCCCTGGGATGTTTTGAAAATGTTGGCATGAAGATGTTATTTTGAGACGTAATATGCACTGACCAAAGAGGTCTTTGAAGGATATTGAAGTATTGTTTTTGTTCTTCTGTGGCATTTCTTTGTTTGCCTACTGAGAGGTATCCCTGGGATGTTTTGGGATGTTTTAGAAATGTAGGCATGAGGATGCTTTTTTGAGGCGTAATGTGCACTTCCCAAAGAGGTCTTAGAGGGATATTGAAAGTATTGTTTTTGTTCTTTTGTGCCCTTTCTTTGTTTGCTCCACCACAACCTCTCATGCTTACGTCACAATACGATGAATTCTGATTTGTTTTCGATTTTGTTCTTCTTGTTCGCAATTGGCATTCTCGTTTGCAGCGTGTCACGCTCACATCACGCTGCTAACGAACAGAAAGGAATTTGGTGAAGTTTATTGTGTTAGAAGACTTATTTAGTTTGTAATAATGACCATCAGATGCAAGATGTGTTGTTCGGTGCCTCAGTGTAATCAATATATAAAAGTACGAATTCATCAATACACAGCTTCTCCGCAGTTGCAAAATTATCTATTGTGGAGAACATTTCAAAAATTGGGAAACCTATTTCCAATTATATGTCTGTGTGTAGTAAGCACTACTCAGAAACCGATTAAGAAGGTAATTTCATATCAAGAAAATATTTTTATGTTCAATCTATTTTTAATGCATTTTTTCATTTAAGGGAAATGGAATCCTAATGCAAAAGTTCATTTTGACAAAAGGCTTCAGAAAAGTACCTCGAAAATAGTTTTTTACAGCGATTTAATGTGCGCAAGACGCGTTAAAAATGTTCTGTTGTGTCCATGGGCTTTAAAAAGAACTAAGGAGAAGGTAGTTTTGTGACATATCAAGGACATCTCGATAATTGCCGCCTGCGGCGGACATTGGCTGTTCTATAATAGTTCTATTCATGTGTGAACAGAACATCGCAGTGGAGGTTCAATATGTCTCGAAATCTCGTACTTTTAACATCTCTGAGATGTTTTTGTGCTCGCTGGGTGATGTTTATCTACTCAGATATGGAGAATGGAAACAAATCGTGACAGGGCAAGTTATGCATATGCATGTAACACCATCTTCCATGACATAACCGAATATTTTCAGAAAATGTTACTTGACCCCTTCATCCACTTGCCCCTTCAATTATTCTTCTCTGTATATAGGGTATTATACTATAGCTATAGCTTATAGGTATATACTTGTCTATATACCTACTAGACAAGATTATGACTCACACACACACAGCATTACAGCGCGGTAAATTCTGGTGCATTTTCATGCGTATGGGGAAATTCACGGGAAATACATTTATTGTTACTGATGCACCGACGTAAACTATTTAATTGCAGATTTGCATGGTATTTTTTTTTCGACATTGACAAATGAGCAAAAATCTCGCATTTTGTAATTCCAACAACTATTAACATTTATTTATATCGTAAAGTCACCATGAATTTTTTTTTATCGCTTGGAGCGCACGAAAGGGAATCCCTATAATGTTCAGAGAACATCGTGCGTTCCTAAGGAGGATAGGGATAGGTATGAATGTATACTATCGGCATAGATGGGAGTCTCTATATAACAGATATTCCTAGTAAAAGATTGATAAAATTGTAATACAACATTATAGTTGGCAGTTGAAACAAAGGAATTGACATTAGTATTGATGAATGAGGTGGGCGTAATATTGATCATTAATTGAAAAAAAAAGTTCTGCCTCTGTTTCCATACCGGTTTCCACTGTCAACTAAATGTTTTATGATACTAATATCGAATTTTTACAGGTAATGTCCATTATAGCATTATTAAAGAAACATTTTTTCCCTTCGGAACTATGCGGAACACGATATTTTCACAAGAGTACCAAAATTAATATATAAATTAATCAGCCATCTCACTAAAAAAACTCGAGAACCGTTTTACCACCCCTAAGAATGCCCTGAAAAAAATGTCAGGGGGTGAGGGTGGTTTTAACCCTTCCGCAATTTCTTTTGGGTTTCTTTGATAGACAGATATATTATTCAAAAAGCATATAATGAGGGTTATAATTAAACTTAACCTTCGTGAATAATAGCTCATTAGGTATATTGTGAGTAGAATACTATACTTTGTCCACGACTACTATTGTTCTTCATATATAAATTCATTTTTAACAACTGTTTTATCATAACTCATTTGATATTAGGAAAACTAAAAATTGAATAAGATACCTGTTATATTGAGTATTTGTCTGTTGTACATACTTCCCCAAGCAAAACAACAACAACAACAACAACAACAACAAAACAAGCAAAACAATTCCCATTTTTTACACCAGTGAATAATAGCGGTGAATAACCATTATATTCGCTGGTCTAACGTTCCTTAGTTATATCGCGTACCCTATAGGAACTCTAGACCAGTGAATTATGATTACTCACTGTCATTATTGAAAAATGGCTACCGTTTTGCTTGAGGAAGTACATGTATCATGAATATTTTATACAACAGTCGTGGATAACGAAGGGTAATCATCTAAAATGTGTTTTTCTATGTAAACTTTGAACTCATCTCACGGACGATCGGTACCTACATTTTGTTATACAGGGTGTATCTAAATAACACCAACAAAATTCAAGAGGTGTTTCCTTGTGACATTCTAGCAAATAAAGTTCAGTTGAACATATGTCCTAACTTGCTCCATTTTTGAGATACATGAAGTTGAATGTTGATGTTGAACTTGGAAGTATCAATTTTTTTTATTTATAACTCCCCTGTATAAGTTTTCATGGTGCCAGAATTCAGTATGGATATGGAGAGTGAGAGATCTCAAAATTTCAAAATGATTCTAATTGGTGTTATTGAGTAATCTCAAAAGAAGTCTTGAAAACACCTACATTAAAATTTGGAGTCAAATCGAATTTTTATTGTTTCCTAAAAACTAATTTAGGTACAAAAATCACACAGAGGACAAAAAAGTTGTTACTTCAATAGTTCAAACTAACAAACTAATAAAAGTATGAAATTCAGAAACACTGGTGGAGTACAATGACATTCCCCATGAATATTGATAAATTTACCCACTGTGACGCCACTGGAAATATTATTTAGAATCTAATATTGCACTAAAAAAAGCTCCATATTACTATTAACAAAACCACAACGTTTTATTGAATTTCAGACAATCGAGAAATGATTAGAAACAGATTTTTCATGGTAATATTAATATACCCTGTATCTCAAAAACGAAGCAAGTTAGGACACATGTTTATATGAACTTTATTTATTTAAAATATCACAAAAATTTTTCGGTGTTTTTTAGATACACCCTGTATAAATAAGTTCGACTAATCAACTTATTTAAGATAACAACCAGAAGAGAAAAATCAAAGAATCTGCTTGCATTCTTCTGAACGGAGACAAGCATTGCTTTCTGTTCAGTTGATATGTATTACACGTGTTAGCTCTGTGTCCCAGCAATTTTTTGGTGGTTCTCCCACGATTTACACAGATTCGTGCAAGATATCATTAGATCTTGAAAGCATAGGAAGGCCTCTGTTGTGTGTATTTTATTTTATTTCTTTATTCAGACTTTTTTATTCTAAATTCAGACTTTTTTCTCTGAATTTAGACTTTGGCGTCTTTGACTGTTTGCATTGATGAATGCATTGAATACGGGTGGCGGAAATCTGATCGAAAGACAAAAAATGATAAAAAACCTTTGATAGAAGTCTTTTGATCGAAAGTTTTTTTGATAGAAATGCATTTGATCGAATGTTTTATGATAGAAAATACATTTGATAGAACCATAAATGATAGATAGAAAATACACTTGATAGAAACAGCATTTGATAGAAAATTCAACGGGGCTACGCTCAAGTTAGGTCAGTACGTTTGTGAAGATATGATCCTTCTTCATATATGTGAGAAGGAGGAGCTAGATGGAAATCGAAGCTTATGAATTCATTGATACCACAAACTGATCCTGTTACACCCGGTATATATGGTGTGTAGTATGAGTCTGAATTCAGAGAAAAATGTCTGAATTCGAAGAAAAAAGTCTGAATTCAGGCTTTAAAGTCTGAATTCGATAAAAAAGTCTGAATTCAGACTTTGAAGTCTGAATGAAGAAATAAGATAAAATACAATCAACAGTGGCTTTTCTAGGCTTTCGTAGCTCTGTGTCCCAGCAGTTTTTCCATTTTGTAACTGGCAAAAAAAAATCAGAGTGGTTCTCCCACGATTTGTACAGATTCGTGCAAGATATCATATTAGATCTTCGACCTCATACATGCGCAGAGGCAGGAAGAAGTCTTGGATTCCCCAAACAGCTTATTCACTTCAATCGAAAAACCTTGCGGTAGGCTCCACTGTATATAAAACAACCATCTCTCAAAGGCTTCTTATCATTTCCATTACACACTCTCATCGACAATCTAGACAGCGACAATCGACGATCGCCTCTGTGTTTTCCCGCCAAAATGTTCGGTTTCAAAGTGGTTTTCCTGCTGGTGATTTTAGTGCTTCTGGCCAGGCATAGTCTCGGAAATTTACTGCAATACGCCAGCCACATGGAGAGGGTGAGCAGCAAGAACTTTCCTTGCGATGCACCCCAAAAGAGGATGGTGTCTTTGAGGGAGATTGTCGGAGATGAAGAATTCGAGTTGAAGTTCCAGAAGGATATCAGTAAAGTGAGTCACTGAATATCAGTCGTTTTTTAATTCATGGAGTGGTATTGGAAAGGAATATTCTCAAATATATTATGAACATGAAAAAATATATATACAGGGTGTTAGTGACTTAGTGCGACAAACTTCAGAGGGTGCTTGGTTTTCGAGATACAGGGTATTATTATTTCTATGAAAAAAACTTTTTTTTAATTATTACTCAAATGTCTTTTTAGCAACTTCATTGAGACTTGGTGGTTTCGTTGAATGTAACATTGAGCTTCTTTTGATGTGCTTAAATTCGAAATAATATTTTCAGTGGCGTCACAGTGGGTTGATTTATCGATATATACGGTTAATATCATTCTATGTCACTGGTTTTTCTGACTTTCATATTTTTATTAGATCTAATCCTCTGTGTTTTTTGAATCTTGCTTAGTATTTGAGGAAACAAAAACAATTCGATTTGACTCCAAATTTCAATGTAGGTCCTCTCGAATATTCATTGAGATTACTAAATAACCTCAATAATCATCATTTTGAAATTTTGGGACTTTATCAGTCTCCAACCATACTGGGCGTTATGGATAAAAACAATTAATACTTCCAACTTCAACATCCTGTATATCAAAAACGAAGCAAGTTAGGACACATGTTTATATAAACTTTATTTCCTGAAATATCAAGAGGAATCACCCCCTAAAGTTTGTCGCAGTTCTTCACTAACGCCCTGTACATACAGGCTGACTGACAAAAAATGCTGCAATGAACTATCCGATTTTGAAACAATCTCTTTTTCCAATTACAGTTCCAACGACAGCGATTGTCCATTTTTTTTAAATGGCATTGTATATTTTTAATTTTTTTTCTGATAGAGATTTTTTCTGAATACAATGATGTATATATAACAAGTTGACTTCTTCCGAAATAAGTTGAAAAAAAAATTATGGTCCGTCGACGACAAATGGATCTTTTCAACAAATTTTCTATTGAGTCATTGGAGGTCGAGTCCGTTCCTCACGAAAAAAGTCATTATAATGTTGGGAAAATGATGTATTGAAACGTATCACTATCTTAGGAAACTACAAACTGGAAAAAGTATAATGATTGATCCATTTCTTGACTACGGAAATACATTTTTTTCGGCTCATTCTGCGCGAAAGTCAACTTTCTATACATCATTGTATTCAGAAAAAAAAAAATTAAAAAAATTACTACGCCATTTGGAAAAAAAGGAGTTAACAATCGAAGTTGAAATTGGTACAAGAAATTGTTAGTGTCATCTTGTAGTATATTCGCATTCTCTATCTGATAAAAGTTTGAATTCTTTCTCGGTTTATTCAACAGAAAACAACTACTTTCCTGGCTATATGCCACGACGAACATTGAATTGTATCTTTTGAACACACACGATGGAAACTTGTTATTTTAATAAACCTCTAGATCGTGATTGGATTTTCTCAATTCAGGTTTTCTTTCCACGCCCTGTATGGTGAAGGCAGGTCAATGCTGTTAATATTGTTGGGTATTCTGTGGCCTGGGAACCAACAACCTAGTTGAATTCAACGCCGCCAAAACTAAAGCCTCTATTTTCTCTAGAAAGGCGGAACAACATATCAATTTGCAAATTTATCATCCAACTGCAACTTGGAAAACTTCAAATGTGTGGCCTACATAAATCACCCTGTATAGCAAAACTGATATTTCAAATTGTACATTTTTCGACATTCATCCTGGTGAGAGCTTCCAAACGGAAAATTCACCTGTTAGAACATTACAAATTATTCAGAAAAATTATTGCCTGGTTTCTTATATGATGGTTTAAAAATTGAATAGGTGTACCTTTTGAATCCTTTTATCATTATGAACTTCAAAATATTTTTCATGTTTTGAATCTATTCAATTAGGAACGTCAAAAATAACTGGGGCTTACAAACATATTATATTGCCCAATTTTTCACTCTAGTTTAACTTAGTTATTATTCAACATCTTCAGTTCGAGCCCGAGATCATTGAAAAATGGTCAACTACTGAAACGAGACAAATTTGAGGTTGAAAGAAATCTACCATTAAAAACTGCTCGACAAATGAAGTGGCCCATCTGAATATTTCACCCAATTCTGGAATCAGATATTCTTCCATGTTGTGTAATAATCGTTCGAGAATGAGATGGTTTACCTACTCTGCCCATGAAGTTTGTGTCTTGAAATATACAGGGGAAATAAAGACCCATTTGCAAAAATGAAAATTTTCAAGTTCAAGGAAAACAATTTTTGAACTTTGTTTTAGGGCACATTATGATTGCTTGATGTGTTTCCGCCCAAACGGTTCCGAGATTTTTCGCTAGCTTACTTTATTAACGCGCAACTTTTTTTTCATAGAAAGTTGTCGATTTTTTTTAAACGTCCTTAATCTCCGCTGATCTGCTGTTCATAACATGAGAGAATTTATTCATGAATTCGATATAGAGACAAAGTCATAACCTCAATTTCTTTAATATTCAGCAAATATCCATCCACAGGGTGATTCGAGATACCAATAAAGAAACGGAAAATTCAGTCATGCGCATATTGTGATCTTGAATACTCTTGATTAACGTAGAATGATTTTCCCACCCCACTCTCACTCAGTGCTTAGTGTGTGCGCATTGCTGTCATGAATTGAAAGTTGCATAGGAATATACAGGGTGAGTCATTGAAATGGAAAAGTGAGATAACGGCTGTTTGAGATAGATGAACAAAATTTTTGTAATGGTCTAGGCCTAGGCTCATGAGCAGCACATTTCCAGAATATTTCGCGTTATACACAGTGACTCAAAAATGCGTGACGTATGGAAGTTATACTTTTTCTTATGAGACACTCCTGCATTTCATTAAATTTTCGGATTCTCCTCAACTCCTTTGGTTTCGTGTATTGGCGTCCCTGACATGACATTGCTGTCACGTCACATTCATATGCGTTAAAATATATCTCTTAAAATTTTAATCTCATACTTGATCTCAATACGACATTATTCAATTCTGTTTCGGAAGTATGGTAAAATGTGCTGCGTTAGGCTGTATCAATCAGTTCGATGGCAAATTTAAATTTGTCAAATTTCCATCAAATGCAAATGAACTTAGAACATGGAAAGTGAAGTGACCGAATGGGGGAAATTGCTATTACATCAGCAAAATATTCGAGGTGAAACTAATACGAAATCACATATTATACTTTCTCATTGTGCCTATAATTATCCACTCCACAAGTTTTTGAATGCATTTTCGTAAAAACAGTTTTGATTAAAACGGAGGATTGAAAGAAGAGGCATATGCTCTACCATTTGAAAAGTTATACCTACATTCAGGAAATATTAAGTGTTCGTGAAAAACTGCAAAAATGATTCCCAACATGAATATATACAGCACACATGACATATGAGCAAATTAGTTGGAATACCTATACATACAATTTTTCACCATTTCTCAACCATAAGGCTTAGTCTGAAATCAAAATCCATTTATTGATAGGTACTACTGCCTAAGAACAGTCCCATTTGGAAACGTATTAAACTTTCAGAAAAATTTGCTTACTGCCTCACAAAAATTATGCTGGAATTGAAAAATAAAAAACTCGAAAATTATCATCATCATCTGGATATAATATGTAGAGTTTCATGGGAAATTACATGTGAAAATTACGTATGATACGCCAATGTCCTCAATATAACCTAAAAAACAACAAATGTCAAAAATCTAGTGTTTATCCCCAGAAATGAATAAAGATGGAACTATATATAACTGTTTCACAAAAACTTTAGAAAGAGAGGAGACGAGGATCGGTCCGTACCCTGTTAAGATGACAACATCAAGAGGGACCCTAGTATTTCCATATTTCCTATAAATCTGATAGTAATATATTATATTTGTTTTGCAGATAACGCCGTACGGAAGCATTCTGCATCGGTGTCGAAACTCTGGATGTTGTGACAAGTACAATGAGAAATGCGAAGCAGTGAGCGAGAGCTACGTGAAGTTAGCCTTCATGATAGATCGTAAACCTATAAGATTCGTCACTGTGAACGCGACCAACCATACAAAGTGTGCCTGCCAAAAAGTGGGGGACAATAATATCAAATAAGTTTTTACACCAACAACTACAGAACACACCGATATTGAATCGTTTTTCTTTACTAGCTTCTGGTTGATAATAAAATTTACCTCATCCATACTCTCTGGAATGTCTCAATTTGATTCTCATTTGACAGCTGTCAATAACAACATGAACTTTTCACAATTTTGGTCACAAAAACCATTATATTAGGAAACGCTGATGTACACAGGGTCATTCACCTAACTAATTCATTAGGAGTGTATAGAGAACCAGAAGAGAGATCAATCTGAAATTTTGGGTACAGCCATTGCATGATGTTATCTATTTTTGTGAAATATTTTCAATTAGCTGTCACTTCCGGTTGAACCGGAACACTCTGTTTATTATTGTATTTTTAGACTTCCCCTGGAGAGCTGATTTCATCAATGTATCACACTTGGGGGTCTAGCGGGAATGATTACAGAAATATAAGGCGTTCAAAATCGAGATTTTTTAACTTCAATTTTTTTTTGTTTTGAAACTATTCATTATTGATCAAAACGACTCACATGTCCCAATCTGAACTTCTGATTTACTATTTACTGATATTTCATCGGGACAGATACAGAGGGTGGTTCAAGATTCAGAATTCTGATCACCCTGTATCTGTTCCGATTGAATATCAGTAAACAGTTAATCGAAAGTTGAGATAGGGACATGCGAGCCGTTTTGGTCGATAATGAATAGTTTCGACACAAACAAATCCTAAAATTGAAGATTCTCGATTTTGAACACCCTATATCTCTGTAATCATTTCCGATAGACCCCTTTTGTGATGTATCGATGAAATCAGGTGTTCAGGGAGAAACTGAAAATGCAATGAAATACAGGGTATTCTATTTGAAATAACAAAGTTGTTGCTACTTTTTTATAGAAGGGGCAACACTGAATTGCTGAAAATATCTTGATTGAAGAGAGCAGCGTATTCTGAAGTGTGTAAGCTCGTCGTGACAAACCCTGTATAGATAGTGTTCCATTTGAAAAAACGAAGTCACTTCCGGTTCAACCGGAAGTAGCTACTTAATTAGAATTATATTTCAGAAAGAACGATAACATCACGCGATGACTGTAACCAAAATGTCAGATTGACAATTCTTTAGGTTCTCTATAAACATCTAATGAATTAGGTGAATGCCCCTGTATAAAGCACGGTACAGAAGTCCATTATCGTCTCACTAAAAGACTTAATTTATTGTTTCCCTTGATGCTGAAACAACTCCGGAAGCTAATATATCTCGGTTTAGAAAAATGTCTTCTGTACCTCTTGGTCTATAATTAAAATTAATCTCTAAGTATTATTTATTGTAATGTGTACTTTCCAATGTGTGATGAAACAATCTGTGATATATTAAAATAAAGTATTTATTTGAAGTTCTATTGTTTTAACGTCGTGTTTATGTTTGATTTCAAACTGATAATGTATTTATACGAACATAAGATATGTTTTTCAAGGTTAAATATACCAAATTTAGGTATCGCACATATCGCCAAGTTCAAAAAGTGGTCGTTCGTAATACATGAATCATCATTCTGAGGAACTAAACTCAGCAATCATGAAATATGTTATTGTTTATCACTACATACAGGATATTTCATTGGGAAAGGTAATTGATTCAACTGTAGATAAATACAGTCAGTCCTCATGAGGCTTATACGAGAGGTAATATAAACGAGACTTCACATATTGGAATGAACGCGTCAATCCAATATGCAATTAGGATTTTTTTGACATGAGAAAACATAATAGCAATAATTGTGAGTATAAGTTAGGCAATCTATATTTATTCTTTCAACGGAATTCGTCAAATATATAGCATCAGGTGAGATATTATAAATTCCTTATGAATCACCCTGTGAAAAAGATGATGCATAAATGAGCATGATAATGATAATGAGGAAAGTTTCCTTCTGAAGACCATGTTGTAGGTGCTAGATTAGTATAAGATGTAATGGTAACAAGTATGCACGAATATATGGCAATTCTGAAGTCTCTTCCATATTACCTCGTATAAGCCTCATGAGGACTGACTGTATTTATCTTCATTAATATGAAAACATTTAATCGAATCTGTGGCAATTCTGCAGTCTCTTTCATATTTCCTTGTATTAACCTCATGAAAAGTTACTATATTTATTCCATTTTCGACAATGACCGACATTATATTTGTTTTTCGGAACATAGCTATTTTCATCACGATCAAACATAATTATTCTTCTTCATCCCAGGACAATCTGGACATATTTTTTATCGCACCTTGTATATCTATCATCAAGAATAAATTAATATAAATTTCATACTTCTGGAACTACAATCGTAATTTTTTGAATTTTATAAATTATCTTAACGAAAATGCATCATTTTGATTAAAAATGCGTACTTTCACTATATGACCTTCAATCCAAGAAATCACAAAATCATTTCGACACCAGACATCCTCATGATGAAGTAACACTTCATTATTCCACTAGTAACACAGAGAAAATTCTGTTTCATCTACTGAAGACTACGTTATTCTCCATTCCATCATTCAGTATTTCTTGTACCACTTTGTATAGACTTTTTCAGAATTTTCTGTGTTCGAACACGATCACATATCCGACGACTATACATACAACGTTGATTCGGAGAAGAATTCCAACTTTCAATTTCATTCAATTAATCGTCGCAAAAATGCACCATTTTGAATGAATATTCATAACACGATTATCAAAGCTCCGAATTCGAAAATTTTGAATCCGTTTCGAGAGAAAGCATCAATCAAGAGGATACAGGTGAGAAAAAAAATTAAAAAAATTATCTGTTCAAACGGTAAGGTGACGACCACGATGCAATTTTACACCCATTCAATTATCACCCTGTAACAATGTTGTCTGAAATTACAGAAGTTTCATATTGCCACAACAAACTGTCAAGAGATTAGGGTAATCATCGCTGTATTTTGGAGCACGACGTTATCAATGTTGAGCAGTTTAGTTGCAGGTCCGTCATCAAAACTATACAGGGCTTTTCACGATGAGCGTTATATAATTAGACGTTTCAACTAAATGTCTCAGTTATCAGTCCCACTAGACCCCGAACGTTGTGAATCGATGAATTCTGCTCTTCAGGAAGAATCCATCAGGGTGTCCATGTGAAAAATCAAAGTTACTGCTACTTTCTAGTAGAAGCGGCAACGCCGGATCGTGTCAAATAATTTGTTAATCTATACATACCTTCGAATTTCAGATTTATCCGTATCCTGGTATAGTTTTGATGACGGACCTGCAACTAGGTTTGGATGGATACAAAGAACGATTTGAAATACTTCTTCTGAATGTAATACTCACGCAGACTGTATAGGAAGTAATAAAATTAATTAATCTTTTCTGATTCCAATTTGTACCCCAAAATTAGCAAAAATACTATTTTGAGCACATAATTTAAGAGCAAACACTACCGCGTCATCACAATCAGTCGAATTTCTTCCTTGCCCCGCGCAGCTCGAGTTTGTAGACATATATCTATCAAGAGCGGTTGTACAGGTGGGGGACTCGTAAACAATTGGCAACGCAGCCTCTGTCCGCAAGATATTCATTATTTCCATTTTAGCTTTTCTTTCTAGTAGCGTCAGTAGGTGCGTTCGGTTTAACAAAATCGGAGCCGAGCGAGCAGATGCAGATTTGGTGTCACGTGATCACCTAGCAGATAGAGCTAATGGTATTTAACGAACGCTCAACGAGGTAGTAAATAGTAGATTGCGAGCGCCAGCTGTCAGAAGTAACAGAAAACAGAAACAATTCACTTAACCTTATTACTTTTAAAAACACGTCAGGGCAACAAAGTTCTTTTGAATGTTTGTTGTTTATATTTTGAAAATTACTAGGGAAGGAATGATTCTGTCTCATATGATCGGTCATTAACTGTGGATCCAGGGCAGTTGTGATCGCATATATTACAGATATATAATTAATATGCTACCTACAGCAAATTCGTCGGTCATTCTGGCGATTCTGGGCAAGGAGGATTCTACAAAATTCAGTTTCGTGTTTCGTTTCCAGTGGATCGAGTCTTCAATTTTTCGACATAAAAGAGATATAATTTCAATAACATGTTGTTGACATTGATTTGTTGACAATTGACAACCGAATAACCGATCAAATCTGAATGATCTGCTCCTCAAGGCGGAGCAAACAGATTACATCTTTCAGCTCGCTCTGACAATTAACGAACACGGAGCAGATTAGACAGAGGAAGTAGATCTGATTTATCGAACGCTTTCCGAGCTAACGGATGGAATCGAGCTAACAGATATGTTATAACCGAACGCACCTTGTGGAAGCGTAGCTGAGATGGGAGCAGTGGCGTCGTTAGGAGCTTACACAAAATATTGTTTCGGTTGCCTTCTTCAGTGCTGATATGTGCTATAATTACTGAACACACGAAGTAGACAGTCGGGATGTTTTACTGAATTACTTAGCAAAAAAAAATAATTGGGAAATTCACGGAAAAAACTCACTTCGCCTTGAAGTATCACTAGAAAGTAGATAATCTGAAAATTCACTAGTAAATGTTCAATAAGTGGGTATTGAACGAAGCTTTGATAATTAAAAACAAAACGGACTTCACAGCTGGTAGCCAGATGAATTTTATTATTACTCTTTCTACCGGGTGGTTACAAGAACCGCGGGCAACCCCTGTAATTTTGATGCCGTTCGAGATAAAAATTTCAGGAACAGCCAGGTTCTCGTGGCCATTACAAAACGATTTTTCTTATTATATTTCATAATTTTGCATGATCCTCAAGTGCTTCCTAGAACATTCTCTGATTTCCAAGCCTCTCCGTACTCTCGGATCTACAAGCTCTGGCAAGAGGCAATTGAAATAAAATATTCTCAATTTGGGAACCATTTCATTTTCCCAGAAGTTATCATGTCTCTAAAAAAATATATTGATGATCTAAAATGTATGACGGAGGATATGATCAATAGTTACCTCTTCTACAAGGCAATCTTTTGGACTCCATATAACGAAGAAACATTTTTCCCTTTTGCGTTATTGCTAATTGCCCTTGGACTTGAAAATAGTAATTATGTTTTCTATTCAGTACTAAGGTGTTGTTTTCGAGTTTGCCGAATTTGATCTTTTTCATCCCAATTTCCTCTTCTGGGCATATGTCCTTGATGTTGAAGGGACACTTTATCTCCACAATGGCATTTTCATCCACCAACCCATCAGGACTGGCACCCAAAAAATATTTTTTATCAATGAAAAATCCACTTTTCCTAACTTTAATATTGTTTTTGACTTCGATGGCAAAAGGTTCGTTCAATTTTCCAAATTCGGTCGCTTTGCTGCCTTTGAATTTCGAATATAATAATCCTTTTATTGTATTAATGCTGCGGGTGTTCGATTTCATTTCTCTTTTCTGGTAGTTCTTTCTCTTTCACTTCTTCGACCCATTTTTCTTTCCACAATTCTCACTTGATTCACTGTCAAAACATGGATGAGCAAGGAGCAAGCACCCAATACTTTATTTACCTACCCTACCCATTGAGGGATTAGGACTTCCAATGAATAATTATTGTTTTCAGGTACGCCTATGAAAACTATTGCATACAACCTAATCTACTAAATGCGACGGTCCGGACGGATTACCAAAATTGGTTGCAAGAAAAAGACAGCAACACCTAATCTTGTCGATTATTAACAATATTCATTTCGCCCTAGGTAGGAAGCTTTTCCAACGTTGCCAATTGGGTCGAGGTTCGTTCGAGAGATATAAAACGACATAGGTGGCAGCGCCAATCAGATACAAATTTCATGATCGTAGAATCGATTTTTCGTGAAAACTATAGCTTTTTTGTGGAAAATGTTTGTTTTGATGGATTCAGAGGCCTCATCTTAGTTCCGGATCTTCATTATTTTTTTCATTTATCAAATTTTTTTTTTGAAAATTATCACATTAAAAAATCAAGGAAGTTCCGGAATTTCGAAAAATGAAATGCATCAGTTGCACTAAGAATTTTTTTTTTGAAAAAAAAACTGAACGCGTAAAACCGATTCCCGTTTTATCAAGGTAGTCCTGTGCACGAATAAAAAGCACATCGTTGAATAGACATTTTGATGCTCTTCCCAGATATGGCAAAGTAATTGAGAAATTAAAATGTATAGGGTTTTATTTTTGGGCAGAAAAAAATTGTGAATCTTAAGTGAAGCCGGCCCTGGATTCTATCTTTTGTTGATGCCTCAATCAATTCGACAGGATAGATTGAGTAAGTGTACCAATCTTCAAGAAATATACAGGTTGGTTGGAAAGTTATGAGACAATAAAGATATGAACAAAGTTGATGAAACATCCCGTATCTATCGGTTATAAGGTTGTCGAAGACCCATTAACCATGGGTTTTTTGAAATCACCTCGGTAACCACTGTCCACAGTTGAATTATTCACCTTTCCCAATGAAACATCGTGTAGATAATTGAGTAATATTTCAAATAAGTTATCACACGACCCGTATTCTCATTTACAAAAAAAAAACAGTATGTTATATCTGCCACAAGACCATAATTTGAAAATAAATATCGTCCTCTTTTCAGAATTTGTCTACAAAGTCGCCTATTCTAGGAAAAATGAATTTATTCCCTAATTTTGCACCTCACTGTGTATACGGTTTGGTAGGTAATTCCTCCCAGATAAGAAAAAAGCCACTATGCAAATAGTATTTTTTCTTCCTGAATAAACTTGTGTTCAATATTGAATCCTATAATTAATATGTTACCCATTATATGAATAATATCATCACATTATTTAATAATATATGACATTAGATTATTTTTCGAGAATGCTAATACCTACATTCACCGCAGATTTGATTAATATGTGTCTATATAATCATCCTTAATAATGATAATCATAGCAAAAATTATGCTTGGTAGAAATTATTAACACTAATAGAATGGCAAGACCTATACAAGAAGTATTTTATTATTGATTTTTGCTATTTGCATATGATTCTTCAGAACATAAAAACTCAAGGTTATTGCAGACAGAAAAAGGTTGAATTTGCATATATGTATAGCTGCAAAAATATGTGAAAAATTATTACGTCCTTATTTCAAAATAATATCCATGCCATGCATTCTGCACAATTGCCAGTGACATAATCATTATGTTTTTAAAGTAACTTTTCATACACAGAGCGTTTCAAAAGAATGCGCAGGTTCCAAGGAACAAGTGTCAAAAAAACGATCAACGTCAATATCGCAAAAATTCTTAAGGATTTTGTTGAAGTTTTGCAATGTTATTCTCTGTAGCAGTATTGGAACATGATTAGATTCACGAAAAATCACAGTTCAAACCTTATATTTAAAAAGCTATGATATGTTTATGAGCATATTTTGTTCCAAAGAATCACCAGTGTAATTTGGCCACATACATAATCAACACCCCCTATATTTTCGTATAATCACTGGGTATATAGGGCGAGGCAATAGCGTGTTCTCCTTCGATATAGGCCAAACTGTCAGATATATGAAAAAAATCAAATACACAGTTATAGGGTTTCATGAGAACTATATCACCCTATAGATATGAAAATAATTTCAGGTGATAGTTCTCATGAATACCTATAACTGTTGTATTCGAATTTTTTCTATATATCTGAGGGTTTGACTAATATCGAAAGAGAACACACTATTGGCCCACCCTGTATAGGTAGGTGAACTGGTGAAAAGAATCACTCTTTTTTTTGTGACATGTATATTTGATCGATATAACCAAAAAAGCCTCTATTCTGTGAACATTTCTATTTGTTACCTACTATAGGTTCTCCCTGGGTATCAAAAAAGCAATAAACACACAAATTTTGCCCCCTTACCAACCCCAGGTGACACCCAAAACCCCCTACGTAGGCGGGATCTCCTTCTCCATCCTAGTCAACTGGATATTTCTGTCTGTAGCCGTGGCCGGGCCGGCAAACTCTCCAGACCTGAGTCGCATCCGCAAATCCAGACAGCGCACGTCCGTCATCAGCGATTGGCTCTTGTCGGCCAGATCCTTGTCGATGGCCACCTGTTGGTCTTCCAGCACGTTGTAGGTCGCTTTGGCACAGTCGATCTTGTCGTTGAGCTCTCGACGCGTTTGGCGCAACTGCAGCACTTCGTCTTTGAGCCCTTTCTCAGTCTCGTCCCTGGCCAGTTCGAATCCGGGCCTGTTACATCAGAAAACACAGTTGATTCGCTGGCATTGAAGGATCAGCTTCAGCTTCAGTTACCTGTAGGACCTGTTCTCCAGTCTGGTTTCGGCAAGCTTCAAAGCATCGTCTTTCGCTCTTAGCGCGTCCTCTAGCGTCCGAATTTCCCTGCTGACAGCCTCCATTTCGGCGCGCATCTTCAGCTGCTGCCACTCGGCTTCGTTGCGTGCCTTTTGCGTCTCATAAATGCGTTTGCGCAGCACGAAATCGACGCGGTCTCGCTGCGCCAGCATGTCGTTTCGTGCTCGTTCGCGCACCACGAACAAGGCTTCGCGCAGCTTCAGCGTGTCGGCGAGCTCGTTGTCGGCCAGCTGCTTCGTGAGACGCGAGTGCTCTAGCCAGCCCTCGTACGGGATCGAGCTGAAACGGGGATGGATCTAAGTTGAAGCTGTTCGAAAGTTGGATTTTTCGAATAGCTTCGTTGTAGGCTCAAGGGCCAGGAAGATCGAGCTGTATACTTCGAAGGAAACTAAAACAGTTCTTGATATTTGAAGCTGAAGCTGTTCGAAAGATAGGTTATACGAACAGCTTCGTTGAATACAGAAGAACCAGGAAAAACCAATAAACTGCATATCACAAAGGAAACTGATCTGTTCTAAATATTTGAGGCTGAAGAGCTGCTCGAGAAGAGTATTTCGAACAGCTTCGTTGAATACTAAAGGGCCAGGAAGATGTAACTATCTGAAACTGAAGCTATTCTTCATAATCAAAGTTGGGTTTTTCGACAGTTTCGTTGAATACTCAAGAACCAGAAATATCTTCGCGCAGCTTCAGCGTGTCGGCGAGCTCGTTGTCGGCCAGCTGCTTCGTGAGACGCGAGTGCTCTAGCCAGCCCTCGTACGGAATCGAGCTGAAACGGGGATCGATCGGAGTTGAAGCTGTTCGAAAGTTGAGTTTTTCGAATAGCTTCGTTGTAGGCTCAAGGGCTAGGAAGATCGAGGTGTGTACCTCGTAGGAAACTGAAACTGTTCTTGATATTTGAGGCTGAAGCTGTTCGAAAGATAGGTTATACGAACAGCTTCGTTGAATACAGAAGAGCCAGAAAAAAACCAATAAGCTGCATATCACAAAGGAAACTGATTTGTTCTGAATATTTGTGGCTGAAGAGCTGCTCGAAAAGAGTATTTCGAACAGCTTCGTTGAATACTAAAGAGCCATATCTAAAACTTCATAATTGAAGTTGGGTTTTTCGAACAGTTTCGTTGATTACTCAAGAACCAGCAATATCTTCGCGGAGCTTCATAGTGTCGACAGTTGGGTTTTTGGAATAGTTTCGTTGAATAGTCAAGGGCAAGGTTAATTGAGGAAATTGAACTGCATATTTCGAAGGAAAGAGGAGTCGCTCTGAATATTTGTCTACGAAGCTGTTCGAAATAGCTTCGTTGAATACTCATGCGCCAGAAAGATGAAACTGTGAATCTTGAAGAAAACTGAACCGAAGCTGTTCATCATATTTGATGTGATGTTTTTCGTTACATAATATGATTATAATAATTATGTATATAATGCCATTCATTTATTGAGATTTTTTAAAAACTTGGAGATAGTGAAGGAATATTTGTAATTTTCATGTATTTTTCATATTGGATCTTTTATATCTTATTCATTGAAGTTTTCAGGATTGGTTTTTCGTGATGAGTTAATTTGCTCTCTATATATTTTAAATAAACTGAATTATTTCATGACGTATCATCGTAATAATATGATTCCAGTCTCAAACGAGTTTTGATTGTGACTAACTAAAAATCAATAATGTCTTCTATGTGCATTATTCTGACTCATTTCCTGCCGCAAACACCTCAAAAGTATAGTGACCGATCAAGAATGTTCAATTTACTTTATATACAGTGTGGCAACATAATGAAACGAACAAAATGAATCTTTAATTGTACTTCCTTGCCAAATAATGAGCTTCTGTTGATCCTTCCTTACATTTGAATTTGCAAATTTCACAATAAATAGGCATGATTTTCGAGTTTCACCCTACAAGGTGATAAAACTTTGAACTCTCATGTTTCCCCAACGAATTGACTCTGAGTCTACCCGTGTATATACAGGAAGGAAACATTCAGACCTTTGAATTTTAAGAATTCTCAAATTATTTCGAGAAGAATCTGAGGATTATTTCGTATTATTATATTCTTAAACAAATTAACTGAGCTAGGAACAACATTTGCCATAAAAAAAGATGAAAAATATAATAATAAATCATTCAGAAAGGTGGAATATGTTGCAGAGGTAAATATTTATGTGTAATCAAATGAAAAAGTAATCAGTGAAACGAATAAATGTTGATGTTTATTCAATAAATACAAAGTATAGATACCTACCTATTAGTTAAATGATGATTTCTATCATGATTACTTTTAAGTATAAAGTATAAACTATATATATTACTTTATTTACATGCTATTTCAATCTCCCTTAATTGGATAATTCCATTTATAGAGAATTCATTTCTAATAAATTTTTTTAAAATGAGAATCATTCAATATTGAAAGCAATGATGAACAAATTGATACATAAATAAATGAACAAACAAATAAGTGGGCAAAAATAGAAATCGGTCATCTGGAAATTTTGTTAAGGAAATGAATACTTATTCAACTATCTTTTGATTATCTTATTGATTTTATTACTCAGAACTAGGACAAAGCACTGTGATAATAATTTTTGAAGCGAGATTAGACATTTCACCAAAACTTATACAGTGTAGTCAACGATATCTTGACTGGATATTTCCAGCAAATAAATCTTTGTTTCCATTGCATATCTGGATTCAGCTCATTTTTACACTGGCTCCCCTGGGAAACACTTTTTTTTTAATTTACTTAAATTTTGCGGACTATGGGTATTTATGCAAGTCAAATCATCTGAATTTATATAAAAATCAATTTATACACCACTGGATATTCCTAGAATATTCTCCAAATATGCTGAAAAGGAGGAGTATATATTCCGAATATTTCCAGAATATATACAGGGTGTTTCAGTTTTTTGAAGCAGGACTTTAACAGATTGAAGAAGACATTTTTTCAAGATGAAAATCTCATACAAACATATATGCGTGGAAGCTTCGTTTCCGATTTTTCTTATGTTTTTTGAATGTTCTCCTACAATTTTCGGAATAATTGATTGAAATTGGGTACACCTAATACACTTCAAAATCCTAATATTTGAGGTTATTGAGCGTTCTTGAATACCTACAGGGTGATAGACTTTCAGGGGTCGTACCCAATTTAACCCTGAAGAACTTTTTTGCGTGCCGACTCTGCTTTCAATGGGCCGTAGATTCAGATTGTCCTTTCAATTTGGAAACTTTTTGCCCTCATGTACATTTTTCGAAAACTGTATGGATCTCGAGATAAATGTCATAAATAAATTACTTGTAATAAAACCGTTATTTCAAACACACTTATTTGACATTTCTCAAACATTTTATTGGAAAATAGAATGACCGAAAGCTTCCATACCAAATGAAATACAGTTGCAAAATTAGATTGAATTTTTTGAACACCATTATAATTGAAACTAGGAAAAACAAAGAAAAAATGTTTTTATTTTAAAAAACTGGATTGCAAAATCTGAAATCAGGGACTGTATGATACACGGTCTAGGCGCTATACATCGCTAGACTGTCGCTTCTGACGGTTGAGGTGTTGTGAGTTTTGATAATTTAATCTCGTGAACGGTAGTTCTAATTTTATCAGTACCCTTAGAAGTGGTTCGGGTTCCACTTTTATTTATCTCGAAATCCATACAGTTTTCGAAAAACATACATGGGGGCAAAAAATTTCCAAATTGCAGAGACAATCTGAATCTATGTCCCATTGAAAGCAGAGGCGGCACGCAAAAAAGTTCTACAGGGTTAAATTGGGTACGACCCCTGAAAGTCTATCACCCTGTAGGTATTCAAGAACGCTCAATAGCCCCAAATATTGAGTTTTTGAAGTGTATTAGGTGTACCAAATTTCAATCAATTATTCCGAAAATTGTAGGAGAAAATTCAAAAAACATTTAAAAAATCTTAAAGTTTGACACCCTGTGAATCGGAAACGAAGCTCCCACGCATATATGTTTGTATGAGATTTTCATCTCAAAAAAATGTCTTCTTCAAGCTGTTAAAGTCCTGCTACAAAAAACTGAAACACCCTGTATACAGGCTGATTCACGGTGGCAAGGCACAATAGACGTGGGATTATTCTGGAAATTTGTTGCCTCAGATAATGAATTGTGCTCTATCGACCTAAAATATTCCCAGCGCTGCGACGTTGCCGCTTATATTGAAAGGTATCGTAGCAACAACTTTTATTTTTTAAATGGTACACCCTGTATATTATTATTATTCCATTTCCAGATTCTCCCTGGAGAGCTTATTTCATCGACTCATAACACTTGGGGTCTAGCAGTGACAATTACAGAGATATAGGGTGTTAAAAATCGAGATATTTCAACTTTTAAGATTTTTTTGTGTCGAAACTATTCATAATTGGTCAAAATGGTTTCCATGTCCCTATCTCAACTTTTTATTTACTATCAATTGATATTTAATTGAAATAGGTACAGGGTGGTTCAGAATTGAGATTTTCAACCAGGGTCTGTATCTATATTTCAATCAAATATCAATTGATAGTACATAAAAAGTTGCGATAGGGACAGTTGAAAAATCTCGATTTTTCACACCCTATATCTTTGTTGTCATTCCCGCTAGACCCCAAGTGTAATAAATCGATGAAATCAGCTCTTTAGGAAGAATATGAAAATGGAATAATATATAAGGTGTCCCATTCAAAGAATTAAAGATGTTGCTACTTTTCAATATAAGCGGGAACGTCGCATTGTTGAGAAAATTTGAGGTCGATAAAACACAAATAATTATTCCAAACATCTTCAAACTCACTATCGCAGCTGCTTTCCATAGTTTATTGCGATAATTGCAACCAAACTTACAAAAATCAAAATGTCAACTAATTTCATGTCAAATAGCTGTCAGCCGATATTTCGATGCTATGGTAATTATCATCTGCATTTATCAAAACCATATATACCGAGATTTTCATAGTTATAGTGACAACAAAGATGTTATACTTCCCAGACTAGTCCGGAAAAATGCTACTTTTATCAAACAGAAAGCGGTTGCCGAAAAGAAATGTTTTTTTGCATTACCCTTTGACAGTTCGCAATGGATCGATTTTGAAAGTGATGTTGGCACAATTCTTGTCCAGAGTTAATTGGTCCTTATCGATTTCCAAGGCCTCAGTTTTATCATTGATATCCAAATTCAGCTGGAACTTGACTTCCTCCAGCTTATTGAGTTTCTCCCACGTAGCTTGGCATCGCTCTTTCAGAAGTTTTTTCACGTTCTCTGCCAAACAAAGCTCCTGAAAAATATCCATTGAACGATTTTCGAGAAATAATAGAATCTGGCTAGACCATATACTTTTTTTAGTTCAGTGTCGCCATCATCGTAGGTCAGTTCTGTCCCTTGTCTGCAATCTCTCATAGAAATGCATTCTGATATCACCCCCAAAGGGATTCCCAGAGCATCAAGTTCTCTTTCGGTGCCAAATTTTTCGTCTTTCAACATACCCAGCTCGGAATTGAGCCTATCTAGACAGGACAACAACGTCTACAAACACAACAAAAAAACATATCGAGATGAAACTGAATTGAATGGATCAGTAGTCCTAGTTATCAATATCGACGTCCCATTTTACTATTATATACATTACACTTCGTTATTTTTTGAACTATTAGACAGGGACATAAAGTCATCAAGAGGATCAGTTTTGGACCAATTTTATTTTTAATTTATACAGGGTGCTACTGCATCGCGAGAACCGCTGATTTGGAAAATCTAAAGGGTTCTTTCTCAAATCTGACATCAAATTCGTTCTTTATGGGTCTGAATTAGTGCCTTTGAATTTTCTGGGATTTGCAGGTCAATCAGGAAAAAATTATTTTTCGACCAGTATAAGCCTCTACTGCATCGAGTGAACCGCTGATTTTGAAAATCTAGAGCAAGGGTTCTTTCTCAAATCTGACATCGAATTCGTTTTTAATGGGTCTGAATTAGTGTCTACGAATTTTTTGGGAATTTTAGGTCAATCAGGAAAAAAATATTTTTCGCGTGAACCGCTGATTTTGAAAATCTAGGGGAAGGGTTCTTCCTCGAATCTGACATCGAATCAATTTTTTATGGGTCTGAATTAGTGCCTATGAATTTTTTGGGATTTTTAGGTCGATCAGGAAAAAAATATTTTTCGACCAGTATAAGCCTACTGCATCGCGTGAACCGCTGATTTTGAAAATCTAGGGGGAGGGTTCTTTCTCAAATCTGACATCGAATTCATTCTTCATGGGTCTGAATTCGTGTCTATGAATTTTTTGGGATTTTTAGGTCGATCAGGAAAAAAATCTTTTTCGACCAGTATAAGCCTACTGCATCGCGTGAACCGCTGATTTTGAAAATCTAGGGAAAAGGTTCTTCCTCGAATCTGACATCAAATTCGTTCATTATGGGTCTGAATTAGTGCCTATGAATTTTTTGGGATTTTTAGGTCGATCAGGAAAAAAATATTTTTCGACCAGTATAAGCCTAACTGCATCGCGTGAACCGCTGATTTTGAAAATCTAGGGGGAGGGTTCTTTCTCAAATCTGACATCGAATTCATTCTTCATGGGTCTGAATTCGTGTCTATGAATTTTTTGGGATTTTTAGGTCGATCAGGAAAAAAATCTTTTTCGACCAGTATAAGCCTACTGCATCGCGTGAACCGCTGATTTTGAAAATCTAGGGAAAAGGTTCTTCCTCGAATCTGACATCAAATTCGTTCATTATGGGTCTGAATTAGTGCCTATGAATTTTTTGGGATTTTTAGGTCGATCAGGAAAAAAATATTTTTCGACCAGTATAAGCCTAACTGCATCGCGTGAATCGCTGATTATTAAATTCTAGGGGAAGGGGTCTTCCTCGAATCTGACATCAAATTCGTTCATTATGGGTCTGAGATAGTGTCTACGAATTTTTTGGGATTTTAAGGTCAATCAGGAAAAAAATATTTTTCGACCAGTATTAGCCTTGCATCGCGTGAACCACTGATTTTGAAAATCTAGGGAAAAGGTTCTTCCTCGAATCTGACATCAAATTCGTTCATTATGGGTCTGAAATAGTGTCTATGAATTTTTTGGTATTTTTTGGTCGATCAGGAAAAAAATATTTTTCGACCGGTATAAGCCTACTGCATCGCGTGAACCGCTGATTTTGAAAATCTAGGGGGAGGGTTCTTTTTCAAATCTGACATCGAATTCATTCTTCATGGGTCTAAATTAGTGTCTATGAATTTTTTTGGGATTTTTAGGTCAATCGGGAAAAAATTATTTTTCGACCGGTATAAGCCTACTGCATCGCGTGATCCGCTGATTTTGAAAATCTAGGGGGAGGGTTCTTTCTCAAATCTGACATCGAATTCATTCTTCATGGGTCTGAATTAGTGTCTATGAATTTTTTGGGATTTTTAGGTCGATCAGGAAAAAAATATTTTTCGACCAGTATAAGCCTCTACTGCATCGCGTGAACCGCTGATTTTGAAAATCTAGGGGGAGGGTTCTTTTTCAAATCTGACATCGAATTCATTCTTCATGGGTCTAAATTAGTGTCTATGAATTTTTTTGGGATTTTTAGGTCAATCGGGAAAAAATTATTTTTCGACCGGTATAAGCCTACTGCATCGCGTGATCCGCTGATTTTGAAAATCTAGGGGGAGGGTTCTTTTTCAAATCTGACATCGAATTCATTCTTCATGGGTCTAAATTAGTGTCTATGAATTTTTTTGGGATTTTTAGGTCAATCGGGAAAAAATTATTTTTCGACCGGTATAAGCCTACTGCATCGCGTGATCCGCTGATTTTGAAAATCTAGGGGGAGGGTTCTTTCTCAAATCTGACATCGAATTCATTCTTCATGGGTCTGAATTAGTGTCTATGAATTTTTTGGGATTTTTAGGTCGATCAGGAAAAAAATATTTTTCGACCAGTATAAGCCTCTACTGCATCGCGTGAACCGCAGATTTTGAAAATCTAGGGGGAGGGTTCTTTTTCAAATCTGACATCGAATTCATTCTTCATGGGTCTAAATTAGTGTCTATGAATTTTTTTGGGATTTTTAGGTCAATCGGGAAAACATTATTTTTCGACCGGTATGAGCCTACTGCATCGCGTGATCCGCTGATTTTGAAAATCTAGGGGGAGGGTTCTTTCTCAAATCTGACATCGAATTCATTCTTCATGGGTCTGAATTAGTGTCTATGAATTTTTTGGGATTTTTAGGTCGATCAGGAAAAAATTATTTTTCGACCAGTATAAGCCTCTACTACATCGCGTGAACCGCTGATTTTGAAAATCTAGGGGAAGGGTTCTTTTTCAAATCTGACATCGAATTCATTCTTCATGGGTCTAAATTAGTGTCTATGAATTTTTTTGGGATTTTTAGGTCAATCGGGAAAAAATTATTTTTCGACCGGTATAAGCCTACTGCATCGCGTGAACCGCTGATTTTGAAAATCTAGGGGGAGGGTTCTTTTTCAAATCTGACATCGAATTCATTCTTCATGGGTCTAAATTAGTGTCTATGAATTTTTTTGGGATTTTTAGGTCAATCGGGAAAAAATTATTTTTCGACCGGTATAAGCCTACTGCATCGCGTGATCCGCTGATTTTGAAAATCTAGGGGGAGGGTTCTTTCTCAAATCTGACATCGAATTCATTCTTCATGGGTCTGAATTAGTGTCTATGAATTTTTTGGGATTTTTAGGTCGATCAGGAAAAAAATATTTTTCGACCAGTATAAGCCTCTACTGCATCGCGTGAACCGCTGATTTTGAAAATCTAGGGGGAGGGTTCTTTTTCAAATCTGACATCGAATTCATTCTTCATGGGTCTAAATTAGTGTCTATGAATTTTTTTGGGATTTTTAGGTCAATCGGGAAAAAATTATTTTTCGACCGGTATAAGCCTACTGCATCGCGTGATCCGCTGATTTTGAAAATCTAGGGGGAGGGTTCTTTCTCAAATCTGACATCGAATTCATTCTTCATGGGTCTGAATTAGTGTCTATGAATTTTTTGGGATTTTTAGGTCGATCAGGAAAAAAATATTTTTCGACCAGTATAAGCCTCTACTGCATCGCGTGAACCGCTGATTTTGAAAATCTAGGGGGAGGGTTCTTTTTCAAATCTGACATCGAATTCATTCTTCATGGGTCTAAATTAGTGTCTATGAATTTTTTTGGGATTTTTAGGTCGATCAGGAAAAAAATATTTTTCGACCAGTATAAGCCTACTGCATCGCGTGATCCGCTGATTTTGAAAATCTAGGGGGAGGGTTCTTCCTCAAATCTGACATCGAATTCATTCTTCATGGGTCTGAATTAGTGTCTATGAATTTTTTGGGATTTTTAGGTCGATCAGGAAAAAAATATTTTTCGACCAGTATAAGCCTCTCTACTGCATCGCGTGATCCGCTGATTTTGAAAATCTAGGGGGAGGGTTCTTTCTCAAATCTGACATCGAATTCATTCTTCATGGGTCTGAATTAGTGTCTATGAATTTTTTGGGATTTTTAGGTCGATCAGGAAAAAAATATTTTTCGACCAGTATAAGCCTCTACTGCATCGCGTGAACCGCTGATTTTAAAAATCTAGGGGGAGGGTTCTTTTTCGAATCTGACATCGAATTCATTCTTCATGGGTCTAAATTAGTGTCTATGAATTTTTTTGGGATTTTTAGGTCAATCGGGAAAAAATTATTTTTCGACCGGTATAAGCCTACTGCATCGCGTGATCCGCTGATTTTGAAAATCTAGGGGGAGGGTTCTTTCTCAAATCTGACATCGAATTCATTCTTCATGGGTCTAAATTAGTGTCTATGAATTTTTTTGGGATTTTTAGGTCAATCGGGAAAAAATTATTTTTCGACCGGTATAAGCCTACTGCATCGCGTGATCCGCTGATTTTGAAAATCTAGGGGGAGGGTTCTTTCTCGAATCTGACATCGAATTCATTCTTCATGGGTCTGAATTAGTGTCTATGAATTTTTTGGGATTTTTAGGTCGATCAGGAAAAAAATATTTTTCGACCAATATAAGCCTCTACTGCATCGCGTGAACCGCTGATTTTGAAAATCTAGGGGGAGGGTTCTTTTTCAAATCTGACATCGAATTCATTCTTCATGGGTCTAAATTAGTGTCTATGAATTTTTTTGGGATTTTTAGGTCAATCGGGAAAAAAATATTTTTCGACCGGTATAAGCCTACTGCATCGCGTGATCCGCTGATTTTGAAAATCTAGGGGGAGAGTTCTTTCTCAAATCTGACATCGAATTCATTCTTCATGGGTCTAAATTAGTGTCTATGAATTTTTTTGGGATTTTTAGGTCAATCGGGAAAAAATTATTTTTCGACCGGTATAAGCCTACTGCATCGCGTGATCCGCTGATTTTGAAAATCTAGGGGGAGGGTTCTTTCTCAAATCTGACATCGAATTCATTCTTCATGGGTCTGAATTAGTGTCTATGAATTTTTTGGGATTTTTAGGTCGATCAGGAAAAAAATATTTTTCGACCAGTATAAGCCTCTACTGCATCGCGTGAACCGCTGATTTTGAAAATCTAGGGGGAGGGTTCTTTTTCAAATCTGACATCGAATTCATTCTTCATGGGTCTAAATTAGTGTCTATGAATTTTTTTGGGATTTTTAGGTCAATCGGGAAAAAATTATTTTTCGACCGGTATAAGCCTACTGCATCGCGTGATCCGCTGATTTTGAAAATCTAGGGGGAGGGTTCTTTCTCAAATCTGACATCGAATTCATTCTTCATGGGTCTGAATTAGTGTCTATGAATTTTTTGGGATTTTTAGGTCGATCAGGAAAAAAATATTTTTCGACCAGTATAAGCCTCTACTGCATCGCGTGAACCGCTGATTTTGAAAATCTAGGGGGAGGGTTCTTTTTCAAATCTGACATCGAATTCATTCTTCATGGGTCTAAATTAGTGTCTATGAATTTTTTTGGGATTTTTAGGTCGATCAGGAAAAAAAAATTTTTCGACCAGTATAAGCCTACTGCATCGCGTGATCCGCTGATTTTGAAAATCTAGGGGGAGGGTTCTTTCTCAAATCTGACATCGAATTCATTCTTCATGGGTCTGAATTAGTGTCTATGAATTTTTTGGGATTTTTAGGTCGATCAGGAAAAAAATATTTTTCGACCAGTATAAGCCTCTCTACTGCATCGCGTGATCCGCTGATTTTGAAAATCTAGGGGGAGGGTTCTTTCTCAAATCTGACATCGAATTCATTCTCCATGGGTCTGAATTAGTGTCTATGAATTTTTTGGGATTTTTAGGTCGATCAGGAAAAAAATATTTTTCGACCAGTATAAGCCTCTACTGCATCGCGTGAACCGCTGATTTTGAAAATCTAGGGGGAGGGTTCTTTTTCAAATCTGACATCGAATTCATTCTTCATGGGTCTAAATTAGTGTCTATGAATTTTTTTGGGATTTTTAGGTCGATCAGGAAAAAAATATTTTTCGACCAGTATAAGCCTACTGCATCGCGTGATCCGCTGATTTTGAAAATCTAGGGGGAGGGTTCTTTCTCAAATCTGACATCGAATTCATTCTTCATGGGTCTGAATTAGTGTCTATGAATTTTTTGGGATTTTTAGGTCGATCAGGAAAAAAATATTTTTCGACCAGTATAAGCCTACTGCATCGCGTGAACCGCTGATTTTGAAAATCTAGGGGGAGGGTTCTTTTTCAAATCTGACATCGAATTCATTCTTCATGGGTCTAAATTAGTGTCTATGAATTTTTTGGGATTTTTAGGTCGATCAGGAAAAAAATATTTTTCGACCAGTATAAGCCTCTACTGCATCGCGTGATCCGCTGATTTTGAAAATCTAGGGGGAGGGTTATTTCTCAAATCTGACATCGAATTCATTCTTCATGGGTCTAAATTAGTGTCTATGAATTTTTTTGGGATTTTTAGGTCAATCGGGAAAAAATTATTTTTCGACCGGTATAAGCCTACTGCATCGCGTGATCCGCTGATTTTGAAAATCTAGGGGGAGGGTTATTTCTCAAATCTGACATCGAATTCATTCTTCATGGGTCTGAATTAGTGTCTATGAATTTTTTGGGATTTTTAGGTCGATCAGGAAAAAAATATTTTTCGACCAGTATAAGCCTACTGCATCGCGTGATCCGCTGATTTTGAAAATCTAGGGGGAGGGTTCTTTCTCAAATCTGACATCGAATTCATTCTTCATGGGTCTGGATTAGTGTCTATGAATTTTTTGGGATTTTTAGGTCAATCAGGAAAAAATTATTTTTCGACCAGTATAAGCCTACTGCATCGCGTAAACCGCTGATTTTGAAAATCTAGGGGAAGGGTTCTTTCTCAAATCTGACATCGAATTCATTCTTCATGGGTCTAAATTAGTGTCTATGAATTTTTTGGGATTTTTAGGTCAATCAGGAAAAAATTTTTTTTCGACCGGTATAAGCCTACTGCATCGCGTGAACCGCTGATTTTGAAAATCTAGGGGGAGGGTTCTTCCTCAAATCTGACATCGAATTCATTGTTCATGGGTCTGGATTAGTGTCTATGAATTTTTTGGGATTTTTAGGTCAATCAGGAAAAAATTATTTTTTGACCAGTATAAGCCTACTGCATCGCGTAAACCGCTGATTTTGATAATCTAGGGGAAGGGTTCTTTCTCAAATCTGACATCGAAGTCATTCTTCATGGGTCTGAATTAGTGTCTATGAATTTTTTGGGATTTTTAGGTCAATCAGGAAAAAAATATTTTTCGACCAGTATAAGCCTCTACTGCATCGCGTGAACCGCTGATTTTGAAAATCTAGGGCAAGGGTTCTTTCTCAAATCTGACATCGAATTCGTTCTTCATGGGTCTAAATTAGTGTCTATGAATTTTTTGGGATTTTTAGGTCAATCAGGAAAAAAAAATTTTTCGACCGGTATAAGCCTACTGCATCGCGTGAACCGCTGATTTTGAAAATCTAGGGGGAGGGTTCTTTCTCAAATCTGACATCGAATTCATTCTTCATGGGTCTGAATTAGTGTCTACGAATTTTTTGGGATTTTTAGGTCGATCAGGAAAAAAATATTTTTCGACCAGTACCTATAAGCCTACTGCATCGCGTGAACCGCTGATTTTGAGAATCTAGGGGGAGGGTTCTTCCTCGAATCTGACGTCAAATTCGTTCATTATGGGTCTGCAATAGTGTCTATGAATTTTTTGGTATTTTTTGGTCGATCATGAAAAAAATATTTTTCGACCAGTATAAGCTTTGCATCGCGTGAACCACTGATTTTGAAAATCTAGGGGATGGTTTCTATCTCGAATTCGACATCAAATTCGTTCATTATGGGTCTGAGATAGTGTCTATGAATTTTTTGGGATTTTTAGGTCAATCAGGAAACAAATATTTTTCGACCAGTATAAGCCTACTGCATCGCGTGAACCACCAAATTCGTTCATTATGGGTATGAATTAGTGCCTATGAATTTTTTGGGAATTTTAGGTCAATCAGGAAAAAAATATTTTTCGACCGGTATAAGTCTACTGCATCGCGGAACCGCTGAATTTGAAAATCTAGGGGAAGATTTCTTTCTCAACTCTGACATCGCATTCGTTCTTTATGGGTCTGAATTAGTGTCTATGAATTTCTTGGGATTTTTAGGTCAATCAGGAAAACATTATTTTTCGACCAGTATAAGCCTGCTACTGCATCGCGTGAACCGCTGATTTTGAAAATTTAGGGCAAGGGTTCTTCATTGAATCTGACATCGAATTCGTTCTTCATGGGTCTGAATTAGTGTCTATGAATTTTTTGGGATTTTCAAGTCGATCAGGAAAAAATTATTTTTCGACCAGTATAAGCCTCTACTGCATCGCGTGAACCGCTGATTTTGAAAATCTAGGGGAAGGGTTCTTTCTCAAATCTGACATCGAATTCATTTTTTGTGGGTCTGAATCAGTATCTACGATACTGTTGGGATTCTTAGGTCAATCAGGAAAAAATTATTTTTCGACCAGTATAAGCCTCTACTGCATCGCGTGAACCGCTGATTTTGAAAATCTAGGGGAAGGGTTCTTTCTCAAATCTGACATCGAATTCATTTTTTGTGGGTCTGAATCAGTATCTACGATACTGTTGGGATTCTTAGGTCAATCAGGAAAAAAATATTTTTCGACCAGTATAAGCCTATACTGCATCGCGTGAACCGCTGATTTTTGAAAATCTAGGGGAAGGGTTCTTTCTCAAATTTGACATCGAATTCGTTCTTAATGGGTCTGAATTAGTACATCAGAAAATGCATCTTGATGCATAAAAGACGTGTACCAAATATCAAAAAGAGGTATACAATATATTGTTTTAGTTATCATAAAAAAAAACTGAATATTTGTATCTCAAAAGTCAAGACTTTTAGGACATACGTTCATATAAAGTTTTCTTCTTAAAATGAGCCAGAGAATCACCTCCTCAAATATTAGCATGTCTTTAAGGAATACCCTGTATAGAAAAACAACGTTTGCGAGGTCTGCTAGTTATATATTCATAAAGAGATAATTCCTAACCTCTCGCCATCTATCCAATTCCGTGACTCTATCGGCCAGTCTGACGTTGTTGTGGTACGTGTCCCACTCAGTTCTGATGTTGGTCTCATTTCTGAGCTGCCTGGACTCATGACGCAGATTGAACGCGTCGTTCCTGCGAGTGTCGTTTGTTTGCTGGTTCTGCCATTGTTTCGCATACCAGTCTGCTAGACCGATGTGGGGTATCGGTTTTTCGAAAGTTACCACCGACATTTAGCACTGAAAATGATGGAAATCCAGATGTGTAGAAGCGATAAAAGACGTTTTTCTGCATTCGGCTCAAAAGTCGTCCATTTTTGTTTCAAAATTTTAGCTCTTGAAGTTGACGTTTCTCTTACTCACACAAGACACAATAACATTAATATGCCTGTTGCTAGGCAACAGTTTTAGTATCTAGGAGCTAAAGTTGACGTTTAACTCATAGGAACTAAAAACGTGTCCGATGGAAGTTTCAATATCTATTTCAATCATATGAGATATAGATTGATACAATGTGCAATTGACTAAATATCTGCAGACAAAGCATGCTGTGGGGTAAACTTGGAGGCATTTTTTAAATGAAATCGAACCTTTTTTTATCTGGCAACTAATTTCTTTAGGAATATTTTCAATGTTTACTGATAAATATGCCTCTCTGTTTTGCCACCAACAAATAAGTTCTCAATCATAACATAATTGCCTGGATTATGAATATTAATATCATATGTATTGCTTTCCCATCTACTATGTTTTATTTTATTTTCATAGAATGAAGCCAAATATAAAAATACTTATATAGATAAAAAATTGCCCATGGAATAAATTTGTGGCACCCTCACCCTGATGTGTAGAAGCGAAGGAGTTTTTTCGAGATTATTATTCATTTCATAGAATGTAGAAGCCAAATATTCAGAAAAAGGTACTCATTGCTGAAAAATTTGCTCACGCAGCATTTTTTACACAATGGGATTGGAGAATGTATCAGTTATTGTTGACCTCCTATGCATTTGATTTTTTTATTCATCTTTTGCACATCAGAGACGTTAGGAATGAGAATACAATTGCAGTTACTACAAAAATTCTGAATTACTTGACAATTTGCTCACATATAGTATATTTTCAACACTCTTTTAGTTCGAAAAACATGTAAGTTTTTCTTGATTTTGCATTTTATCATGCAGAGGGCGGCAAAACTTTTAATTGCATCTTATTCTATACGAGTTTAGGGCTTCTACAGGTCGCATTTATTTTATTCATAAAATAATTCAGGGTGTTACATAATTAGCGTGCAAATATTTTGGCAATAGATTCCACCCTTGTGATTTTATCAAAACCCAGCAAACATCGAAAGGCGGTAGAAAGCCGGGCCCATGGCGAGAACGGCGGGCAAATGTCGATGTCGGCATGCCTCGAAAGGCCCTCCAAATAATTTCGAAGGATTATGTGACGAAGGCAGAATGTACACATACTTATTATAGGCCTCTGTTTCCCAGTCGCTAGTTTTCCGCTGTATGTATCCAAGTCAAAGGGCCATCAAAATTTCAACGGAGTGTGCCATCATCACTCACTCAACGTTGGCATCCCTCGCTCGCGTGAATTTTTATTTTGATCATTTTGCAGTGGTAACAATGATTCAGTATGGCGTATATTGATTTCTTTGTTTATGTTGTCTCAACACTCTCAAAAGAGATTTTAGTACTGTGTTCAGTTATGGTTCAGTTCGTGTTTGGTTTTCTTGTGGATTTTTATACAAAATAGAAGGGAATTGAAATAAATACAGAGTGAGTGAGGAACAAACATATATACAAACTTGCACAGCTAAAAAATTCTATTTTAGATAATAATTTAACAAACACCATTGGACAAACAGATGCAATAATAGTTTGGACGTGTTCAGCGGATACACAAGAATATAATAATTGAGGACTTTGAAGATGCATGAGCTTTCATTACATATGAATCAAAACGAAAATCAAAGATAGCTACTTGAAGAAACAGTTATATTTCAATACTGTAGGTATGTATAAGGTTGCATGTTTTGGATTGGTAGAGAATGAAATCATTCAATCTTTCAGCTACAAAATCAACAACCAGAAGCCCATCAATTACAGATATCAATGAAGAAAGCACACAATGATCCAGACTATATGATATGAATTATTTCATGGTATATGATATCTCACTTCCAGGCAACACTCATATCAATATGATGAAGAGTAAGGTTCTCCATATCTGGAAATTGTTTTCTTGTAGATTGAACTTCATTGTTGACAATAACTTGATCAATATAATAACTGATTACCTACATACCTTTCAAGTTATTAGGTGGGTACATAGGTGATGTAATTTTTGACCTAGAGTTAGCAACTTTTTGAAACAATGAGGATACAGAGTGATATGTAGAACTAGAATTAAGATGTTTGATGTTTCCATAGTTGTGATATGTATTGGTTGTGATCATGGCAATAATATACACACATGGATATTTTCAGTTCTTGTTTTTGTATGGGGTATTTATACTGCTAGTTTCCTGGAAATAACTGTGATTTCAGAATCTCAGAGATTTTTATGTAATTATTCAACAACTTCAGGTAAGGAGTGAATTCCACATTTCTGTTTTACCCAGAGGATTCACAAAAAACTCGGAGACCTCAATTCTGTTTTTTGAAGTTCCACATTTTTCAACCAGTTTGAAAATAAAGAGAGAGTGATGCAAATCTGAGTGAAAATGAGATACGTTGCTTTCCAAGTGGTGATATAAACTGAAATACCTATCAAAAAACCTATTTTCACTGAGATATGTGCATTACCCTATATAATCTTTGACAAACCTAGTTGAAAAATGGGACATCAAAAAACAGAATACTATGAATATTGAATTCATTCAACCCCGTTAACCAACGGCCCTGAAAGACTCCTCTATCGGGGGAATGAAAATACTTAAGTGGCCAATTAATGGCAGTCTCTGAAAAGTCTCAATCGGGCCGAAGATATGCCATGAATGCAGTACATTTGAGTACTTGCCTCTGCCCACCAGAAGCCCTGCAACGTAATAAGCGGCATACTGATGGCTCTAGTGAGGCGGTCGGCTGTCGGCCGCCGGGACACGGGCTAGCCGGCCCAATTTAGTTGTACAATAGAGGACCGCTGTTACCGCTCGCCGGCAAGTTTCATTGTACCTTTGGAGGGCCGCAAAAATCATGTTTGCTGGGAAATATCTAAATCTCATGCACAATCTTCAATTTAGGACTCCAAGCCGATTCGATTAGGTACATTTCTGAATTGAGCATGAAAATATTGAAAATCAAAATTTACATACAAAATTGTATTGTTGTACCTTATATAGAGGCTTGAACATAAATTAAAAATACAGTCTGAAGGTTCAATAAGTTTACACTTTCAATACATCGGTATAAGTACCTACCAGTAAGGTAAATATATTATATTCATACAATTATCACGAATCTGTCTCTTTCAAGCGATTCTGCATCTTCAAAGTATATAGGTATAAATTTGTTTAGTTTAGTCTTTTGAACGTATTTTTCTGAGATGTTTTTCAACTATATGGGTTGATTTTCTTGAATGTCACTGATTTTCAGAAAGTATATAGAAGCATATTTTGGTGAATACTCATTTCATGCTAAAGACAGAGAAATCTGTTATGAATTGAATAATAATATACGTATCGAAAACAGAACCCAGTATTTTTTCAATGAATTTGTCCAATGTGAACGTAGCCAAAGATAACTGACTATTAATTGATTTTGATTGGGTTCTGCTTGTAGCGTGCGGTTTTTAATCCATTTTTATGAGGATTTAATTCCTTCTATAATGAACTTACTATAGTTTTTCTGTCTCTTTGAATATTATAATTTAAAAATGGCCTCCAAATGAATTCTGTATCAAAGATGCATGAGGCTTCACCTGATTAAATTTGAACTATATTGTTTTTTTCTCATACGGCAATAAATACTTTGAATGAAATGAAAATACATACCAAAAGTTCGTGCCTTATTCTCCAATATTCCTGAATTTGGAAGTGAAAAATAATAACTGAAAGTATCAAGACAGTATTGAAACAATTCTGGAAATAAAAATAGGTAATTCGAATTTATAAGGAAGTTTCAATGACATGTATTGACAAAACTTGTCATAGTAACGTAGAATATATTATTCCCAAATAATAATAATGACAATGTATTGATTGACTGGAAAGATGTCTTGAATATTTGGTATGAGCACCACTTTGAAAAGGATTTTTCTTTTCAATTATAACTGCTCATACATTCGAGAGATGATTTTGATTTAGTGACAATTTTTACAATCCTATAATTTGATTTTTCATTATTCAAAGTGAAATATAACTGTTCCAATTCACCCTTCCTGCTAAACATTGATATTAAATATGGTTATATATTTTTTTAATCAACAAAAACCATTATATTACGTACATATATGTATATACCCCTGAAAGGACTGTAGGCAATCTCAGGACATATTCCTGAGCACAAAATAAGGCGATTTGAAGCAATTCACCTCAGTCCGAAATTGCTCTGTTTCTGAGATACAGGGTGGTGAAGATAAAAATTTAAAATCTACAAGTTCACATGCTCATTCACTGACGAAATAACATCAACGAATATAACAGCAAAAAAAATTTATTCGAAATAATTTAAATCTTCCGTTGCGCCAGTATATTTTTAACATCTTTCTAATATCTACCATAAATATTCCCTTACATTTGAATTAACTAAGAAATAAACCTAGGTAATTTGGGTGATCAGAATTCTGAATCTTGAAGCACCCTGTATTTTTTCCAATTAAATTCCAGTAGATAGTGTATCAAAAGTTAAGATAGGGACATGTGAGCCGTTTTGATCGATAATGAATAGAAAAAATCCTAAAATTGAAAAATCTCGATTTTGAACACCCTATATCTCTGTTATCATATTCCTGTTAGACTCCAATAAAAGTGTGATACATTGATGAAATCAGCTCTTCAGGAAGAATCTGAAAATGCAATAAAATACAGGGTGTTTCATTTGAACTAACAAAGTTGCTAGTTGTTTCTGCTACAGTGGCAACACTGTATCGATGAAAATATTTTAGATGGATAGAGAATGTTCAATTATCAAAGAATGCCAATTTTCAGAATCTCTTTTCATTCTCCAGATACCTAATAGGCCAGCCACCGTGGATCACCCTGTATAGGCATGGTTGATTGCCCAGCATTGGCTTTCTTAAAGATTGAGTAAACAAATTTGATATCTTTTCCGGTAACACCAAAGTCAATGAAACGATGAAGGCCCAATACCTATTTGCTCCACTGGCAAAGTGACTACAAGATTGTGAAAGGCCAACAGATTTTTGCCGTTGAAATCATTTCCCCAACAAAGAAAGCATTGGGCCAATAACTTCCTGGTTTAATCTATGGTTGGGCATACTTGTAATGAATGGAGAGTGAAATAAAATCTAATACTTCAAAAGTATATTTGATAATAACTAACATATAAATAATAAACATAATATTTCAATATCTATATACATTTGAAAGTGATATTTCCATCAGAAAAATCAAATTTGAAACTGTAAGGTACCTCCTTGTCAGTTCTACCAGAGAAGAGGCAAACACCCTGTCTAGTGTACATATCCCAATGGATTTTTTCTCCCACTTGGATAGGAAGAACCGGTCCTGTTGTCACAGTGCTTTTTGGTGAATCATCCAAATTCCAGTCCACCCACAGAGCTATACCATTGCAGTCCAAATCACTGAAATATTTACTATCATTACTGCCTGTGTATTATATTGATGCAGTAAAGCTATTTTATTGACTTAAAAGATCCAGAAAATTGTATTTACTGACTGTCTAGATGCAGTAGTGCCTTCATTGAAGAAGTAAAGATATTCAACTGCATGTATAGATGCTATTTAACAGTCTGTAGGATCAGCAAAGATATTTAATTGCAATAGAGCTATTCTGCTGCTTGAGTGAATGCAGCATTGTTATTTTACTGGCAATATAGACACAGTAGAATTATTTCACTGCCTTTATAGAGGAAGTAAAGCTATTTTGCTGCATGTATAGATGCAATGAAATATTTTGCTGCTGATATGTGTACAGTAAAGCTATTACAGTATTACAGCTATTTTAATGCCTGTATAGATACAGTTAAGCTATTCAACTACTTTTATACTTATAGTAGAGCTATTATATTGCCTGTATAGGGACAGTAAACCTATTTTCCCTTATTGAAGTTATTATTTATTTTATTTTAAAGCACGTTACGAGGGGATACAGCTATTTTACTGCCTGTATGTAGCAAAACTATTAACTGCTTTGAAGATCCAGTAGAGCTATTTTAATGCAGGTACTTATAGATGAAGTTAAGGCAGCAGAGCTATTTTCCTGCCTGTCAAGCTATTTTATTGCCTGTATGGAGACATTAATGCTTTTTTATTCAATGCGTAGATGCATCACAGCTATTTTAATGTCTGCATAGATGCAGTGAAGTTATTTAACTAGGCGGTAAACTTATTTTCCGTTACTTCAGTTATAATTTATTTTATTTTGAAGCATGTAAAGAGGGGGTACAGCTATTTTACTGCCTGTATGTAGCAAAACTATCAACTGCTCAGAAGATGCAGTACAGCTATTTTACTGCAGGTACCTATACCTAAACATGAGGCAGCAGAGTAATTTCCTGCCTGTGAAGCTATATTATTGCCTGTATGGACAGTAAAGCTTTTTATTGAATGTATAGATGCATCACAGCTATTTTATTATCTGCATAGATGCAGGGAAGTTATTTAACTACTTGTATACTTACAGTAGAGCTATTGTATTACCTGTATAGGGGCAGTAAACCTATTTCCATTATTTTAGTTATTATTTATTTTATTTTAAAGCATGTTAAGAGGGGGTACAGCTATTTTACTGCCTGTATACAGCAAAACTATTAACTGCTTTGAAGATGCAGTACAGCTATTTTACTGCAGGTACCTATACATAAAGTTAAGGCAGCAGAGTCATTTTCCTGCCTGTCAAGCTATTTTATTGCCTGTATGGAGACAGTAAAGCTTTTTTATTGAATGTATAGATGCATCACAACTATTTTAATGCCTGCATAGATGCAGTGAAGCTATTTAACTACTTGTATACTTATAGTAGTGCCCTTTTATTGCCTGCATAGGGGCACTAAACCTATTGTCCGTTATTTCAGCTATTATTTATTTCATGTTATTTTAAAGCATGTGAAGAGGAGGTACAGCTATTTTACTAACTGTATGTAGCAAAACTGTTAACTGAAGTAACAGCAGCAGAGCTATTTTACTGCCTGGCAAGCTATTTTATTGCCTGTATGGAGAGAGTAACGTTTTTTTTTATCAAATGTATAGATGCATCACAGCTATTTCAATGTCTGCATAGATCGAGGGGTAAATCTCCAGGAAAAATGTGTACACCAGACTTCCAATGACCAAAGACTTCCAAAGACTCCCAAAGACTTTCAAAGACTCCCAAAGACTCCCAAAGACTTTCAAAGACTTTCAAAGACTTCCAAAGACATCCAAAGACATCCAAAGACATCCAAAAACATCCAAAAACATCCAAAGACTTCCAGAGACATCCAAAGAATTCCAAAGACTTCCAACGGAGTGTACACCAGACTTCCAAGGAGATTTACCCCTCGGCATAGATGGAGTGAAGCTATTTTACTACTTGTAGGTATACTTACAGTAGTGCCCTTTTATTGTCCGTTATTTTAGCTATTATTTACTTTATGTTATTTTGAAGCATGCCAAGAGGAGGTACAGCTATTTTACTGCCTGTATGTATCTGCTTTGAAGATGCAGTACAGCTATGTTACTGCAGATATTTATACATAAAGTGAAACTATTCTAATGCATTTATAGAGGCAGCAGAGCTTTTTTCCTGTCTGTCAAACTATTTTAGTAGTAGTACAGCTTTTTTATCACAGCTATTTCAATGCCTGTATAGATGTAGGAGAGTTATTTTACTACTTGTATGATTAGAGTAGCAGAAGAGTTTTAATTAAAAAAATTCAGAATAAGTGTTTCTACCTTACCCTTGAATTAGAAATGTTCCTTTCTCTTCTAATGATTCACCACAAAGATTGGTCAGATCTATGGTTGCTATTTCTATTTCTGTGCTGAGGGCATAGCCAGGGTACTCCCAGAGAGGTTGGGCTTCTAAATTATCATCACTTACATTACTGGATTCCTGTATAAAATTAATTATATAATATTTTATTACAAAAATGATTAATGATGGAAAATAAACAGTAACAAAATTCCATGGATAGACCCAAGCAAAACATTATTGAGTACTTATCAACATGATTGCTAATAGTAAATTACTTTGGTGATGTAACAAGTCAAGTATGTACTGAAATAGAAAGAAAAATCTAATATTGATCTAATGCTAATCAAATCTGTTGTGATTTGTTTTGGAAAGTTTTGGTGTAGATGTGTTTTATGCAGTTTTTTGAAAATTTTTGCACCAAATTTGTTGTTTCATGGTTTTTTTTTTTTATACATACCTCGATGAGATCATCAAAACTTTTCATGAGAAATCCTTCACAAGTCCCCAGGGATGACCTTATTTTGTACAGATCTTTGAAATGAATAGCCACACCTTTGATGATGGCTTTCTTTGGAAATATACTGACATTATTCCTTAAATAATTCTTCAACCCTTTCAAATTGTACAAGAATTGTAAATTGTCCCATGGCAGAATTGTGCTAGTGTAGTATGGTTCACCTAAGACTATATCAATATTCTTCAAATCCAATTCTTCAAGTTTTTCTAAAGATGCTAGAACTTCCACATTCTGAATATCATTAGACTTTATGTACTCTTGTAAGATCTGCTTGGAAATATGATTTGTTTCCATAAAATATATTCGTTTGGCCCCAAACTTGGCTGCTGCTAAAGCAAAGTAGCAACCATCACTCAAAACAAGTACTGTGCTTTCTTTATTCACATATTTCTCCAGTAGAGAGATAAACTTTTTGTTCCTTTTCGCATCATTCATTTGACCAATTCTAGTCCTGGAGAAATTCACATGCAAACCACATTCACAAACAGGATTCAGATAATGCAGATCAGATATCTTCAAATCTTCCACTAAGTTGAACCACAGTGAGTATTCATCATGACAACTTATCAAGCTGATTTCTTGATCTTTCCGGACCCTCACTTCCCTTGGAAGATAATACACTGCTTGCATCCAATGATCCCTCCAAGGAACTTCCACATCACCCTGTATTTTGTTCAAAGGGTGGGCCCACTGAGGGGCACAACTCAATATTACTTTACCTTCAGTGTCCATCTGGAGCTCCCACCACATGAAAACTGCTTGAGCTTTCCCTTCCCTCTCAGACCTGACAGTATTTATGGTGGATCTTTCATAAACAAATGGTGTCCTGCCAGACCAATCGAATCTAAGTACTGGCAAGGGAGAGACAATGGTGTTTATAGAATGTCTAGGCAGTTGGCTCATTTGTATATCATGTACTGCTGCTGTACCTGCACAATTTTTTATGGCATCAGGGACTCTTATGAGAAGCTCACCATTGTCATCAAAAATATCCTTGAGTTTGTTCCAGGTTTGGGCTAAGGGACATTCTACCACTTGAGCATATATTGTAGCTGAATCAGGCACCACAATACAGTCTTTTTCTAGAAGGTTTTTGTGGGCATGACTGAAAGTAGACAGAGCACCTTCACCTATCAGTTCTGTATCAAATACTTCTGTAACTAATATGTTACAACGTTCCTTCATATCACCTTGTTCACCAACAATCAATTCTGTGGACCTTTTGTGAACCACTTTGATCTTATCTTGGTGTCCGTTGATTTGTAAAATTTTCAGGGCACATTGTGCCATTGGTTTGAAGGCTTCACAAGCTACCACTGAATCTGCACCATTTCTAACAGCCATCATTGAGAGCAACCCTGTTCCTGTACCTATGTCCAAAACGTTGGCTTTCTTGCCCTTAGAATGCATTTTTTGTATTGCCGCCTTCAAAGCTTTCTCGTAGAGTTGGTTTCTTTCGGTATCATGCAACATGTCTGCAAAAGACGATCTAGCAACTTCTTGATGGTAGTCGTAGTCCTCATTTTGGACTATCCAGTCGTTAGCGCCGGTCATTGGGTTCAGTTTTTGAATGAATACACTCATATTGGAGGTTTTTTGGAGGAAACGGCAGACAACATTCGGTAAAAATGTTATGGTAAACATAAAAGGTTATGTTTGGTTATGTTTTGAATGTTTTGATACCTTGGATTTGAAATAACATTTTGACAATATTTCTTCATGCGATTATAGGACTTTCATTACATGTTGATGTGTTGGTTGCCTAACAGTAGGAGCGGATAGTATTAGATGCCTCTCCTCTAGAAGTTAGCATTATCACTGCAGTCTTCAAGGTTTCCTTTACTTTTCGACAGAGAAGTATAGAAATCATTTTGCATCCTTTTCATCATGTATCACAAATTTCTATCGTTTGTAATTGAGAAATTACATGTTTATAATTTCTGACATATAACTGTCTTGTATTTTGAATTTTCCCGCAATTATTTTGATTGTACGAAGCGGAAGTACCCCTCCTAGAGACGTTGGCGTCGGTGTCATGGCGAAATGCGCAATATCTCACTTCCGTCCTTCCCATTTCGTCACTGACCGTTGAGCCTGTGCTAGTGTTGTGTGTTAGCTCCAATGACTTTTTTAAAAAATAGCAGCAAAAATGGCTAACAATAATAATATGTTGCAACTATGTAGACTGTGTTTAGTTAAGGACGATGTTAATATTCCAATTTTTGAGGAACAAGGTGATATTAGGCAAATATTTCTAAAAATTAGTTCGTGTCTACCGGTGAAGGTAAGTTGGCGTCACCCGCCATGTTGCTATGTACTTCTTGATAGTTGATATTCGACAGAATTTTATTTTTTGACATCCATTCGGTGTTTACTAAACAAGTTTTTTTATAATAAACTGCTCGACAATGATGATGATTACTTTTCCAAGACTGAATTATTTTTTCTTTTTATTTATTTTCGATTTTATTTGGTGATGCATATACTAGGCGTTGGCCATTTTGATGTGTTCATTATACCATGAAAACAGATAGATTCATTTTTTTGGATTTTTATGTTATATTTGTCTTTTCTGTTATTATAGTAACCTCCCCTTTTTGTGTTTCAACTAGGTAAATTTTATTTTGTCTATCCATTATGGATTTGGAAAATCAATATACAGGGTGGAGTAGGAGTGGTGGGGTGTTGAGGGGATATATACAAGTGACCTTCAATGTGTTTACACGCCAACAAAGCACTTGGTTACAATATTAACTGCGTTTCAATCTATTGCAACTCCATTCTCAGCATTGGGCATTTATTTAAAGGGTGCCTTCTGTTGTATTTTATCAAATTATGAAATTGTAACTATTCATTATCAATTACGGGAATTTGAAAATTAGGAGAGAAAGCAGAGCTGATGTGTCAAGAGGAAGTGGTCGCCATTTTGTTGTGCTCTGGTTCTAGAATCTAGAGACAGATTCTACTTGCCACATGGTTCATCAATGTTGTTCTTCCTGTTTGGACAATTCAAAACATCCAATTACAACTACAGTGTACCTATATACCTTACCCTAATGAGTAATGGATAGTTACACAAGCATCCAGTATATTACTGATGGGGAATTAATTACCATTTTTGTTTGACCAGTATTTTCCGTTATGAAATTACATACCATGTTGAGGTGTTGAGTTCAACATTATGTTCTATCTTTGACTTGAAAACATTCATTTGATTGCCCCATTATCCTGCAGCAAAAGTAAATTCAATATTTTTGACTGCTCCCAACTGGGCATATAGAAATAACAGATTTTTTCGCAGTTTCTTCTCTATTCTGGAATATTCTGTAGCCCATGAATCTGTACAGTCAATTTGGGATAGTTAAAAATTATATCAAGACATTTGATTTACACAATACACAATAATTACGGAAGATACAGTTGTGGTCCCTATAAGTGAAACAAATTTGAATTTTTCAGAATAGCACAATTTTTAGAACACAATAATTGTATCTGTAGTAAATTTGTTGTACCTATCAGTTTTGAATTCAAGGAGAATTCCAATCTTGCTTCCTTTTATGATTTTTTCAAATTAGCAAGTATTTTCAACACTTCCAGGTGGAAAAATGAAAACAAAAAACAAATGACCATTGAGGTTCTGAGTTCTGTCTCTAAAAATTTCGAATTTTAGATGAAAAAACATGTGAAATTATTTTATTTTTCCTTTCTCAACTCAATTTGAATGAATTCATTTTCAGCCAAATTTTCTATTTATGAAAAATCTTCTGAAACAGGTTGATTTGAATGTCAATTTGCCACATTTATTCTTGGAAATTGAATACCTAGTATACCAAATCATCCACATTTGAGTAATGATGTTCTGTACAATTTTTTCAAATGGAACACCCTATATATTATAGTAATGCCGTTCTGGACAATTCTTGTATACAGTTCATTGAATTCGGTAAAGTAGTGGATACATTTGTGAAAAAAAAACGAATAATTTTTGGAAAAACGCTCAACGTTCAAAGTTTTTCAGCGTTTGGGCATATTCTTCCAAATGAATTAATGATTGATTTTTGAATTTAGCTTTCCAAGGGAATTCCAAAATTTTAATCATATAATATCTGGTCCCGTTCCATTTGAAAAAATGTTAACGGACGTCAAAACAATGGGAATCAACCTGTACATCTAATTTTCCCATAAAAATGTGGCAAGTTGGGATTGCTCATGACGAATAATTATTTATTTACCCCTTTCTCAAATTTTTGTCTTGTTAAAATTTTGAATCCTATGTCTGAATTTTTGAAATTATGGTTTTGATGGCAATATTGATTTTGCGGAAAATATTTTCCTTGATTGCAGTGAATAATGAATGGCAATTTTATAGGTCATATTCAGAAGGATACAAGGCTGTATAAGTTTTAATTTTGCAAAACCACTAAAGTAAATTTTATACAAGATACATTTTGTTTTCTCTACACTTCCAAAAATTCAAAAAATCCTTTCAGAACAAACGTGATCCTGATCATTTTAACAATGTTTACACTGCTACCAAACAATAAGAAAATATAAGAAAGGGCATCTACATCCTTCAAAAATGAGTGACTGGAACTGCTTATATTTCAACAAAAATAGCATTACATCACTGGATGAGTCACTTGAGTGTATTATTTCTGTTATATACAGTTCAAAATTATTTCATTCAACAAGGAATTCAATGATTCATACCTATAGTATAGATGATTCCTTATATATCTGGTTTCTTTATTTGTCATTGTGATTTGTCACCTGACACTAAGGAATACTGAATAGTTGGTCAAACCGGTCGACAACCAAAAACTCTACCTATTCTTTACTACTAAACTACCTGAAGTATTTCACTTGAAGTGAACTGTATCAGAACATGCATTTTATGGAATTGAAGTCTGGAAATAATGCATAATATCTACTACCTCAGTAGATACTCAGTTTGCAACAACATATACACATTTTCTCCTATAATATCTATCCTATAGGTTTCAAAATCACATAATGAGTCAGTAAGAATAAAATCAAAATTTACACCAGCTGATGATAGTGACGAGTACGCCATGTTGTGACGTCACGTGACAGTACCCTATTCATTCAAAGTCCAACTGTTTTTCTAATCGTTTTTATTTGTATTTCTGGAATCTCAATAGAGAAGTATAGCCTACAACTAATTTGGAATATCGGCAATTCCAATACTTGTAGAATAGTTATAGTATATCCGACATTTCTTGGAATAATAATTATTGATGAATCCATTAGCTTTCATTGAACTTGAAGAGTTTTCCCAGGCAATTTTCCTTTTCATATTCCAACTTTGTCTAAACAATCCAACCCAACTGACCCATTCCCTCGACTTTCTTCCAGGTATCCCGCGAAGACCGACTGCCTAAAAAAATTTGTGATGGATGTTCCTACAAGCTGGACATGCTGTACGAGTTCTGGAACACGAGCGCCAATGCGGAAAAACAGCTCCTCTCGTGGCTCGGCGAGGCCGGAGTGTCGTCCAAGATGGCGGACGGCGCCATCTCCGCCGTGGCGCAGCAGATGCGGCCGGCGGAGGCTTGCGTGAAAGAGGAGACTCTGGAGCCCGAGCACCATCTGCACGGGGAGGAGGACGACAAAGACTACCTGTTTGAGCAGCAGCGGGTCGTAGAGGTGAGAAAACGTCGAAAAACGCGGCGAAAAAATTATGGGCGAGTGGTATTCGGGAAGATTATTTGCTGAATTTTGGAAATTATACAGAATGAGTGGTATTTCTATGGTTATCTTGCGATTTCTCTTAGAAATTGTCAAAACGAGTGGTGTTTGGATAGATTATTTTCATCGCTTTTTAAAAATTTCAAACACAAGGGAAAGATGATGACAAGGAGAAATTTTTCGAGCAGGAGCGGGTCGTAGAGGTGAGAAAACGTCGAAAAACGCGTCGAAAAAATTATGGGCGAGTGGTATTCGGAAAGATTATTTGCTGAATTTTGAAAATTTCCTAGAATGAGTGGTATTTCTATGGTTATCTTGCGATTTCTCTTAAAAATTGTCAAAACGAGTGGTGTTTGGATAGATTATTTTCATCGCTTTTTAAAAATTTCAAACACAAGGGAAAGATGATGACAAGGAGTACTTTTTCGAGCAGCAGCGGGTCGTAGAGGTGAGAAAACGTCGAAAAACGCGTCGAAAAAATTATGGGCGAGTGGTATTCGGAAAGATTATTTGCTGAATTTTGGAAATTTTCTAGAATGAGTGGTATTTCTATGGTTATCTTGCGATTTCTTTTAGAAATTGTCAAAACGAGTGGTGTTTGGATAGATTATTTTTACCGCTTTTTAAAAATTTCAAACACAAGGGAAAGATGATGACAAGGAGTACTTTTTCGAGCAGCAGCGGGTCGTAGAGGTGAGAAAACGTCGAAAAAATTATGGGCGAGTGGTATTCGGGAAGATTATTTGCTGAATTTTGGAAATTTTCTAGAATGAGTGGTATTTCTATGGTTATCTTGCGATTTCTTTTAGAAATTGTCAAAACGAGTGGTGTTTGGATAGATTTTTTTTACCGCGTTTTTAAAATATCAAACACAAGGGGAAGAGGACGACGATGACTTCTTTTTTGAGCAGCTGCGAGTTGAGGAGGTCAGAAGACGTCGAAAAAACGGGTTGAATGAATTTTGGGCGAGTGGTATTCGGGAAGATTATTTACTGAATTGCAGAAACTATCTAGAATGAGTGGTATTTGGATGGCTATGAAGCGGTTTCCTTTAGAAACGTCAGAACAAGTGGTGTTTGGATAGATTATTACCGATTTTTAAAAATATGTCACAAATATGGGGAGGAGGACGACAAGGACTACCTTTTCGAGCGGCAGCGGCTTGTAGATGTGAGAAAACATCGAAAAAACGCGTCGAAAAGATTATGGACGAGTGGTATTCGGGAAGATTATTTACTGAATTGCTGAAACTATCCAGAATGAGTGGTATTTGGATGGCTATGAAGCGGTTTCTTTTAGAAACGGCAGAACAAGTGGTGTTTGGATAGATTATTACCAATTTTTAAAAATATGTCAAAAACATGGGAAGGAAGACGACAAGGACTACCTTTTCGAGCGGCAGCGGCTTGTAGATGTGAGAAAACGTCGAAAAAACGTGTCGAAAAGATTATGGGCGAGTGGTATTCGGGAAGATTATTTACTGAATTATTGAAACTATTTAGAATGCGTGATATTTGGATGGCTATCTAGCGATTTCCTTTTGAAATGTCAGAATGAATGGTGTTTGAAAAAGGTCAAAACAAGTTGAGGAGGACGACAAGGACTACTTTTTCGGGCAGCAGCGTGTCGAAGAGGTGAGAAAACGTCGCTAAAACACGTTGAATTGATTATGGGCGAGTGGTATTTGAAAAGCTTATTTACCGAATTCAAGAACGTGCGGTATTTGACAAGATTATTTACTGATTCCATGGAAACTCGCCTGACGATGTTTTTCTTTGTTTTTCCAGGCGGCTGCTGCTGCCGGCCCATCGGCGACGGTTACCTCCAACGATGAGGAGGAACCTCCACCAAAAAGGGCTCGACGGACGGCCGCCGTTAAGGCGGCCATCGCGATGGATCAGGACAGTGACGATGATGATGATTCGGGAGAACCACTGACCAAGGTAAATAAAAATAATTGAATAAATGTGCGTTGATACAAGGAGTTTATTTTAATTTTTATATCAGTCCATAATTACACTTTCAGTATATATTTTTGCCCAATGCTTGACAGCAAAAGTAGAACTAATATTTTTGATTGTTTTCAATTGGGCATAAAACAATATCAGAGTTTTTCGCAGAATTTGTATCTTTTATGATTCCTTCTGTAGCCCAATTCTCTGTACAATCCAAATTGACAATTTTGCATAATGGTAGTCCTAGAAGAGATTGAAAATTAACTTTGGTACCTTAAATTGATCTGATTTTGACTATTTACTCACCAATTTTCTTTAGAAAGTGAGGAATAATTTGTATTTTTCCGGATTTTCAGAATTTTGCCGAATATCTTGTATTCAGACAAATGTTGATCGAATAGTTATTGATATTCATTCATAGCAGCAAGAATATTAATGATATTCAGTATTCCTTCTAATACACAAGATTGAATTAGTGGATTCAGTACAAATCAATGGCCAAAATGTTTTTAATATTCTCATTCAGACGAATGAACAGTGCTGAATTCTCGGTGTTCGGGCAAACATGGTCGAATAAAATTGACCTATTGGCCAGTATTTGGCCGAAAGAATAAAGTTGAATACTCGGTTCTTTGTCCAATTCCTTATGCGGTCGAATGTAGAAGAACGATTCGCTGTTTAGACAAACGAACATTGCCGAATGTATTGCTGAATATTGAGTATTTGGTCCAAAGAGCATTGGTTGATCACAGTATCTGGCTAAACAAATATTTGTGAACAATCAGTTCTGGGCCAAATGAACATTACAGAATATATTTTGTATGTGGCCGGTTGAACATTGCTGAATATAACATTTTTTGCCGAATGAACTTTGCTGAATATTGAGTATTTTCGGCCAAACGAACGAGGCTGGCGATTTGGTGTTGGCTAAATGAGTATTGAGTATTTGGCCGAAAAAACATTACCGAATATCCGATGTTTGGCCGAATAAACTGAACGGTATTCGACCGGATGAACATTGCCGAATATTCAAGATGTGGCCAAATGAAAATGCCGATTTCTGACAATCTTGCTGAATAAACGTAACTGAGTTTCGAGTATTGTCCATATGAGGCCGAATAAACATTGTTGTTATTGAATACTTTGAGGAATGAACATCAATGAATTTCCGGTATTCGGCCTGATAAAAGAGTAATTATTTCACTGAAACTTGGTATTCGGTCGAATTTTTCGCCGAATGAACATTGTTACATATTTGGACGAATAAACATTGTTGGATATTTGGCAGAATAAACATTGTTGAATATTTGGCCGAATAAACATTGCTGAATATTTGGTCGAATAAACTGCTGAATATTTGGCCGAATAAACATTGCTGAGTATTTGGCCAAATAAACGTTGCTGGATATTTTACCGAATAAACTGCTGAATATTGGGTCGAATAAACATTGCTGAATATTTGGCCGTATAATTATTGTTGAATATTTGGCCGAATAAACATTGCTGGATATGTGGCCAAATAAACATCACTGAATATTTGGCCGAATAAACTGCTGGATATTTGGCCCAATAAACTTGTCGAATATTTGGACGGAGATACATTGCTGAATATTTGGCCGAATAAACATTGCTGAATATTTGGCCGAATAAACTGCTGAATATTTGGCCGAATAAACATTGCTGGATATTTGATTGAATAAACTGCTGAATATTGGGTCGAATAAACTTTGCTGAATATTTGGCCGTATAAATATTGTTGAATACTTGGCCGAATAAACGCTGGATATGTGGCCGAATAAACATCACTGAATATTTGGCCAAATGAACATCACTGAATATTTGGCCCAATAAACTTGCCGAATATTTGGACGGATAAAGATTGTTGAATATTTGGCCGAATAAACATTGCTGAATATTTGTTCGAATAAACTGCTCAATATTTGGCCGAATAAACATTGCTGAGTATTTGACCAAATAAACATTGCTGGATATTTAACCGAATAAACTGCTGAATATTGGGCCAAATGAACATTACTGAATATTTGGCCGTATATTGCTGATTATTTGGCCGAATAAACATTTCTGGATATTTGGCCGAATAACATCACTGAATATTTGGCCGAATAAACATCACTGAATATTTGGCCGAATAAACATTGCTGAATATTTGGCCGAATAAACTGTTGAATATTTGGCCCAATATACTTGCTGAATATTCGGGTATTCGGCAAAATTTTATAAATATTCGGGTTATTGGATTGGGACTGGAAAAAACTCCGAAACTTCGTTGTTTCACAATCGTTATTTTTTATTGTTCCAGATCGAAGACGAAAGTGATGACAGCGAGGGCGAAGATCACGTGCCGGCGTTCGTCGATGTGCCGTCGACGAGCGCCGACGACCAGCCGGGCCCCTCGGGGGTGGGCAAAGAAGGCGTCGAAGCACCGTGAGTACTTGTTTTATTTCACACCGAATTCCTCCTTAGTCCTGGCCTGGATGTACGGTTGGTCGCGCGCGCGCGCTGGTACGGTCATCTTTTTCTCTTTTTTCCGGTTTTTTCAGCTTCGAATTTCGGTTTCACTTTTGGAAAATTTACTTTGATGATTATTTTTGACAAGAGTTTCAGTTAACTGGTATCTTATTTTATTGAAACAAATATTTTTGATTGATTTAGTTTTTCAACAGAGTGGTTCAAATTCATTTTTCTCTATGGCTGTACCAGTTCCTTTGTTTCTCAGATTTGATTACTCTTTTCATTCATTATAAAATCGCTTATTTATGTTTGGAAAGTACATTCAGGCAATTTTTGTTTCAGACACCAATCATTGAAATTGATTTCTTTGGAGATGGGCCATTCTTATTGATTTCCAGATTTCAAATTTTTGAATTTAGGGAAACGAAATTTTCGTCGGAATGTTTGTTTTCCTCTTAACTACCTGAATTTGCAAAATAAATTTCCACATTCAGTGTATTTGGCTTATGGGGAATCATGTTTTTATTGGGTTCTTCCATTTTTTTGGCAAATTGGCTACTTTGACAATTTCCTACTACTCCAGGAAGAACATCCAAAAAGTGTGATTGCTTGTTAGTCAAATTATCTGGTGTAGTAAGAGAAAAATATGTCTTATACTTTGAGGACATAGTTTTCATTACTGGAAATATTTTGTTTCAATTGATGGTAGATTTTACACAAAGCTCTAGGATTTCTTTGAAAATGTTCAATTTTGAAGATTTTCACTTTGGAATTCTGGAAGTGTGTTCTTGGAACAAAATATTCTGACGAACATTTTTATTGGGAAAAAAATTGGAAAATTGGTGCTCTTGTGTAGTTGCTACTTTTCAACTACATCCTAGAGCACCAGAAACCGTTTTTTTTTCTCTCTGAAGCTAATTATTTTGCCATGAAATCAATCACCTGGAGCAAATCTCCAATAGTAATTATTGCAATATCTACCTTATATGGATACATCTACTTTTTTGTGTCCTTATGAGTCATTGGTATTTTGAATATCTATTTTTTGAGAGTGCTCCAGTATAGTGAAAATCAATATGAAGGCTCCTCCATTCTATCTGGATAATTTCCATAACTTCCTAAAGACCCAAAGGAAAATACAAAAATATTTGTAACTACAAAAATACGAATATTTATAAATATTGTTGTGTTTCTCCTATTAATTTCCACATCATTGCTTTTACAATTTCAATAGATTACCTTTTCAATTTCCATGGTTGGTGTCTGTTGAGTTTGTTGTTTTCATATTTTGTTTTTTCAACAGAATAAGGGTATGTTTGTTTCAAATGGGGAGAACATTATTTCTCATGAGACTCCTGATTACTGGAAATTTTTCATTAAAAAGAGTCAAAAGTCATTTGAAGAAAACATGCCCTTTTCTGCAGTGTTTTATTCATCAAGCTTTGTCATATTTTTGACTAAGCACATTTGCATTGAACTAGTCATTGTGGAAAAATCTATCAATGAATTGCTCAGTGTGATGATTTTTTTTTTCAACAATTTGATTTGTTGTACCAGAGTGAGTTTTCATTCTGGTACAGTACTGAAAAACAAGGCCATAGCATTATTTTGTTATGGCATTTGAAAAATGTTTGATCATGTTGCTAGTTTGATAGTGACAGTAACTGTGAAACTATTGTAGATGCGGCAAAAAAATCTGGATAAAGAATTATCCAGAGGTGCCATTTTGTCTAGAACAGTGTTTTGCAGTTACTGGTACAATCCAGCTAGCAGTATGGTATTTTTGTTGAAATCTAAAAGTGCGATTGCAATTTTAGAATTTCACTTATTTGGGAGGACATTTTCAGTAAATGATCAACATTTAGTGTGAAAAGTGCAATGAAACGTATTTTTTCTTTTATATTGTTTTTTATCTATGAGTGATATTCAGGGATTTCTGAGCCAAAACATAGTTATGTTGTGGCGATGCAAAATATAACTACCGATTTATGAATTTTTAAAGTGAAAGATGGACTAAAGCATTTTTTTGGTTTAGTCATGATTGTTTTGAGTTTTTGAATATTTCGAGTTTCACCATACTGTAGACATATTTTTTTGTGTTGAAAATAGAGCTTTTCAAATATGTGAGAAACTGCTAGGAAGAACGTATATTCACCAATCCATTCTTTTTGGTTTTGGTTCGCGATTTGTGCAGTGACCTATTTCAAGATTCATAAATTTCATAAATGAACGGAAAATTAGCAAAACATTCAATCATTGAATGAAATCCAGTATATTCACCACCAATCCATTCTTTTTGGTTTTGGTTCGCGATTTGTGCAGTGACATATTTCAAGATTCATAAATTCCAGAAATAAACGGAAAATGAGCAAAACATTCAATCATTGAATGAAATCCAGTGTATTCACCACCAATCCATTCGTTTTGGTTCGCGATTTACGCAGTGACCTATTTCAAGATTCATGAATTTCATAAATAAACGGAAAATGAGCAAAACATTCAATCATTGAATGAAATCCAGTATATTCACCACCAATCCATTCTTTTTGGTTTTGGTTCGCGATTTGCGCAGTGACCTATTTCAAGATTCATGAATTTCATAAATAAACGGAAAATGAGCAAAACATTCAATCATTGAATGAAATCCAGCAGTGTATTGATCAAGGTTGGGTAATGATGATTATGAATGGATAAATTGAGGCCATACAAAGAAATAAACTCTATTTATTTGTGTGTTTTATACATTTGAGAGGTTTTCAAATTTTTGAGAAACTGAAGAACGAGAAATAGTGACATTGTAATGAAAATTACAGGTAGTGTAAACTGTAAAAGTGATTTTTTTCTGCTTTGAATAACTGAATGTTGTTACGGACAGTGATTCTAGTAAAAACAAAGTGATTTCAAGTAATGAACACAGAGCCTTCACTTACAAAAAAGGCCTTTACCACTAGTACCGGTTCACAAGCTGTTGACCGGGCAACGCTGTAGTTCAACGCCACCGCATGTTGCCGGTTGACGTGGCAACGCCGCGTTTATCGATCAAGGCGGAGAGGGTCAATGTTCTGACGCCGGCATAATTTTTTTGGGCGTGGCTTTCCCAGCCACGCGAAGTACGCTTGCTCGTTGATGCTTTCCCCCTATTTATCCCCTCCCTTATTTCCTGCCGTTCCTTGCGCAGGCGAGCCGTTATCGACTCGGATGCGGTGTTGCCGGTTCGCCAAACCATCGATTTCTAGTAAGGGGATCGAATGATTGTAATGCGATGTTGCCAGATTGTACGTTTTTTCTGGGGGTAATGGGAAATGTGTAAGTAATCAGTTCCGACCATAGATCTAAATACACATTTAGATCTATGTTCCGACCGAACAGAATTTTGATGAGTCGTTATCGACTGTGGTGCGCCGTTACCGGTTTGCTAAACCATCGATCTTTGATGGGGTGCCGAATGATTGTAATGCGAAGTTGCCAGATTGGGGGATTTTTCTGGGGTTAAGGGAAATTTGTAGGGAATCTAGTTCCGAGCTGAACGAGTTTGGTATGTAAAATTGTCGATTGAGATTACTTGGTTTTCCTACTTTGAAAACTTTTTAATTAAGGTTGACTTTTTTTCGTATATTGTTCAGTTTCTGGGATCTAGATGAGCGACGAGTTTTTTCTTTTTTGATTCAAAATTATTTTTCAAGGTTCACCTAGCTGAAATACAATCATGTTTATATTTTATACAAATTCGGAAGAGTATTTTGGATATCTGTTTGATTATTGAGAAACAGTAACAGCGTATATGATATTTTGAAAAGTATGTTTTTGAAATGATATTGGGGATAAGACTCATTCAGTACTGTAGTTTCCTTTAATTGTTTTCCCCATAAAAAAGTTATCTTTCGGAACAAAAGTTGATTTGGAAAAAAAAATTCAGTGAGAGTTTCATTATTCAGATTTGATTCTTTTTTATATTAGGAAATGATTTCACGATAAATATGTTTGTAATTGGTCCAATATTTTTCGAAATATAGTGCAAAAAATGAAACGTTGGACATCGAATTGCGATCTGTAATTGCTAATTTCTATAAAATGATAAATCAAGTAGTTTGCTGTCAATTATATAGTGCAAAAAATGAAACGTTGGACATCGAATTGCGATCTGTATTTGCTAATTTCTATAAAATGATGAATCAAGTAGTTTGCTGTCAATTATTGTTGATATTTATTTGACCTCTTGGATCTTACGGTATCCTACGATCTACGTCTCAATGGTTCCGACTTCCAATGGCTGCGAGGATCTCTGCTTCCGACGTCATCTCTGAAGAAAGTATTGCCAGATGCTGTTGAAATGAAATTACAACTAAATGGAATTGAATTCGTCAATAAATTTCTCGATTTTGATTCGTTTTTCAATTACCCCACCATTCGATATTTATCTCATTCAGGAATAAGTTCAAAAATAGTTTGAAGTCTAGTAAATTCAGGCACTACGATGCTATCTGAAAGACCTAATACACTTAAAATTACAAAGTGACACAGGAGGTATATGCACTGCTTTTTTGTTCCATTTGAACGTGAAAAATATTGAAAAGATTTAGATATTCATCAGGTCTGAAGAGAAATTAATTATGACCGCGTTTATAATGCTCTTGAAATTCATAGAAGGCTAAGCATGGAAAGGAATTGTCAGTGCCATTTTGTAATCAATGGTTGAATAGGGAATTTCAGGACGAACAAGATGAAAAAAATCATTACATTACTAATGGTAACAAGTCTTTTATAAGGTCACTGCAAAGACATTTTGAATTTTATTGATATACTTCACTCACAGACTGCTGCATGTCTCCTGTGTCACCCAGTATACCAACTACAAATTTTTCTAATGATGCTGGAATTCAGAAACACGAATACACATTTTCAAAATTTTCAACTCCTAATCCAGTTTCAGAATTGTCAATATTACGAAATTATCAAGGCTCACTCTCAATTGAAAAATTTGCATAATCCTTGTTTCAATTGAATGATTTGATTATGAATATAGTCGGTTCAATTTTTGATAGGAGGTACGAGATAAAAAAACAAGAATCGAAATGAAATGAAGGTGAGTTTTCTCGGATACTTGAATGCTAATATCATAACCAACCTTAATGAATTTCAAAATTATGATTGACCCAAAAATTTTTACATGGAATATTATGTTTTTCTTGTGCAACATATTTTTGGATTCACGAAGGTTGGATGATTAAACGAACTACTTACTGTTTCTCTGAAAGTACCTTTTTCAATTACCCTAAAGTGTAACACAAAATTTCATGGCAACTTATAGGTATATGAAGGTATTCTCAGAAAGACAGTAGACGTCGTTATCTCAATAATATACACTGGTCTGCAAGAGAAATTGTCAGGATCAAAAAACTTCATTAATACCCTGTGCTCAAATTAATAGTTGAATGAAAAATCGTCAGATTTATATAAACGTTTTATCATGAGAAGCCCATTTTCTGAGAGGTGCCCGTTTTTTGGGTTGTTTTTTTTGCAGTTCAGTGTATACAAAAATCGATAAGGAAAAAATTATATAATATAAGTAAAATCAATGAATACCCAGGGAATGGAGTGAAACTTTGAATCCCAGACTTTTACACTGAGATTGAAAAGGAACATTTTCTACGGCTAAAACACAAAATTGCTCTTGTTCTACTGTTTTCGATAAATCAATGAGGTACATTGTAGGTCTTCAATGAGGCAGACCACTGATTTTTTTAAAACGACATCATCCTGAACTCTATACTGAAAAAATACCAGTGAATTAATTTTGAAATATTTCATTCATGCTAGGACGATGAAAAAAATAAATGAGAATATGACTATTTCAAAACACACGATTCCTGCGCCATTTGAAATGGTGTCAATTGATTGGTGTGACTGGTGCGACACGCCTATTGTCCTTGAGCTGACCAATCACTGCAGAATGGCGAGGTATCAGAAAGAGATAGCTACAGTCGGGACTAATACGTCACGGCTCCACCTTTATATTTTGCTTTTGGAAATATCGAATGGAATATGCTGATTTCAAAACTCTATAGATTCGATTTCCTTCAACTTCAACTCATAATATTGATGGTACATCAAACGTAAATCATAGAGGTTTGCACGGATTTCTTCCATCAGTGGTCTTCCCCATTTAATTCCATTATCAGATAACACAATGGCTTTATTGTGATATTATAAGTCAAATTTCAAGCAATGACAGCTCTCTCTAATAGAGCATTACTTGAGATAAAATCTGATGACTAAAGGCCGAAGAAATAAGAAAATTCGCAATTTCTGTTTCAGCCGTAGAAAAAGTATAGTGTTTGAGAATAGGCTCGTGGGAAATGGCTATCATTCCGTGCTCGTAAGCCAATTTTACTATTACATTCGTGGTTTATATACTATTGAAAAACTGAAAATAAGATGAGGAAAATGTTGAAAGAGTACTCTCGTACCTCTCAGTTACGATTTCAATTCCAAACTGAGGGATTAAAAGTACTCATTTATTTCCTGAAGTGCATAAAATTGAACCATGTCTCGAATTATTCAGTTCATCACTCATAGAATCATTTAGTTCATCACTCATAAAATTAATTAGTTCATCACTCATAGCGACGTTCTTTAATTTAGTCAAATACTATGGAATATCAATGGTTGAATTGGAATTTGTTCATTGATCATGGTTTTCCACAGTAAGTGGCATGTTTCTGGATATAGAGTGAATTTTTATTCAATCATCTGAAGAATTGATGAAAGTGTATACAGGGTGTTAGTTAATTGAGTGACGATAATACAATACAGGGTGATTTTGAGGAATAGAAGTTATATCAACATATTGTCCTAAACCTCATAGTTTTTGAGCTACAGGGTGTTGAAATAAGATGAAAGTGATAACCAGATAATTTTTATCTGGAATTCAGTACACACACCTCTTCATCAAGGAGCATTTTCTGACGTGACCCACGACACACTATGAGTGGGAACAGTTTTGGGACGAAAATCAAGTTTTTTACTTTCACCCGTCATGTTCACGTAGGCCAGATATTGAATGTTTTGATTAAAGAAGAACTCGCTTCTGATTCAAACACCCTGTAGCTCAAAACCTAAGAGGTTTAGGACATGTTGATTGAAACTTCCCTCCTTGAAATCACTCGAGGTTCCACACCTTGTATTATCGGCACTCAATTGATTATCACTCTGTATAAGAGCAAACTTAACGCATTGAATTTCTAGGAGATGAAAAAATGGCTAGATTGATGTCCTCATGTCTTTATTCCTCTATGGTACCTAATTTTTTTCTGGGAGATGAATTTCTGCTATAGAAAGAGGAGTTTTGTCATCGAAATATTGTCAATTTATAACTGCGAAGAACCAGAAGTTCATTTTGATGTCTGAAAAACACTGCACGTTGAGCCGACTATTGAAATTTATTCAGCCCTGTTTCATTTCTCTCAATGGTTTGAGGAATGTGAATGTTTCTACAGTGTGAGTCGTCGAAGATTCTGGCCCACTTGTTGAACTATACTGATGAAAAAAAAAATTAGGTATTTAACTGTGGGTTACAACATTGCAATGACTAAAAATAGCTCTAGTCTGAATATTATTTCGAAAATACTGATTTGGAACAAGTACCTACTCGAATGAGATTTTTTAAGCTCATACCTTTTCACCGACATAAAAGTCTTGTTTTTCTTTATGACTGAAAAGTTATCATTTTGTAATGAAATGACCTCTTACCTACTACCAATATGTACTAAAGTTCTATTTGCTTCATTTACCGCAATTTCTATATTGAATCTATAATTTCGTGATCGGAATTCTTGTCGATGAATTTTTTTCCCAAATGAACACTAGATTCACAAGTATTTTACGCGCAACCATTGCTTGTTACATATTCCTGATAAATCCTAAATTCAAGGAATATTGACTATTTTTGATCGAATAATTAGCGTTTTCTGCAACCGACTCTAAAAGTCGTCCATTTTAATTCCAAATTTAGCTCTTGAAGTTGACGTTTCTATTACTGACATACAAAAATAGGTATGTTGCTAGGCAACACTTTTTAGTTCCTATGAGCTAAAATCGAACTTGAGCTCCTAGAAACTGAAAAGTATGTACTAGGTCATCAAGAATAAACAACATAGTAGTAGTAGAAACTCGGAAACACCAATCACATACCTAGTGAATTTGTAATATTTATAATGAAACTACAATTCGAACATCCTTGAATATTGAATAAAACTGATCTGTAAATGCCTCCACAGTTTCTTTTGTGGATTACGGGAGACGAACCCAAAACCTTTGGCATATCAGGCCGGCACTCTACCCACTGGCCATTGAGTTTCGTGCAAATTTATGTAAAAAAACATTTATACAGGTAGAATATTCTCACCACACGAATTATTTATTACATCGTTGCATCGCATCCTTATAACACGGCATTGCATGTCAACACAAATTGTAATAAAGTAAAGTAGTCTGAGGCCTCGTTTCTATATCTACTTACTCATATTATTATAATGATGTCAAGTGAGTCACATTGGTGTTTACTTCACTTATATTCATTTTAGTTAGGTGTTAATTCTTTCGGTTGCAGAAAAGCATTTTTCATTCGAATTGACTTCGTTTGGCTATCAAAACTTGCTTGTCTAACAAAGTGTCACTTTTGATCCTTCTACAATTTTGGTAGTAGGTAAAATAGTACCAAGGAAATGATCCTGAATTATCTGGTTGTTTTGAATTTTTGAGCCTTGAAATCAAAAGAAATGAATATTAAAAAAATCCTACATTTTTTTTTCAAAACGACTCGTTTAGTGCAGCTGAAATTTAATGAGAAATGAGTAAACTTTTTTCAATAATCACTGGATCATTTTGCTATCGAGTAATTTCAAAATAATTGTGATCTAGAAAAGAAACGATCGCTTGAGTTTCTGATTTGTTGAATAATTTTGAAAATATCTGAATTTTATAGTGCTGAATAATTTTGAAAATATCTGGATTTTATAGTAGCTCCAAAATTCATTCAACGAATATCGAATACAATTTGAATGGAAAAGAGTTCCTAACAGATTAGAAAATCAGCAGAGATATGAATTGGGTTAGGATTTTTTCTCCACATGACATTAGGAGTGGCTTTTGAAAGCTGCACTTTTACTCCCTTGGTAGTAAAAGTTCGTTGCTATGCAACGTTCCAAGTAATACAATACTGAATCAAATTAGTATAGTAATCAAAATTGGCAAAAGTTCAATGCCTTGGCTATGAAACGCCCAGCCGCGGCATTGAATTTTGTTCTTTTCTGCCTAGTTGGACAAATAAAATAACTATTTTGATTGGAAGATTTCAATTTCTGTCAATAACAAATCGGAAATTCAAATTTTCAATATCATCAATGAAGCTGTTTCTTGGAAAGCCCATTTCTGCGAGATCTGAAAATTTTGGCCTGGACATCTTCGTTGTTTTTTTGGAACTGCATCAGCGTACCATCTTTGCTTTTTGGCTGTTTGCTGTCTCTACTGAGTGTACTGGAAGGTAAGTTCATTTTTATGTATCTGGGGGACAGTTGACATTTTCTGAAAAACTACTTCGAGAGAAGCTTACATACAGAGAAATGCACGAAAAAACGGCTAGTACTGTTACTTCTCAGTCATTCGAGATCGGATTCTAAAATTTGGTGGGTAGCAACAAATTGGTTCGTTTATTGACAAAACAATTTTTGTTCTATCACTTTCAGTTCAACGGGAAACAACCCCAACTTTTGATTTTCAAATAGGACACCCTGTATAGGTTTTTTCATACCATTTCGATTTAGAGGATCGTTTTACCCACTAGAAACTTTATTTTATCAAAATGACGAAATATACAGGGTGTTTCAGAATTAAGTGTACATACGATACCTTTAGATAGGGGACACTGTGATGGTTCCAAATCAACCCCCTTTGATGTGTACCGTTTTTTATAACTGAGATACAGGACGATATCTTTATTTTGGCAAAATCATCATCTGGTCATAGCTTTCGAACCACTTTGTATGATCTATCCATACTTGGTAGACCTATTTCACTTATATTAACCATCAAAACTGAATGAAAATCGGGATCAGAATCCAGGTCCGTCTTGAGGAAAAACAGAAAACTCCTTTTAAATCTGAAACAACACTCTGTATGGCAATTCTCTTTAGATATGTTTCAATATTTGAAAAGAGCAGGGAAAAACGAATGAAGTGACCTACTTTTTACGAACGCGCATCCGATTTGACAGATGTTTTATTATTATTTTCTGATATACTCAGCTCCATTTTGAGTCATTTTCATTGAACTCGTAATTCAAAATCCAATTATTTCACAAAATAATAACGTCCTTCGAAGTCGTTCGACAGAATAACGTCTGTGGTTTTGGAAAGTTTTGAGGGCTCGTTTTATTCTTCACTATTGATTCATGAGCTGCGGTAAATCTATCAATAGTTCACCTATTTTTTTCTAATGACGTTCGACTGTGAAGACAATTATTTTTTTGCATCAAAATTGGATTTTGAATTACAGTTCAATGAAAAAGCCTCGAAATGGGGTGAATATTTCAAAACATAATAATAAACCATCTGTCAAATTGGATGCGCGTTCGTAATAAGTAGGTCACTTTATTAATTTTTTTCTGCTCTCTCCAAATATCGAAACAGATCCACAAAATTCTGCCATACAGAGTGTTGTTTTTGAAATAAACAAGTTTTCTGTTTTTCCTTAAGACGGACCTGGATTCTGATCTCAATTTTCATTTAGTTTTGATGTCTAATATAAGTGAAATATTTCTACCAAGTTTGAGTAGATTATACAACGTAGATAAAAAAATATTTCCAGATGATGATTTTGCCAAAATCAGTTATTAAAGACGGTAAACACATCTATGGATTTGATTTGAAACCGTCAAAGTGTCCTCCATCTGCCAGTATCGTATGTACATTTGAGTCTGAAACACCCTGTATAGTGTCCTATTTACAAATTTGAAGTTAGGGTTGCTTGCTTCCGGTCGAACTGAAAGGGATAAAATGCATAATTTCTGTCAATAAAAGACAATTTGTTATAATTCCTCCCCCCTAATTTCAAAATCCGATCTCTAATGATTCAGAAGTTATATAGCACTGGCCGTTTTTTGTGTACTCTGTATTTCAATCGAGAACTGGGGTTGCTAAAATTACAAACAGGTATATTCTCCACTTCATATTCATTTCATTTTCTGAATCTGATTCAAAGAAATGATATGATTTTAGTCAAAGTTTACTGGGTGTTTCAGATTTTTATTGGGAAAATTTGATTGACGATCACAGAAAAAATCTTGGATATAATAATGATATTCGAATAACGTGAATCTCTTACGGCGAAATATCGTAATCCCATACTGTCATTATATGAATTTTATATATTTCTATATATAACGGATTCGAATGCGCCTCTGCTTACAATATTCAACATAATCCGTTATATTCTACATATCGGAATTGTAACGTTGATGACTATCCGAATGAATATTCCATACAATGTGAAAATTTTCTAGTTGAAGCAAACAGTTATATTCATAATAATTTCCAGATTTGAGTTTGTACAAATCAATCTTTTATTTTCTTTTGATTTTCAAAATTATACTTATGGTTATCGAGTAATATCAACGGATGTCTTGAATGAACCTTCATTTGAATTTGATTGAATCCATATATCAGGTTTTAATTTTTTTAAAACCAAGGAAGGTATGGAAAATCCATGAAACGAGAAAGTTTCATCTTCTATTGTTGAATTGAATGAAAATATTAAACTTTTCAAAAAACTATGAAGTACAAATAGAAAAATGATTTTGACCATAAATATCAATAAGGAAACACTCTGGGGTGTTTTCATATTCCGAACAAATTACATATTTTGTTCAACAAAAATGAACTCCGAAGTTTTTGACCTTGTATCTCGAAGTCAATTTTTCCTGATTACCATCTGAAACACCCTATACACATTCAATCCATTTTTTGAGTTATAATACGCTGGTATTTTATAGTTGTTCTTAAGCTTATATACTATTTATACAGGGTGGCATTGAAATAAGTGCAAATATTTCAAACACTGAGAAAGCTCGAAGTGTACTATCGAATGGCACTGATATCAAAAATGCCTGAAAATTGCAAAAATTCCTGAAAATTTCAAAAATCGCAAAAATGCCTGAATATTGCAGAAATAGCAAAAATTACTGAAAAATGCAAAAATTCCTGAAAATTGCAAAAATTACTAAAAATTGCAAATTCCTGAAAATTTCAAATTCCTGAGAATTGCAAAAATCGCAAAAATTCCTGAAAATTGCAAAAATTTCTGAAATTTGAAAAAATTGCAAAAATTCCGGAAAATTGTAAAAATTTCTGAAAATTCCTGAAAATTTCAAAAATCGCAAAAATGCATGAAAATTGCAAAAATCGCAAAAATGCCTGAAGATTGCAGAAATCGCAAAATTTGCAAAAATTCCTGAAAATTTGAAAAATTTCTGAAAATAGCAAAAATTCCTGAAAATTGCAAAAATCGCAAAAAATCCTGAAGATTGTAAAAATTGCCGAAATCGCAAAAATTCCTGAAAATTCCTGAAAATTACAAAAATCGCAGATATTCCTGAAAATTGCAAAAATCGCAAAAATGCCTGAAAATTGCAAAAACGCAAAAATGCCTGAAAATTGCAAAAATTCCTGAATATTGCCAAAAATTGCAAAAATTAATGGAATTTGGAAAAATTCCTGAAAATGGCGAACATTCCTGAAAATGGCAAAAATTGCAATTTTCAGGCATTTTTGCGATTTTTGCAATTTTCAGGAATTTTTACAATTTTCAACAATTTTTGCGATTTCTGCAGTTTTCAGGATTTTTTGCAATTTTTGCAATTTTCAGGCATTAGCGATTTTTCCAATTTTTAGGAGTTTTTGCGATTTTCAGAAATTTTTCTTATTTTCAGGAACTTGCAATTTTTGCTATTTCTGCAATTTTCAGTAATTTCTGCGATTTTTGCAATTTTCAGGCATTTTTGCGATTTTTGTAATTTTCAGGAATTTTTGCGATTTTTGCAATTTTTAGTTTTCAGGAATTTTTGCGTATTTTGCAATTTTCAGAAATTTTTCTAATTTTCAGGAATTTTTGCAATTTTTGCTATTTCTGCAATTTTCAGGAATTTTTGCAATTATTAGGAATTTTTGCAAGTTTTGCAATTTTCAGGCATTTTTAGAATTTTCAGGAATTTAGGAATTTTTACAATTTTCCGGAATTTTTGCAATTTTTGCATTTTTCAGGAATTTTTGCAATTTTTGGTATCTGCAATTTTCAGGAATTTTTGCGATTTTTGCAATTTTCAGGCATGGTTGCGATTTTTGCAATTTTCAGGAATTTTTTTAATTTTCAGGAATTTTTGCAATTTCTGCTATTTCTGCAATTTTCAGGAATTTTTGCAATTTTTGCAATTTTGAGGCATTTTTGCGATTTTCCAATTTTCAGGCATTTTTGCGATTTTCGCAATTTTTCAGGCATTTTTGCGATTTTTGCAATTTTCAGGCATTTTTGCGATTTTTGCAATTTTCAGGAATTTAGGAATTTTTACAATTTTCCGGAAATTTTGCAATTTTTGCATTTTTTAGGACTTTCCAATTTTCAGGAATTTTTGCGCAATTTTTGCAATTTCCAGGCATTTTTGCGATTTTTGCAATTTTCAGGAATTTTTGCAATTTTTGCAATTTTCAGGAATATTTGCAATTTTCAGTCATTTTTGCGATTTTTGCAATTTTCAGGAATTAAGGAATTTTTGCAATTTTCAGGAATTTTTGCTATTTTTGCAATTTTTAGGCAATTTTGCGATTTTTGCAATTTTCAGGCATTTTTGCGATTTTTGCAATTTTCAGGAATTTTGAAGAATTTTCACAATTTTCCGGAATTTTTGCAATTATTGCAATTTTCAGGAATGTTTGCAATTTTTGCAATTTTCAGGCATTTTTGCAATTTTTGCAATTTTCAGGAATTATTGCAATTTTAAGTTTTCAGGAATTTTTGCGATTTTTGCAATTTTTAGAAATTTTTCTAATTTTCAGGAATTTTTGCAATTTTTGCTATTTCTGCGATTTTCAGGAATTTTTGCAATTTTTGCTATTTCTGCGATTTTCAGGAATTTTTGCAATTTTTGCAATTTTCAGTAATTTTTGCAATTTTCAGGCATTTTTGCAATTTTCAGGCATTTGAGAATTTTTACAATTTTCAGGAATTTTTGGCTATTTTTGCAATTTTCAGGCATTTTGCGATTTTTGCAATTTTTGCAATTTTCAGGAATTTTTGCAATTTTTGCATTTTTCAGGAATTTTTCCAATTCTCAGGAATTTTTGAAATTCATACAATTTTCAGGAATTTTTGCGATTTTCAGGAATTTTTGAAATTTTTACAATTTTCAGGAATTTTTCTAATTTTCAGGAATTTTTGCAAGTTCTGCAATTTTTGCAATTTTCAGGAAGTTTTGCAATTTTTGCAATTTTCAGGCATTTTTGCAATTTTCAGGAATTTTTGCTATTTTTGCAATTTTCAGGCAATTTTACGATTTTTGCAATTTTCAGTAATTAGGAATTTTTACAATTTTCCGGAATTTTTGCAATTTTTGCATTTTTCAGGACTTTTTTCAATTTTCAGAAATTTTTGCAAGTTCTGCAATTTTCAGAAATCTTTGCAATTTTTTGCTATTATGGCAACTTTCAGGCATTTTTGCGATTTTTCAATTTTCAGGCATTTTTGCGATGTTTGCAATTTTCAGGAATTCTTGCGATTTTTGCATTTTTCAGGAATTTTAGCAATTTTTGCAATTTTCAGGAATTTTTGCAATTTTTGCTATTTTTGCAATTTTCAGGCATTTTTGCGATTTTTGCAATTTTCAGGAATTCAGGAATTTTTACAATTTTCCGGAATTTTGCGAAAATTCCTGAAAATTGCCGAAATTGCACTAATTGCAAAAATCGCAAAAATTCCTGAAAATTGTAAAAATTGCAAAAATTCCTGAAAATTGCAGAAATTGCAATAATTGCAAAAATTCCGGAAAATTGTAAAAATTCCTTAAAATTCCTGAAAATTGCAAAAATCGCAAGAATGACTGAAAATTGCAAAAATCGCAAAAATGCCTGAAAATTGCAAAAATTCCTGAAAATTGCAAAAATTCCTGAAAATTTCAAAAATCGCAATAAATCCCGAGAACGCTCGCACCACGGTCGTTTTGCCGCCAAGCATTAATTTTGCCCCTCCCACATTTATTTGGGCCGGGATTTTACGACCCGCTCACAAGTCTTCCTAAGTCGAACCGGCGGGCCAGTTCACGTTTGGTTTCGGTCAGAGGGTGTTGTTTGGAGCTGAAAATTGACAATTGGTCGTTTCCACCGACGCGCGAGCATTTAGAGGATTGTACCAAATTATTCATTGTCTACAAGGAAATTGGGGGTTATAATCAAGTAAATGTGGCAAATTCAATAAGATAATAGTAGATAACTCTTTATAGATACGTATTTATTCTGTAGGATGGATCATGAAACAGAAATTGAACGTTTACAAAGATTGTATGAGGAAGTACTAACTGACGAAGAGATAGTTGGAGGTGATTCGGACCTTGACGAAGATATTTTAGAAGAAAGCGACCATGATACGAACTCAGAGCAGTCAGATCCTGATCAGAATGAAAGTGAGGATGATGATTCATACGACGATGTGCCTTCGTCTCAACGCCTTGAGAATTATGTGGGAAAATCAGGAATGTTGTGGTGTAAATTTCCTCCGATTACCCATGTCGCGAAAACAAGACCATCCAATATTATAAGATTTCGTGAAGGTCCCACTGACAAATCAAAATTGGCTGTAACACCAATAACCTCTTGGAAGTTATTTTTCCCTGATGAAGTCATAGAAGAAATAGTGGTATGTACAAATATAAAAATTCAAACCGTTCGTGCTAACTATACACGGGAAAGAGATGCCAGAGATACAGACTCCATTGAAATGAGAGCATTTATGGGATTGTTGTATTTGGCTGGCGTTTCACGTGCTTCACACCTGCATCTTTCGGATTTATGGGCCACTGATGGTACCGGAATAGAATACTTCCGATGCGTTATGACTTTGTCTAGGTTTCAATTTATAATGCGCTGTATCCGGTTCGACAATATACATGACCGAGAAGCTCGAAAAACAACAGATAAGTTAGCTCCCATCAGGCATTCGTTTGACGAATTTGTGAAAAGATGTCGAGAAAATTACACTATTGGAGCAGATACTACAATAGACGAAATGCTGGAAGGTTTTCGAGGACGTTGCAGCAAAAGTAAACCTGCCCGATATGGCATCAAAATTTTTTCTCTTGCCGATGCACGTTCCTATTATACGTATAATATGGAAATCTATGTTGGGAAACAGGCTGAGGGTCCTTTCATGCTAAATAATAGTCCTGCCAACGTTGTCAAGCGGCTTGTGGGCCCTATTCTGAGATCAGGGCGCAATATAACCATGGACAATTGGTTCACTTCAATTGATCTGGCTCAAGACTTACTGAAGGAAAATTTAACTATTGTCGGTACTATCAGAAAAAATGAGAGAGATCTGCCAAAAGAATTCATCGATTCTAAACAAAGGGAAGTGAAGAGCACAATTTTTGGATTTACAAATAACATAACTCTGCTTTCCTATGTTCCTAAAAAAGGTAAGACGGTTGCCTTGATATCGACAATGCATCATCAGGGTGAGGTTGAAGATTCTGGAAACAGATTACCAAAAATTATATCGTATTATAATAAAACCAAGGGTGGTGTAGATAAAGTCGACGAGATGAAAGGCAGTTATTCAGTTTCGCGAAAAACTGCTAGGTGGCCACTTACAATTTTCTTTTGTGAAATGAATATTAGCGGAATCAACAGCCATATCATTTATGACTTCAACACCAAAGCAAATTTGAAGAGACGTGCATTTTTGAGGTGCCTTGCAAAGGAGTTATGTTCTGAGCATATACACAGACGGTTGACAATGGCTTATACCATTGAATATTCGAACCAGTATTCACAATGTACTAGGATTCCCTGAGCAGCCAACAACAAGAGCTGACAGTGTTGTAGGAAGATGTGGATATTGCAGCACAAAGAAAAATAGAAAAACCACTACAATATGTCAAACTTGTTCAAGATATATTTGCAAGGAACACAGGGTGGATATTTGTCTGAGGTGCATAGGAAATGAAGAGAATTAGCCCTTTTTCTTGATTAGTGATTCGTTTTCTTGTTACATTACGAATTTGACATTTTTATTTTGTTCAGAAATATACCGACTTTATGTTTATAGTCAATGAAGTTTTTATGAAAAGTATATCAATAGCTGAATACCTTTAATAAACAGCACAAATACTGACGAATGTTATGTATAGTCGGTCAAAACGACCAGCCGCGAGCATCAACGTAACTTTCTAGGCGCGAGTGTTCTCGGGTGCCTGAAAATTGCTGACAGCTAAAATTGCCAAAATTGCCAAAATTACTGGAAAATGCAAAAATTCCTGAAAAATGCAAAAATTCCTGAAAATTGCAAAAATACCTGAAAATTGCAAAAATACCTGAAAATTGCAAAAATTCCTGAAAATTGCAAAAATTCCTGAAAATTGCAAAAATTGCAAAAATTCCGGAAAATTGTAAAAATTTCTGAAAATTCCTGAAAATTCCTGAAAATTCCTGAAAATTGCAAATCGCAAATATTCCTGAAAATTGCAAAAATTGCAAAAATTCCTGAAAATTGCAGAAATTGCAAATATTCCTGAAAATTGCAAAAATTGTAAAAATTCCTTAAAATTCCTGAAATCTGCAATTTCTGCAATTTTCAGGAATTTTTGCAATTTTTGCAATTTTCAGGACTTTTTGCGATTTTTGCAATTTTCAGGAATTTAGTAATTTTTACAATTTTCCGGAATTTCTGCAATTTTTGCATTTTTCAGGAATCTTAGCAATTTTTGCAATTTCCAGGAATTTTCGCAATTTTTGCAATTTTTGCAATTTTCAGGCATTTTTACGATTTTTGCAATTTTCAGGAATTTTTACAATTTTCCGGAATTTTGCGAAAATTCCTGAAAATTGCCGAAATTGCACTAATTGCAAAAATCGCAAAAATTCCTGAAAATTGTAAAAATTGCGAAAATTCCTGAAAATTGCAGAAATTGCAATAATTGCAAAAATTCCGGAAAATTGTAAAAATTCCTTAAAATTCCTGAAAATTGCAAAAATCGCAAGAATGACTGAAAATTGCAAAAATCGCAAAAATGCCTGAAAATTGCAAAAATTCCTGAAAATTTCAAAAATCGCAAAAATGCCTGAAAATTTCTGACAGCTAAAATTGCCAAAATTACTGAAAAATGCAAAAAATCCTGAAAATTGCAAAAATACCTGAAAATTGCAAAAATTACTGAAAATTGCAAAAATTGCAAAAATTCCTGAAAATTGCAAAAATTCCGGAAAATTGTAAAAATTTCTGAAAATTCCTGAAAATTGCAAAAATCGCAAAAATGCCTGAAAATTGCAAAGATCGCAAAAATGCCTGAAAATTGCAGAAATTGCAAATATTCCTGAAAATTGCAAAAATTGCAAAAATTCCTGAACATTGCAGAAATAGCAAAAATTTCAAAAATACCTGAAAATTGCAAAAATTCCGGAAAATTGTAAAAATTTCTGAAAATTCCTGAAAATTGCAAAGATCGCAAAAATTCCTGAAAATTGCATAAATTGCAAATATTCCTGAAAATTGCAAAAATTGTAAAAATTCCTTAAAATTCCTGAAATCTGCAATTTCTGCAATTTTCAGGAATGTTTGCAATTTTTGCAATTTGCAGGACTTTTTGCGATTTTTGCAATTTTCAGGAATTTAGTAATTTTTACAATTTTCCGGAATTTCTGCAATTTTTGCATTTTTCAGGAATCTTAGCAATTTTTGCAATTTTCAGGAATTTTTGCAATTTTTGCTATTTTTGCAATTTTCAGGCATTTTTGCGATTTTTGCAATTTTCAGGAATTTTTACAATTTTCCGGAATTTTGCGAAAATTCCTGAAAATTGCCGAAATTGCACTAATTGCAAAAATCGCAAAAATTCCTGAAAATTGTAAAAATTGCGAAAATTCCTGAAAATTGCAATAATTGCAAAAATTCCGGAAAATTGTAAAAATTCCTTAAAATTCCTGAAAATTGCAAAAATCGCAAGAATGACTGAAAATTGCAAAAATCGCAAAAATGCCTGAAAATTGCAAAAATTCCTGAAAATTTCAAAAATCGCAAAAATGCCTGAAAATTTCTGACAGCTAAAATTGCCAAAATTACTGAAAAATGCAAAAATTCCTGAAAATTGCAAAAATACCTGAAAATTGCAAAAATACCTGAAAATTGCAAAAATTCCTGAAAATTGCAAAAATTGCAAAAATTCCGGAAAATTGTAAAAATTTCTGAAAATTCCTGAAAATTGCAAAAATCGCAAAAATGCCTGAAAATTGCAAAGATCGCAAAAATGCCTGAAAATTGCAGAAATTGCAAATATTCCTGAAAATTGCAAAAATTCCTGAACATTGCAGAAATAGCAAAAATTTCAAAAATACATCTAGGGATAAAAAAAATGAGGTTAGACTCTTTTTTCCACCCACAGTTCCACACTGTAGTAAATCTGACGTTACCTCTGTTCAAATTTACATGTGGTAGGCACAATCACGCGGAGTTCAATCATTTAAATTGTTTTAAAGTGGCGTACTTGATTTTTTTCTCGTATTTTGTTCAATTTTTGGGTTGAAATTTCTCGTTAATTAGAAGAATTGGAAAATATCTGATATCATAGGAATATTCCTTAGACTGTATCATATTAATTTGCTGAATATGTGCACTTATTTCAAAAACACCTTGTATATACTGTAACACATCGTGTAGTCGAAAATCAATCGAAAAAGTCGATTTCTTCGACAGGAGGCATTAAATTGGGTGTGGTATTAATTGCGTAAATGAGTGTTGATTACAAGAAATCGACTTTTTCGATGGATTTTCGACTACGCGATGAAAAACCTTCTGATGAATAGGTTTCTTGACTTCATGCCAGCTCAGGAATATCTTGAAACCATTGAAGCATCGTTATTGTATGAATTTTGGTCAGAAAAATCCAGAAGGCTTCCCTTGCGCCCCCTTGGATTGCCTTATCTGAAAAATCACGAAATCAATTCAAGATATTGAGCAGAGCAATCGATCCAAATGATGGATGATCATTAGCCGATTACAAGAATCTAGTTCTAGAAAAACGAACAATGACTTAGGATATAGATGCAATGGATATTTACTCAAATAGAAATTAAAACGTTAAAGAGTTGATAATGTAGAGAATAAAATGGGGTAAAACAGAGACGTATGCACCATGATCTGGAAAACAATGATTTAATAAGCTGTAAGAAGGAACATTCTTTTTCTCTAGATATTTGAAAACGTCAGTATCCAATTGGTAGGACTTTTCTCAATTATCCGCAGACTATACTGATGAAAAACTTTACGAAAGGAATATGAAAGAAACTCTAAAATGAATAATTTTTATTGGGTGACTGGAATTCGAGCCTCATCATTGATATCTCGTAAACCGTAAAAGATACAGGGTCCGTTAAATTATGGCAAGGTTGCATTTTGTATTCAAGTTATTGGAAGAAATTTATTCGAAATGAATGACACTTTATCATGGCCACTTTGTCTTCCTCACATGTCGGCGTTTTCAAATCTGAAAGCTGACGTTTCGTCTTCCAAAAACTATCATCAACTTGTTTTTTTTTTTAAATACGGACCTGGATTTCTTATTTGCTTTTGTCACCATTGAATATCTCGAAAGCTATGAGCTATCACAAATTTAAATTTTATAATGTTTCGTTTACAAAAATTGACATTTTCTGGATTTTTTTTTATGTTCAATACGATGGATGCAATTTGAAATATCTCAGTCAGGGATTATCATAACGAATTCAACGATACCGGTTTCGATAGGGTTATTTCGAACGATTACGAAGTTTCCATAAGCTCGATGGGTGTGACGGCGCAATATCGAAACGTCTTTCTGTGTCACACTCATTGAGCTTATGGAAACTGAATGCAAATATCTTCGTAATCGTCAAAAATTGGTAATTTTCGGACAAACCGAAAATACGCCAAAGCAATTAGATATGTCAAAAAGTGACAATTGAAATATAATATACAGCCCCCAAATTTCGTTTGACTGCCTCCAGGGGTGAGCCGCCTTGGAAAATCACCCAATACATATGTGTGAATATTCAAATATGCCAACATATTGATAATTCATTGTTGCAGAATTCTTGAATCATCAATGGGTGACAATAGATTTGTCTAGATCTGTCATAGTTCACTATATTAAGGGCGAGGTTTGAAGAGTTTTAACAAAATTAATTTTTTCTGTAACAGAAAAACGTTTGACATCTCATCTCTGCTGACAGATTATAAAATGTCACTTTTCATAGTTCAATTTCTTTCCGCGGGAAAGAAGTGATGACTTTTTTCCCTGATATATTCAGGAGGAAATATTCAAGAGGACGATTCTTGGACCCATTTCAAGAATAAAACTTCAAATGAACGTATGTCGCAAACGTCATAACTTTTGAGATACAGGGTATCAAAGTTGAACATATACAAATATTTTTTTGTCCACCCTGTATAGCTTTTTCTGATGGCAAAATTCATTCTGCTATGTGACTGAAACGGTGCAAAAATCTCAAAATGGAACATACTGTGGTTATTCAGTAATAGCTGTCCTGAATGGAGTACTCAAGCTTAGCATTTACATCAAAATTTGAAGTTTGATCTCGTTTTGTCGTTTTTTCTCGAAAACGGAACTTCCTGTCGGGTATCAACAAGAATATCTTTTTTGTACAGGGTGATTCACCATAAATGTTCCCCCCTCTAGCTCACTTATTTTTTAACCGATTTGAAAATTTGAAAAATCATTTAAAATGATTCCTCAGATTTTTATCCCGTTGCATCAGAAAATACAGGGTGCTCGGAACAAACGATCTATAGAGTACTACTTGATTTTTATGTATTTAATAAATAATTATTTATTATACAAGGGAAAAAAGTAGTAGATTTTAGCTCCAGACAAAAAACCGTGAGATAAAATCTAATATTTTTCCCGTGTATAATACACTATTTTTTTCTGTGGCAAAAGAATGGACGAATCAATATCGAGAAGATATTACATTATTTTGAAATCTGAAAATTACGACGTGAAATTTTAAGTTTTTTGAAGTAGGGACACCTGCGTTGTAGGCATCTCCATCATTCTTTTGAAGTAATCAAATATCTGATGTCACTTCTGTCATGAATGAATGTCATCTGAATCTTGCAAAATTCTAAATGCAAAATTGAGCACCCTGTTGAAAAACATGTCGCAAAATTACTGGATTGGTATACGTTGGACCTTGCTCCTACCGTATGCCAAAAATATTTTCAAAATCTGAATAAATGAATATACCATGCCCAATTCAACATGACTCTTCAATAATGGTAAAAATAGATTTATCAATTATAACTTGGCAACGCCGCAACCGATTTCAATTCTTTTCACAGCGATGTGAAGGTGAACCTCGACGGAATTAATTCCGAATGAACAATACTAGGTGTTCCATTTGAAAAAACTCTTCTTCGAGTTTCCCTGCTTTTATAAAACACCCAGTAATGTTGAAAATAATTTTGAAATGAGCAACTTCAGTAACTGAAAAAGTTTTTCATCCAAAGTTTTTCTCTATAGGTTATGGCTTTCGAGATATCGAAGAATTACGCACTAAATGGACACACTGTACATATATATCTGGGAAAAAAGTACTCACTTTTCCCACGGGAAAAAAGTAATTCATGAAGAATGACATTTTATAACCTGCCAACAGAGATGAAATGCCAAACTTTTTTCCGTCACAGAAAAATAACTAATTACTTATCAATTGGTTCATGTTGGCGTGCCTCGGGACTGCCCTGTATGCAACACGTGAAGAGCGTATTTATTGGATTGTTTACCGATTTACATCAGTGATTCCATAGATAGATCTAGAGTGTAATGATTTTTTGATTATGTATGAGTTCAACTTGAAATATAGAGAATTTGTTTTTTTCGACAGATACTTTTTATCAAACATGGACCCACTAGATGACTGGAATGAGTGTACGACAAAAGACACAGGGCAGTCGCTACAACCTAACAGAAAACTGCAAAGACGGCAGCTGATTGATAAGGCAGGCAAATTGAATAATGCTTCAGAGGAAACATTTTTGGAGGAACGGGAACTAGAAAAAAGGAGGAAGAAAGCTGAATATGCTAGAAATTATCGCGCTAAGAAGAAAAACAAGGAGAAATTCGACGCTGAACTTCAAGATCAAAACTATTGTATTGATCCAGTTCTGGCGGAAAAGAAGAGAAAGAGAGCAGAAATAAACAGAAGATATCAAACCAAAAAAAAGCTATTGAAACAAGAATCATCATGTACGGAGATTGAATCTGAAAGGTATCTTCAAATACGGATCGCAGAAAAGAAAAAAAACAAAGCCGAATATAACAGACTTTATAAAGCTAGGAAGAAATCTGCTATTCCTGAACCACAGGAAGGAGTTGGCCGTGAAAAAAGAGAAGCCAGTCCAGAAACTATAAGTCACAGGAAGAAACTAGCCAGGATTCGTGCAAAAAATTACAGAGAAAGAAAAGGTGCCAATGATATACTTCACAGAGTCAGGGGAATAGATAATTTCGAACTAGCCGGACATGGGCCATTTCCTAACGATAAAAATCATTGTTCACAAATCTCAGGCTCCTCCCCAAGAGAAGTTCCATTTGTACCCTCCATTCCACCTGAGAAATTTGATGCGGAACAAATAAAGCTGGAATTTGAAGTCGATTCCAACTATGAAATTGAAATGCATAGATTATTTCAGCAGCAAAATGAAGAGGGGATAACTCAGGACATACATTCAAAGGAACCCAAAATACGGGCTTCACAAGCTGGCCAGATGTATTCTTCATTTAGAACACATGTCTCAGCGCACAAAGAGTTCATCAAACAGTTCATTAATAATGAATTCGGATATGCTTGCGATGTGTGTGATAGACTTTGGTTCAAAAATGATTTGAGATCGATTCTGAACATAGACGAGACTAAGAACATACTATTAATCCGAAAACTGATTTTGGACAGCAAATCGGAATATAAATTATGTATTACCTGCAACGCGAGTATTCAAAAAAATAATATTCCACCCTTATCAGTATATAACGGGTTCAAGTATCCGCATTTTCCGGAAAATTTGAAAAACTTGAAACTAGATTTGGTCACAGAAAGATTAATATCTCCACGAATTCCCTTTAAACAAATAAGGCGGCTGCGACATGTGAAAGGACAGTACGGGAGTTATGGCCAAGTAATTAATGTCCCAGTTGAAATCAATACTATGATAAATGCCTTACCGCGATATGTTGATGATGATCATTGTATAAATGTTCACATCAAAAGGAAAAAAATACATAAGCCTAGCTTCCTGCACGGAGTAGTGAATAAGACAGTAATTGAGGCGTGGTTGGATTACTTGATAGAAACACCTCTGTACAAAATGTATGACATTACAATAAACAGGGATTCTATGATTGGCACAGGGAATGATGCCGATGACATGAAAGAATTAGCCTTAATTAATGACGATGAGCTGATGGAGGATATACCCATCGATGAAAGTTTGGTAGCGCAGCAACAATCTCTAATGTGGAATGAAGATTTTTATTTGAGAATCGCGCCTGAAAGTCTTTTGTTTGATGAGCATGCAGAGGAATTATCGTTTCCAGGAATCTACCTTGGACATTTTAGAAACTTCAGAGACGGAGTTACTGTAACTCCCTTTATGATGGCAACAAGTGAATTGAGACGTGTAGATAGACGTGGGGTTACTCCTCATCACTTACTGTATATGGCAATGAGAATTATGAGATTGAGAGTACGAGACTCTCTCAAACACGTCGGAGCGAACACAAAAATTACAAAAGACGAGATACAGTCAGAAGATTACATTCAAGGTTGTATTGAGAGTAACCTAGCTTTTTTGAGTTCAATCCCTAATTCTACTTGGTATTGGTCTGAGAGAAAGAAAGATCTGTTCGCCATGATAAGGCAATTAGGGAAACCAACAGTCTTCTTTACAATTAGCGCAAATGAGATTGGCTGGTCTCAATTATTACAACTGCTTTACAAATTGAGGAACGGTAAGGATATTTCTGAACAGGCTGTACAAGAACTGCACTACATGGAGAAGAGCACTCTTATAAATGAAGATGCTGTTACATGCGCACTTTATTTCAATAAATTAGTAAATGTTTTGATTGCCATTCTACAATCGAAACGATACAGCCCATTTAAACAATATAGAATGTTACATTATTTTAAAACGATAGAGTTCCAACATGGCGGAAGCCCACACGCTCATATTTTGGCTTGGCTGGAAAATGCTCCGGAAGATACACTACAAGCTGTCGAGCTAATTAATACACTTATTTCAGTATCAGCTTCGGAAGCGTCGGGGAATATACAGCTCAATACACATAAGCACACATTCACTTGTTACAAAAAGATTATTTCTGCAGAAGCTCAAACATGTAGATTCGATGCTCCTTTCATGCCTAGTAAGAATACAGTTATATTGACCCCTATGAAAGAGACAGAACATGATTTTCATTATCTGAAAGGACGTTATGAAATTATCAAGAGTCATTTAGAAAAAATAGATTATTGTGGTTTCGAAGATTTTTATAGCACCAACAACATCTCCAGTGACGACGAATATATCAATATTCTGCGCGCAGGGATCAACCGACCTCGGGTATTTGTGAAACGTCTGCCTTCTGAGAAATGGCATAACCCTTTTAATCCTTTTATATTAAGTGTTGTCAAATCTAACACAGATTTTCAATTTGTTACTGAGGAGTACTCATGCGCAGCTTATGTGGTTGAATACGTGAATAAAACTAATAGAGGAGTCAGTAATTTACAAAGAAAGATTCTTGAAATTATGCATGATCACCCTGAATTCGACATTGTAGATATAACAAAGAATATAAGTGTTGATGTTTTGAATCATACAGAAATGACTAGCCAAGAAGCAGCTTGGTACTTATTGCGAGAGCCAATGTCAAAATCTTCTACGAAAATAGTGTATATACCGACAGTATGGCCATTTGAACGGCAGAGAATCAAGAAAACGATGAAGGAATTGACTGAAATAGACGGAGATTCAACGGATATATGGAAGGAAAATTGGTTCGATAAGTACGAGAAAAGACCCGAAGAATTGGAAGATATTTCATTGGCTCAATTCGTGTCGAAATATTACAGAAACGTTAAGGGGGAATACGCCATGAGAGAAGAACCAAATGTGATACGATACCGAAATTACGATATGACTACAGATTTCTATGAATATAGAAGAGAAATGGTGAGTCTACATTTACCATTTCGCGACGAAGAAACGGAAATATTAGCAGATATGAAATTCCTGTCCACTTATGAAGAAAATGAAGTTTTGATATTGCAGAGAAGACAGGAATTCGAATCTAATATTGATATCGAACGAACAATCCAAATATGCAGAGAACTGTGTCGCGAAAAAACGCCTTGTGATGATGATAAAATAGAAGATGTCAGTACTCGAATTCCTGACCCGAACCCTACTGAATTGCATAATAATCCAAATGTGGATATCGATGATGTGAAATTTTTCAATATATAAAACATTATATCGATCAGATAATAATTACAGATCATAAGTGATCATTCATTTCATCTAGTTTTTATGTATATCGCCCAAAAAAATTCAAGGGTTGATTCTGCGAGGAAAATGAAGGTGAGTATTTGGTATACAATTTTTTGATGAACCTCTACCCGGAAGTATTGAAAAGGAATATTCTCAGAATTTATTTCCGCGCCCTGTATGATGAATATCATCCAAAAACTCCCCGGAAAAATTACACCAATGATTAGAAAAACGAATTGTTTTCCTTTTCTGTTCTCCTTGTATATCAATATAAAGACACGACACTTGGTAAATATTTTTTAACAAAACTAAACATTTTCTAAATGTTCTCAACCCTGAAGTATGCTTAGAAGGGGTTGATATAATATGCAACCCCTAAGATATATTCTTTCTTACAACTTTTTTGTGGATAGACATCTTTCTTCAATAACATTGGTGAGCCTTATTCATTTACTAACTGTTTCATCTCTGAAAGTTTTTTCAAGAAAAATTGTTAAAAAAAAAGTTGAAAGAACAAATATCTTTGTGGTTGAATACTTCGATAAATCATGGTTGAGAAGATTCCAAAATGTTTATTGGCAAATAATATTGGCCGAGTTTCGTGTCTTCAGCTGAATACAAAGAAGAAAAAAAGAAAAACCATTTTTGATTATTTTCAGGAGGGTGTAATTTTTCCAGGCAGAGGTTCATCAAAAAGTTTATACCAAAAGCCCAACCTAATTTTCATCACAGAATCACTCCTAAATTTTTTTCGGTGTTATTTGGATACACCCTGTATAGATATTGTATACGTATCTACAATACACATTTTTTAATAAAATCATTTGTCTTATTATTCTTTTTGTCATATTCACTAACAATATTAAAAAAATCAACTCGTAAAATTCAATGGTATACTCGGTACAAAGCATTTTCCCCCGTATTGACCAAAAGATAATGGAAATACTGACCGGCCATAAAAATCACTTTCGACGTACTTGAGGAAAAAATTATCAGCCTATTGATTCTCAAGAGTCGTTGTGTTCACGAAGAAGTGCTCAAGAAAAGATGGGAAAATTCGTATTATAAGAGAACCGCACTTGATGATGATTAACGAATTTAGTATTTGTGAATGATCTGGGAATTCACAAGGAATCACAGGTAAACATTTCCATTTATACAAACGAAGGAAATCTCACGATGCCAGGTTCTAAGAAACAATTTTTAGAACAAAAAGGTTTTATAAGAAGTTCTGGATAATTTGTGCTGTTCCTATGATGGACTTGAATAGGTATCTGTTGGGTTATGTTGAAATACAAATGGAAATATTTTGGAACCAATTTGATCAAAGAAGAATTTGAGGTTCTTTCTACATGAACAATGCTTAAAAATTATTTGAAAATTCAAAAATTTAGTGATGTACATCGATAACTTTGGTTCTTCGAAACGACGGACCTTGCTTCAATTTTGAGAATTAGTTCATGTATTTCATCTGAGTTTTCTCTGAATTTCGAATTTCAATTGCGGACTGGAGTTTCAAAACCTTAGAACTTGTATCTACTGTAGGTTTCACGCGTGGCGATGGCTGATTCAACCCAATTTTTTATTTTCAGATCCAAAATAAAAATACCTCGAAAAACTCGAACCTCTCTAAAACGTACAAAAAAATCCGAGAAATCTCGTACAAAAATAATCATCGAAACCGCCCAAAGGGAATGGAAAAAATACTTGTGTGTTCCAGACCTAGCCAATGCCAATCGAAAACCTTCAGACTCGGATGGTTTCAAATCACTCAACCTCAAAAGCCTATCGAAAAAACCTAGCCTTCAAAAGAAATCAAAAACGTGCAAACAATGCGGCCAAAATTTCGACATCATCAAAGCCTACAGAAAGCACGTAAAGATGCACCAGGAGAAGTACAAAATCTGCACAATGTGCGGCAAATCAGTGGTCAGCCTGTCTCAGCACATGAAATCAGTTCACGGGGACCCCACCAAGGAAAAATGCCCCACCTGCGGGAAGACTTTCTCCTGCAAGAAACACCTACACAAACATCTGCTGGTACACTCGGACGACTTCAAACACAAGTGCTGCACTTGTGGAAAAGGTTTCAAGGCCGCCTATAACATGCGGGTGCACATGAGGTCGCACGAAGCCGTGAAGCCTTTCCAGTGCTCGATTTGCTTGAAGACTTTCACTACCAAGCAGTGGAGGGACAAACATATGGTGACGCATTTGTGATTCAGTTGGTGGTCCTGTCAGGGACACTGATCTAACTACTAGACCGCAGTAGATGTGCTGTAACGACTCTAGACCATTTTTCAAAATTATTATTCATTTTTCCCAGATTCTACAGATATTAGTGTTGCATGGAGGAAAGTCTAATAAGAGCCGTGAATTTTGGGGTCCATTCTGCAGATTCTCGACCACTTCAAGGTCGTCTAGGATTTTTAGAAGTCTTCAAGAACCTTCAGAAGTCTTCAGAGATCTTCAGGTACCATTCAATCAATACAGCCAATAATAGGATCAAAAATTACATCATCATAATATTTGAACGAAATAGCGTTTGCATTTCGGCACGCTAGTCGTTGACAAATGACCTTGAAGTGTTGAAAAATCTGCAAAATAAACCTTGAAACTTACAGAAAAAGCCCATGGCGCTACTTTCCTTCACATTGGCTCTAATGGGGCTTTCCTCCATGCAATAATATAATTTCCTAAGAATCTGGGAAAAATTACTTGGAATCAGTTCACTGGGACCCCACCATGGTAAAATGCCCCACCTGCGGGAAGACTTTCTCCTGCAAGAAACACCTACACAAACATCTGTTGGTACACTCGGACGACTTCAAACACAAGTGCTGCACTTGTGGAAAAGGTTTCAAAGCTGCCTATAACATGCGGGTGCACATGAGGTCGCACGAAGCCGTGAAGCCTTTCCAGTGCTCGATTTGCTTGAAGACTTTCACTACCAAGCAGTGGAGGGACAAGCATATGGTGACGCATTTGTGATTTAGTTGGTTGTCCTGTTAGGGACACTGATCTAACTACTAGACCGCAGTAGATGTGCTGTAACGATCCTAGACCATTTTTCAACATTCTTTTTCATTTTACCCAGATTCTACAGATATTAGTGTTGCATGGAGAAAAGTCTAATAAGAGCCGTGAATTTTGAGGTCCATTCTGCAGATTCTCGACCACTTCAAGGTCATCTAGGATCTTTAGAAGTCTTCAGGGACCTTCAGAAGTCTTCAAGGATCTTCAGGTACCATTCAATCAATACAGTCAATAATAGGATCAAAAATTACATCATCATAATATTTGAACGAAATAGCGTTTGCATTTCGGCACGCTAGTCGTTGACAGATGACCTTGAAGTGGCAAAAAATCTGCAAAATGAACCTGAAAAATCACGAAAAAAGTCCGTGGATCTAGGAAAAAATCTACTTCACATTGTCTCTTATGGGGCTTTCCTCCATGCGATACTATAATTTCCTTAGAATCTGGGAAACATTGACTTGAAATCAGTTCACGGGGGCCCCACTAAGGAAAAATGTCCTATCTGCTGGAAGACTACTGGTACACTCGGACGACTTCAAATACAAATATAACATGCTGGTGCACATGAGGTCGCACGAACTCGTGAAGCCTATTTACTAATTATTTTGCGTCCCTGGACTTCTTTAGCAAGCCGTGACAAATCCGTAGTTTTCCGTGAGAGATGTGAGAAAAACATAACTATGAGAGATCCTTTGATTTTGCTCTGAGAAATTACTTTATTTTTTTGTTGTTAATTTGAAATGCTGGCTCAATGACTGACCAAGATGTAGCGTGCTTTTGGAATTAGAACGTTTCCAGAATCACCTTATGATTTATTATGGAAAATATTTCGTCATTTAGGTTCTCTTATACCGTTTGTTTCTTCAATCGAAATTTCATTTTTGAAAAGATTGGCTATATGATTCAGAAAATTATTTTCCATGTTGAAATGTCAGATTTTTCTGTGTGGAACCTTTCATACACTACAGCATTTTCAAAAAATGAACACATATTCCTCTAGAAAAGTAAACATCAATAGCACCAAGAAATCAAGTTATGTTGCCATCTCTGATCACTTGTTCATGAAATCACACATTTCAATATAAAATATAAAAGTGTTAACCGTACTATAAGGGTGGGATAATTGGAAATTTCCACAGAACCATTGTATAATTATTATAGCTAAAATTGTATATTTAATTTTATATTATGATAATTTATGTACTTTGATACAATAATATTGAATTTTACACTCTGTTATTGTATTGTTACTAGTTAGTTTTTTCGAAAATTTTAGTTTTTGACATTTCTATTCGAACAAAAACATTATAGGATAGATCTGATGGAGTCTGGGAAAGTTGGATGTGATATTTTTATTATGCAACGTACTATTTACATCAATATACAATTTGTCAAACATTTTTATGTTATGCCTTATTCTATTCCTATCTTCACGAAGCTTTCGTTAGGACATCATTTTCCCTATCAACAATCAACGTCCACTTAACTGTTGGGGGTTTGGTGGTTATATAGGTATAAGTCAGTAATAAAATCTGAAAACTAATCACTATGGTAGTGACACTATCCAATATTACCTATGATTCTACATTGAAAAAATAGTTGCGGTATCTTTCTCACACATCGATTTCAACAGAGCATTTTACTTTTGCACAAAATGTCGCTTACTTACTCTTATGAACTTAGCAGAACCATTTTGGAATCTTCAAGTTTCAACTTAGTTATCCGCTGGATTTAGGACAAAAATATGTATAGATTCGGAATCCTCGTGACATATGTTATGTTAGTCTAGATGGCGTTCAATGCAAAATTAGGCAATTTTTAAAATTTATCATGAATAATAATGCTTCCCTTCTTCTCTGCAACGTCTGCAACCTGCAGGACGGTCTGTATATATATAAATTTGTTATCATTCGTTTCTTAAGGAATTAATATACATTCAATAAATTGTTCGGTGGATATTTGAGACCTATTGTATTTATTCTTGGACAAAATCAGCGACCCATTTCATATTATTATGTTTTATTATTGAAAATAATTTACAGATACGGAGTTGTTTTGCATCTTTATGTAAACGTAGGAGAACCATATATTTTTTTCATGAAAAAGGGGAGGGCTATTTTTTTGAAGTGTTGAATAATTAACGATAAACTAGCGAGAAATGTTGGTGCATCAGTTATTATAAAAAATGAATAGATACCGATTGGTATGTAAACTAAGTCGTGTTGAATGATATAATGATATTTGTTTCAGCCTGGTTGAAAGCACTTCCATCGAGTACCCTTGTGAGATATGCCATAGAGTATTCGACAGCCTGGACTTTCTCAATATACACAGGAGTTGCATAACGCCCAGATTCAATTGTCGTCACTGTCCTTATGCTTTGCCTTGCGAATGTCCACAAGTGGACAAAACGTGCTTTTATTGCGGTGATTTCGTTTCCATCGAGGACATTCTCGGCCATCTGTGTTTCCACGGCGTCTTGAAACAAAAGACAGCTGTCAAATTGTATTTCTGTCCGGTCTGCCGAAAACCGTTCTCGAATGGAACCAATATGCAGGAACACCTCAAGATGGTTAGAGTGATAATTTTATGTCAAATGTGCCTTGACTTCGTCCACGAGGATCATACCTGCGACGACCAATTTTGGAGATGCGCTTTTTGCAAGAAGCCTATGAGAAAAAGGATATCGAAGAAAATGGTGGACCACATTTGCTTCCACGAGTACACCGAGAAAGATTTGGAGATTCTCGAGAAAAGTGAACTGTCGGAATGCGACAAGTGCGGTTTGATGCTCCACAAGAAGAAGATGGCGAACCATTTGAAAACGCACTTATTCGTGAAGTGCAACATTTGCGGGGAAGTTAAGACGAAGTCGACGTTACGGACCCACCTTCGGCAGGTGCACCAACGAGTGGAATGCGAATTTTGCGATCAGTGTTTTGATAGCAAACTGAAGTATCGGAATCACTGCGGTGCCGAACATTCGACCAGAATTTGCGATATTTGCGGCACCACTTTAACCACTTCTCAGGGACTCTGGAGACACAAGCAACGAGTTCACGGTAATCGAGATTTCAAATGCAGCGATTGCGAACTGAGTTTTGCAACGCGTTGTTACCTCAAGCGACACATGCTGGTGCATGGCAACGAGTACAAGCACAAGTGTCCGGAGTGCGGCAAAGGGGTTAAGAACAAATTCAACTTGAGGGTTCATATGAGATCTCACGATAAGGTGAAACCGTTCGAATGCCTTATCTGCAACAAAACTTTCACCACCAAGCAATGGAGGGATAACCATCTGAAAACGCATAGAGTTGAATGATTCTGGTGAACCAAATTTTGAAAATGCACTTTAACGCTAGAATCCTAAGACAATAAAATTTTTGTTTGTGCTCATCATGCTCAGTCTCTTGTAGCTGACTATTTTGTTCAATATAGTGGTTTTTCTGTCAATGGCATTTAACTTTATCTCACCTATCAATTAACATTGTGAAACCAAGTCGAGTTGAATGATATAATATTTGTTTCAGCCTGGATGAGAGCACTTCCCTTGAGTACCCTTGTGAGATATGTCATAGATTATTCGACAGCCTGGACTTTCTCAATATACACAGGAGTTGCATAACGCCCAGATTCAATTGTCTTCACTGTCCTTATGCTTTGCCTTGTGAATGTCCACAAGGGGAAAAAACTTGCTTCTATTGCGAAGATTTCGTTCCAATCGAGGACATTGTCAGCCATCTGTGTTTCCACGGCGTTCTGAAACAAAAGGCAGCGGTCAAATTGTATTTCTGTCCAGTCTGCCTAAAACGGTTCTCGAATGGAACAAATATGCAGGAGCACCTCAAGATGGTAAGAGTCTTCATTTTCTGTCAAGTTTGCCTCGACTTCGTCCACGAAGATCATACCTGTGAGGACCAATTCTGGAAGTGCGCTTATTGCAGGAAGGGCATAAGGAATAAAGGAAAGAGAAAAATAGTGGACCACATCTGCTTTCACGAGAAAAACGAGAAAGATTTTGAGATTCTGAAGAAGAGTGAACTGTCTGAATGCAACAAGTGCGGCTTGTTGCTCCACAAGCTGAAGATGGCGAACCATTTGGAAACGCACTTAGTTATGGAATGCAAAATCTGCAAAAAATTGATGACGAAGTTGACGATACGAACTCACTTAGAGAAGGTGCACCACCAAGTAGGATGCGAATTTTGCGATCAGTGTTTTGATAGCAAAGAGAAATACCGAAAGCATTGCAGTACTAAGCACTCGCGCACAAATTGCGATATTTGCGGCACTATGTTTGCAACTATTCGGAGCCTAGAGAGACATAAGCTACTAGCTCACCATAATGGAGACTTCAAATGCAGCGATTGCGAACATAGTTTTGTAAAGCCTTCGTTCCTCAAGCGACACATGCTGGTGCATGGCAACAAGCACAGGTGTCCGGAGTGCGGTAAAGGGGTTAAAAACAAATACAGCTTGAAGGTTCACATGAGGTCTCACGATAAGGTGAAACGTTAGAATGCCTTATCTGCAACAAAACTCTCACCACCAAGCAATGGAGGGATAACCATCTGAAAACTCATAGAGTTGAATAATTCGGATGAACGGAATTGTGAAAATGCACTTTTTCGCTAGAGTCCTAATACAATAAAATTCTGTTTATTCTCATGTTGTTCAATAACTTGTAGCTAACTATTTTCTTCGATATAGTAGTTTTTCTTTCAATGGCATTTGACTTCATCTCACCTATCAATTAACATTGTGAAATCAAGTCGACTTGAATGATATAGTATTTTTTTTTCAGCCTGGTTGAGAGCACTTCCCTGGAGTACCCTTGTGAGATATGCCATAGATTATTCGACAGCCTGGATTTTCTCAATATACACAGGAGTTGCGTAACGCCCAGATTCAATTGCATTAAATGTCCTTATGCTGATATTTCCTCTCTTTGCAAATGTCCACAAGTGGACAAAACCTGCTTCTATTGCGGAGATTTCGTTCCATTCGAGGACATTGTCAGTCATCTCTGTTTCCACGGCGTACTGAAGCAACAGGCAGCTGTCAAATTGTATTTCTGCACAGTCTGCTTGAAACCATTCTCGAATGTGACCAATATGCAGGAACACCTAAAGATGGTCAGAGTGTTCATTTTCTGCCAAGTTTGCCTCGACTTCGTCCGCGAGGATCATACCTGCGAAGACCAATTCTGGAAGTGCGTTTATTGCAAGAAGCCGATAAGAAATAAAAGATTCAAGAAAATAGTGGACCACATCTGCTTTCACGAGAACAACGAGAAAGATTTCGAGATTCTGAAGAAGAGTGAACTGTCTGAATGCGACAAGTGCGGCTTGGTGCTCCACAAGAAGAAGATGGCGAACCATTTGGAAACGCACATATTCGTAGAATGCAAAATCTGCGGGGAATTTCGGACGAAGTCGACGTTACGGGCCCACCTAGAGAAGGTGCACCACCAAATAGAATGCGAGTTTTGCGACCAGTGTTTCGATAGCAAAGTGAAATACCGAAAACACTGCAGTGTCGAGCACTCTGACAGAGTTTGCGATATTTGCGGCATTATGTTGGCCACTTCTTCGGGCCTCAGAAAACACAAGCAACGATCTCACGGTAATCGAAACTTCAATTGCAACGATTGCGAAATGAGTTTTCCGACGCCTTCTTACCTCAAGCGTCACATGCTAGTGCACAGCAACGAGTTCAAGCACAAGTGTCCGGAGTGCGGTAAAGGGGTTAAGAACAAATGCAACTTGAAGGTTCATATGAGATCTCACGATAAGGTGAAACCGTTCGAATGCCTTATCTGCAACAAAACTTTCACCACCAAGCAATGGAGGGATAACCATCTGAAGACCCACAAAGCGGAATAAAATGTTGATAATGGTATGATGAGGAATCTGACCTTCCTCGAAAATATCGCTCATTGTGCCTTACCGGTCAGAAGTAGCTACTATGATCTATTTTTGCATTTTGGATGCCCTGTTTATATTTTTGTGGTAGCTCAGATTTCTCCATTGCCGTGCCTTTTTCAATGTTGTTCTCGATAAATATATTGTATGACCCACCAATTTTGAGGTTTTGATTATTCCTTGAAAAGTCAACAGGATATACTGGTATACCTACCTATAAAATAGTATAGACATGTTGAACATTCATCTCAAATCCTCACAGGGTGTTGGGAAACTTGTTTTGAAGAGGTTCCTAGCAATTCTGCTTCACATGTTTGCTCTTATAAACACACCAAGAAATATCTCAAGACTTGTGATTTCTGCGGTGTAGCCTTTGCGAAGCAGCTGTTTGACGATCACTTGAAGCTGGTGCTGGTGCACAAGCTGTTTATTCTCATGTTGTTCAATAACTTGTAGCTAACTATTCCCTTCGATATAGTAGTTTTTCTTTCGATGGCATTTGACTTCATCTCTCCTATCGATTAACATTGTGAAACCAAGTCGACTTGAATGATATAATATTTTTTTCAGCGTGGTTGAGAGCACTTCCCTGGAGCACCCTTGTGAGATATGCCATAGATTATTCGACAGCCTGGATTTTCTCAATATACACAGGAGTTGCGTAACGCCCAGATTCAATTGCATTCAATGTCCTTATGCTGATATTTCCTCTCTTTGCAAATGTCCACAAGTGGACAAAACCTGCTTCTATTGCGGAGATTTCGTTCCATTCGAGAACATTGTCAGTCATCTCTGTTTCCACGGCGTACTGAAACAACAGGCAGCAGTCAAATTGTATTTCTGCACAGTCTGCTTGAAACCGTTCTCGAATGCGACCAATATGCAGGAACACCTAAAGATGGTCAGAGTGTTCATTTTCTGCCAAGTTTGCCTCGACTTCGTCCGCGAGGATCATACCTGCGAAGACCAATTCTGGAAGTGCGCTTATTGCAAGAAGCCGATAAGAAATAAAAGATTGAAGAAAATAGTGGACCACATCTGCTTTCACGAGAACAACGAGAAAGATTTCGAGATTCTGAAGAAGAGTGAACTGTCTGAATGCGACAAGTGCGGCTTGGTGCTCCACAAGAAGAAGATGGCGAACCATTTGGAAACGCACATATTCGTAGAATGCAAAATCTGCGGGGAATTTTGGACGAAGTCGACGTTACGGGCCCACCTAGAGAAGGTGCACCACCAAATAGAATGCGAGTTTTGCGGCCAGTGTTTCGATAGCAAAGTGAAATACCGAAAACACTGCAGTGTCGAGCACTCTGACAGAGTTTGCGATATTTGCGGCATTATGTTGGCCACTTCTTGGGGCCTCAGAAATCACAAGCAACGAGCTCACGGTAATCGAAACTTCAATTGCAACGATTGCGAAAAGAGTTTTCCGACGCCTTCTTACCTCAAGCGCCACATGCTAGTGCACAGCAACGAGTTCAAGCACAAGTGTCCGGAGTGCGGTAAAGGGGTTAAGAACAAATGCAACTTGAAGGTTCATATGAGATCTCACGATAAGGTGAAACCGTTCGAATGCCTTATCTGCAACAAAACTTTCACCACCAAGCAATGGAGGGATAACCATCTGAAGACCCACAAAGCGGAATAAAATGTTGATAATGGTATGATGAGGAATCTGACCTTCCTCGAAAATATCGCTCATTGTGCCTTACCGGTCACAAGTAGCTACTATGATCTATTTTTGCATTTTGGATGCCCTGTTTATATTTTTGTGGTAGCTCAGATTTCTCCATTGCCGTGCCTTTTTCAATGTTGTTCTCGATAAATATATTGTATGACCCACCAATTTTGAGGTTTTGATTATTCCTTGAAAAGTTAACAGGATATACTGTTCCTACCTATAAAATAGTATAGACATGTTGAACATTCATCTCAAATCCTCACAGGGTGTTGGGAAACAATGAATTTATTATTCTTTGTTACCATCATCGACAAACATTGTGGTTTAATAATCTGATGGCAAATCGAAAATACTTTTTCAGAAGTGGCAGCGTCAGAAAGCACTTGAAGAACCTTCCGGAAACACTGCAGTATTTCTGTGAAAAGCACAAAAAGTTCTTCAATTCTACAATAGAGCATTCATGCAAAGCTCTGAAGCGTTGCATATCTTGTTTTGAAGAGGTTCCTAGCAATTCTGCTTCACATGTTTGCTCTTATAAACACACCAAAAAATATCTCAAGACTTGTGATTTCTGCGGTGTAGCCTTTGCGAAGCAGCTGTTTGACGATCACTTGAAGCTGGTGCACAAGCTCGTCGAACGACCCCGAAGATGCACCAAGTGTAAGATGAAGTTTCCCAACCTCAAAGAGTACTACCGTCATAGATACTCCAAGCACAGGACCAAAAACCGCAACCGGAAGAAGATCACCGTCTGCTACATTTGCGGGAAAAATTATTCCACGAATACTTTGACTCAGCACATAAAAACCATTCACCAGAAAGCTCGGAGTTTCGGATGTGAAGCATGCGGAAAAGCTTTTGCTACCAAATACAAGCGCGATCGGCACATGATCGTCCACACGAATGAGTTGAGGTATCAGTGCCATGTTTGTAGCAAGATGTTCAAGATGCCGTACTCTCTTCAGGTGCATACGAAGATGCACTCAAGAAAAGAAGAGTTCGAATGTATCGTGTGTGGGAAAACATTCAGCACGAAGCAGTCCAGGGATAATCATCTCAAGACCCACGGGCCAGGGTAGTATATTTTTTGGCCAGATAGAAGCTAGTTGAGTCATATATGTCCATATTGTTATTAGAGCTCTCAGCTTATCATAAGTTGACCGTTACTTTTATTGTTGTTGTGACTGTTATGATCTGAATAAACATTTTTATTATGCAGTTTCAACTACTTGTGACCGTTGAGAAGTGTTTGAATTCAACAAATCATAGTGATAGACAATATCGTTGTCATTGGATCCTTGTTTCTTATATTAGGCATCACAGTGTGTGAGTGTAAACTTTTTGGAGATATCTTGATTGTTCATTGAAAAAAAAAATTGCTACAAAACATGAGGTCACTCTATTTTATAACAAAATTATGTTTTCCAGATCGTCAAATGGGACAAGAAAACACCAGTGTCGATCCTGCGAAGAGCGAATGATGAAACATCAGTGTAGATACTGCAAAGAAAGATTCGCCACCCTAGAACACCTCAATAGCCACATGGAAAACCTCGAAGCGTTTCTCAAAGTGTTCTGCAAAAAGTGCAAAAACTTCGTCAGGGTGGAAGAATCTACGTCCCATTTCGACATAACCTATTCTTGCGTATCGTGCAAGCTAATACTCTCCACGCCAGATCACCTCGAGCACAAATGTTTGCATGAGAAAACCCTACAAGAGGTGGCTAGCAAGGCCAGGAGGGAGTGTGGCATTTGCGAGAAAGCTTTCTTCAGTCTTTTGGACATCGACAGGCACATCAAGGAGAGACACTCTGCTGCGTTCGCTCACTACTGCAAATGTTGTGACGTCCGTTGTCGCTCCGAACGTGCTTTCACCAAGCACCTAGCTGGGCATAAGAGAACAGTCGCTGCCAAGCAAAAACCCCAACATGGGGCGTACAAATGCAATGCTTGTCTTGCTCATTTCGCCTCACAGAAGTTGAGAGAGGAGCATAGTAGAAGCGGGAAATTTTGCATTAGAAGGCCGAGGAAAACATGAAATGGTAGGCTTGAAGACCAAATATTTATCTCAGTTGACCATGATTTGTTTTTATACTTGCATAGAAAAATATATATATCTCTTGAAATCAGACACATCGACTGCTTCCGAACTTTATTGAAATATCCACAAACTAATGGTTCCAAAGGGTTCATGAATATCCTTATTTCTTCTGCTTCCCGACATGAAGCTTGAACGTTGTTAAGAGGCCAGCAACAACACTAAACATCTGAAACTAGCCTATGCCAATTTTGATGTTATTTCACTATTACAGAATTACTGATAGAAAACGGGGACTGTGGACCGAAGAAGCATTAAAAAGCGCTCTAGTCAGTATTAAAGATGGTATGTCTGTACTGAAAGCAGCAAGAACTTTCAAAATTCCGCGCACTACCTTGCGGAACCACATGCTAACCGGAAGCGCAAGGAAAAAGTTGGGATGCAATGCCATTTTCAGCGAGGAACAGGAGACCGAGTTGTGTAGACGGCTATGTAGGTTGGCGGAGATTGGAATGCCTTTGACAGGCAGAGAACTCGGACGATCTGTATTTATTTTTGCCGAAGAACATAATATCAAGCACAAGTTCAATAATGCTTCACGAATAGCTGGAAGGAAGTGGATGCAGCTGTTTTTCCAACGGAATCCTAATATTGTTCAACTAATGAAGGAGTCAAAGATTAAGAAGGCCAACTCATTTCATTGAGAGTTGAAACTCAAGCTTTAACAGTACTTACGCACAATGACTAATGTGATGATAGTTTCCTTGATCAAATTGAATGAGCAGTAAAATTCGTCATTCATTGTTTTTTCGGTACAGAATATGGTTATGGTTTATTGAGATTCATGTTTCTCGACAGAGACAATTTCATAATCAGTTGTTAGATTAGTTTGCACATTTTATTCGAATAATATTTATTCATAAGTATATAGAATATACTTGATGTTTTGAACTTCATATGTTTATCTCAATAAAAAATATTGGAAGCACTTTGCGTATTCTTCCTCAGATCACTTTGCAGTTGACTATTCAGCACAATAATATAAAACTATATTGCACAGTGGCATTTTGCAGCTGTATTTCTAAATGACACTTTCAATGTCTAATTCCTTTTGACTAACTCTTCTTCAATTTGAGTAGGGCAGATAATTATTGATCACACTTCGTAGATCGATGTTTGAACTTGCAATATACGAGCTGGTCTCAGTATATTATTTTTCAATAATTATAACATTGGACTCGTTTCTTCACACAAATTTTCTACTGTGTTATTTCTTCATTCTACAATTCTCGAATGGGAATCCAATAACTTGGTAGATTTCAATGCAAACAAAACACAAGCATGCCTTTTCTCTAGAAAAGCCGATCTCACTGTACCAAACATAAGCATGTCAGGAGTAACCATACTTTTGAAGACATCCATTTCCATGCTTGGTATTACTATCAGCAATAACCTTTCTTGGGAAAATCACGTGAGATCAATTGCTAAAAGTGCATCCCAAAAACTTGATTTTCTGTTTCGGACCAGGAGCTATTTCACTTCCAGTCAGCTGCTTGTGATCTATAAGGCACAGATCCGACCTGTCCTGGAATACTGTTTCCATATTTGGAGTGCAGCACCCAAACATACCACGAAACTGTTGGATTCTGTCCAAAAAAGGGCAATTCGTCTCGTGGGTGATGCTTCGCTCACAAACTCACTCACTTTTCTGGAACACCGTAGAAAAGTTGGCGATCTGGCTCTATTTTATAGATGCTCTTCTGAAATATCAACAATTGTACCACCCTTGGCAGTCCGCGCGAGATTAAACCGTCGAGTTGAGGCTTCGCACACCTTAATGGTCACTTTGGAGACCTGCAGGACATCTCTTTCCAAATACTCGTTCATCCAACGAACAGCGAGGCTCTGAAACACATTGCCAAGGGAGGTGTTCTCCGAGGCATATTACCTCCAGAAATTCAAGAAGAACACCAATTCCTACCTTATTTTCTTGGTTCTCACGATATTCTCTGAACATTACAGGATATCCTCGTGGGAACCAGAACATATAAAAAAAATTGCCACTCTTTCGCAAAATCATTGACGGCTGGGGCAACAGGCTGAATAGTGACAGTTTTTTGAGGGCTGTACAAAGAATATGGTGTGCTAAAAACTGTCGACATCTTCTAGTTGAACTGTGTTATCGGACCATAATAAAGTGATCTCATATTTTGGCTATTGATAAAGTATGGTTGGGTTTCTCTTCGTTGAATACCTTCTTGATGTTCAGATATCTTATACCTCAATAGTAATCTATTTTTGAAATCAGTATTGTGCTGACTCATGAGATTTTTCTGTAAGTATTTCCATAATAGCAACAATTCAGTATTTCTGATCATCTGTTTTAATTTTCAGAGTTTGCGTCATGAAATGCGAACAATGTAACAAAACCTTTCCCAGCAAACAAAAACTGAAAGATCATAGAAGAGCACATAAAGAAAAACACATCGAATGTGACATTTGCGGAAAAAAATTTCACCAGAAAAACATAATGATGAAACACAAACAGTTCGTACACCTAGCTGATTACAGCACCAAATGCAAACTATGCGACAGCACCTTCAAGTCCATTCTCACCCTCAATGTCCACATGAAAGGCGTGCATCTCAGAGATTACGCTTTTTCCTGTGATAAGTGCGACAAAGGTTTCTTCGTCAAGAAACAGCTGGACATCCACTATAAAGTAGAGCACGAAGAACACAGGTTCGAATGCAAGTTTTGCACGAAAAAATTCAAGACGATGCTAGGGTTGAAAGGTCATGTGGTGGTGCATGATCCTTCGCATAAAAGAACCGAGTATCTATGCCCAGTTTGCACCAGTGTGTTCCACTCCAGGACCGCTTTTACAGATCACATGAGGAGGCATAAATATGGCGACGATGACAAAATCACTTGCGAGGTGTGTGGCAAAGTCATGAGCAAAAAGTATAGCTTGAAGGTTCACATGAGGACGCATACGGGGGAGAAACCATTTGCCTGCGGTACTTGTGGTAGAGCGTTCAGTACCAATATTCTACTCACCATACACTCCAGGATTCATACTGGGGAGAAGCCTCATATCTGTCCTGTTTGCAACAAACGGTTCAGACAAAAACCAGCGCTGAATATACATTTGAGGTACCATACAGGGGAAAAACCGTATTTTTGCAACGTGTGTACGAAGAAGTTTATTAGTAAGACTTTGATGAAGAACCATAGGTGTTTGGGACCAGCTAGATAACGAGAATTATTTAACCGTGTGAATGCACTGAAAGTTGAGAAGTATTATTTTACTAACTTATTTCACGATACTGAGTGGATTATATATGGAAATATAATTATTGTTGGAAGTCCACCATACGTACATTTTGTTGAATCCTTTGGCATTGCACTGATACGAAATTAACAAATGAACCAACCAAAGTCATGCTTATACTCAATATCAATACCCAAGAACGTTGACGGACGGTATTCAAGAACAATTCATTATATTGAAGATATGAACTAATTTGAAACACTGATAAGTGTAGTGGAAGTCGTTATGGCTCACGTAAAATAATGGTTGATTAGAAGTTATTTACTTCTTTATTTTTTTCCAGAAGCAGACGAGTTATAAAATGCAAACACTGTGACAAGATTTTCTCTGACAGAGTCAAGCTGAAAAACCATTCAAGGGCCCATAAACAAAAAACGGTGTCGTGTGATGTGTGCTCCAAAAAATTTTTGTACAAAAACACCATGATGAAACACAAAAGGTCAGTCCATCTGGCAGACTACAGTCACAAATGTAGGACCTGCGATGCTGCTTTCAAAACTCCACTCACATTGAAACAACACATGCAAAATGTTCACTTGAAGAATTACACTTTCACATGCGACAAATGCGGCAAAGGCTACTTCCTCAAGAAACATCTCGAGGTTCACTATAAGGTGGAACACGAAGAAGTGAGGTTCGAGTGCGAGTATTGTCAAAAACCTTTCAAGACCTTGCAGGGTTTGAACTGCCATAAAATGGTACACGATCCCTCATACAAGAAGAAAGAACACGTTTGTCCTGAATGCCTTGCCGTTTTCCACTCCAGATCAACGTATACTGTCCACGTGAGGAGGCACAAGTTTGGCGACGAAAAGTACACTTGCGAAATTTGTGGAAAAACAGTCACCAAACGGGATAGCTTGAAGAATCACATGCGCACTCATACGGGAGAAAAACCTTTCGTTTGCAGTAGCTGTGGTAGAGGTTTCAGTACGAATAACCTATTGAGGACACATTTCCGCATTCATACGGACGAGAAGCCGTACATTTGCCCGATTTGCAAAAAAAGATTCAGACAAAGGCCTGCTCTCAAGGTACATTTGAGGTACCATACTGGTGAGAAACCGTACTTCTGCTCTGTTTGTGGTAGAGCTTTCATCAGTGGAACATTGCTGAAAAATCATAGATGCTTAGGACCAGATTGACATTGTTGTTAAAATTTCATCTTATTTACATCGCTAATAAACTATTTTTTATGTTCAGGTTCTATCATTATTTGATCAAAGAGGTGAATTTCACATACATGCTCTGTCGTTTTTCATTTCTCAGCCACCGTACGCGATGTTCATTTTTTTAAATTTTATTTTATCAACATTGACCATGCAAGAATTTCCGTCCAATTAAGCTCTGCTCAGTTTCATTTCATGGAGTCATTCGCTGCCTTATCGTTCAGTTACTCTAGTTCAAATGTGGTCTAAAAGTCCTTGCATATTCACAGTAGATCGAGTGGAGCAAATAACTATTGATCCCACCTCATATTCTGATGTATTGAACGATTATACGAGCTAGTCTCAATATATTCAGTTTCATCATTCTTACTCTACTGGGTGTTTCATTAATATTGCACGAAACTTCGAGGTCATATCCAATGGGTCGAAATAAGGAAAAGAGTTCATATAAATATATATCCGAGAATGATCCGTTTCCGAGATACAGGGTGTTGAAGTTTACTGGAAAAATCGATGTTTCATTAATTTTTAAAAAATGCCTGAACCGATAGTGATAAAATTCACTATGTTTGTTGATATCTCATTGAGATATTTTTTGGACGTATTACAGTGGATGAATCATTACCAGGAGCTTGCCCACAAGGCAAGTCCAATAGTTTTTTGCACAAAAAATAGCACCCAGTGAATTTTTAAAATACATATTTTTTGGCTCTGACTTTTTCATATCGGGCTTCGTTTTAGAGAAAAAAAACCAAACTCATGTTCATTGTCTCTGAGCCTGTGGAGAGAATAACAGTAAACATTTTCGGACATATGTTTATGTTAACTTTTTTCACCCTGTAAATTATAGGACCAAAATTTTGATGAAAATGTCTAAATTGGAGATAAGTTCATAGTTAGTATAGTAGAACGTTTAAAAATAAATTGAGAAATATTTTTTAGGACTAAAAATAACAATGACTGTTCGAAATACAAGGTGTTATCCAAGAACACATTGGGAAATAAACATATCGAAAGTGAGCATCCTTGTGAAATTTGTAATAAGAGCTTTTCCAGCGAGAAATATTTGAAGCGACACACGGATAGTATTCACTATAATAAGAGATTTGCTTGCAACCAGTGCGAGGAGACGTTTTCACGTAAATATCTCATGAAAAATCACGAAAAAAAAGTTCATTTCAGAGTCACATACGACTGTACAAGTTGTAGAAAGATATTCACGTATCTCCCATACTACAAGGACCATTTGAAGACTCATGCTCCTGGTTTTGTAAAAGAAAAATACAAGTGTAGTATGTGTCCTAAACTGTTCTCGTTTCAACCGGGTCTGACTAGACATATGAAGGTGCACCAAGGCACAAATACTCACGTATGCGATTTTTGTGGAAAAACTTTATCTACGAAGGATAGTTTGACGCTTCACTTGAGAACCCATACCGGAGAGGAACCATTTGAATGCGATGTTTGTCATAAGAGGTTCAAGAGGAAGCTGAACATGAAGATTCACAGAAGGATACATACGAAAGAAAAGCCCCATGTTTGTGGTGAGTGCAAAAAGGCTTTCAATCAACAAAGCACTTTGATTATCCATAAAAGGATTCATACTGGAGAACGACCTTACGAGTGTGTTGTTTGTTTAAAAAGGTTCATAACTAAAACTGTCATGAAGGAACATAAATGTAAAATCTGACTCAGTATCTTCTTCGTCAAATCATTTTCCCGAAATCAAATGAAAATGGAGGAAACCAAGAAAATGTGAAGAATCTGTGAATATCGACAATGTAGCAGTTGACAACATGATATGGCTAGTCGAAACCACGAGAAAAAACTGGAAAATTATTGAAAGACTTCTCGATCAACCTATCAAAAGCCAATTGAACATCAACAATTGGGATGAAGGCATGTGAAAAATACTCAGTTGTGCTCTGAAGCCAGTAATTGAAAGAACTTGTTGATTATCTCAGTAAAATTTTTATGTCATTGTAAAAATTATTTGATTAGGTTGTTTCCGTACATTTTTTCATTTCAGTCTCGATTGTGAAGACCCCTATTTCTACTTATGATCTAAATACATATATAAAATATACATTTCAGGTATTGCGTTGATTCTCTTTCAATATTCTATCTCACGAATATCAAAATGGGTGCATATGTTTATGCACTTTTCCTCATTTTGTTTTGTGTATCGTGAATCTCGAGTGCCAATGCAACCTAGTTTAGTTTATATCATTATTTTTTTAGAGTTACAACTTGCCATCAGTGTACCGACTGTAACTCAGTATTCCAAACCTCAGGCAAATTGCAGCATCATGCCAAGAATATACACAATAAAAAAATACACGTGTGTGACATCTGCCAAATCACATTCGTTAATTTGTACAAAATGAAAAAACACATCGATCAAGTCCATTTCGAATTGCTTTCTGTGAAATGCGATTATTGCGATAACACGTTCACCAACAAACATTACATGGCGAAACATGTAGAAATCAGACATATTAATGAGAAAATCTCATATGATCAATCTGAAGTTTTAATCGAGGATAAAAATCAGCTGCATTTGAGAATAGCTTACCAGTGCAAACACTGTCTAAGGATATTCTCTGACCACCAGGACTGTGAAGCTCATATGAGAACGCATGATTCTTGGTCCGATGAAGACTCATTCAAAAGCCCTAAACAATTAATGAACAAAAACACCCACGTCTGTGAAGTTTGTGGGAAATATTTAACGAGCAGCAGGAGTTTGACGGATCACATGAGAATCCATACTGGAGAGGAACCGTTCCAGTGCGATTTTTGCGGTAAAAGGTTCAAGAGGAAGTTGAATATGCAGACTCATAGACGGATACATACGAAAGAGAGGCCGCACGTTTGTGATTTCTGCAAAAAGGCTTTCAGACAACAAAGCTCTCTGATCGTCCATAAAAGGATCCATACTGGAGAGCGACCTCATGAGTGTTCCGATTGTTTGAGAAGGTTTATCACGAAATCTGCCTTGAAAGGCCACAAATGTAAATGTTGACTTCAACACATCAATACTGATTGGTTGAACGTTTGTTATTTATCCCTCACTTATCCGTAAATGTATTACTAAAGACTGAATTACTGTGTAGAGTCTACCTCTTTATGATGTTAGACAACCAAAATGTAACTAAGTTTGACGAGTATAAGTATAATTTGAATAAAATAAACTGCCATTAGAACATCTTCGTTGTTTCTGATGTCCCCATATTCCTCTCGTCTTTTATGTGATCCTTTTTTCAGAGATAATCGTCATCACTGTAGCGAATGTGATACAGTTTTCAAGACTTCCCGTAACTTGCGAAGGCACGCGAGGAATATGCACTGCAAAAAATCGCACGTGTGTGACATTTGCGAGATGTCGTTCGCTCATCTGTACAAAATGAAAAATCACAAGGACCTAGTTCATTTCAAGTTGCTTTCTGTGAAGTGCGAGCTCTGCGACAAAACATTCACCAACAAGCACTACATGGCAAAGCATGTGGAGGTCAGACACCTCAACAAGAAAATCCCCTGCGGTCAATGCGAAGCTTCCTTCGCAGACAAGTCCCAGCTGCAGAAGCACCAGAACTCTGTTCATTTGGGCATAACTTACCATTGCCAACACTGCAACAAAGTGTTCACTAATTTTCAGTATTACAAGTCCCACGTGAAAACTCATGATCCTGAGTTCAAGGAGGAATCGTTCAAATGCGACCTGTGCCAGAAAGAGTTCTTGGGTCGCCGCGCTATAGCCTCTCACTTGAGGGTACACGCGGGTACGAACACTCACATCTGCGAAATTTGCGGAAAAAATGTGTCTAGCTCCAGTGGTCTCAGAGAGCACATACGGACCCACACTGGCGAGGAGCCTTTTCAATGCGACTTTTGCCACAAGAGGTTCAAAAGGAAGTTGAACATGCAGATCCATAGGAGGATACATACGAAGGAGAAGCCGCATGTCTGCGACGTGTGCAATAAGGCTTTCAGTCAGCAAAGCACGCTGATAGTGCACAAAAGGATTCATACCGGTGAACGACCTTATGGGTGTTGCATTTGTTCTAAGAGGTTCATCACGAAGACTGTCTTGAAGGTTCACAAGTGTAGAATCTGATGTATAAGTCAGTGGTCGAGTCAGTTCAGGTTCATATTCGAGGACCCCATATATCGAATAAAATGTCATTGAAACTTTGTTGCAATTACCTTACCCAGTTCTTTCTGACCTTTCATTTCATTCGCAGCTCTTGGAGTGCTAGTCGGCTCGTATAGCTTGATAATTGACATGGCAACTTTGTTGCAGAATACCAGCATACCTATGTAGCCAATGTAATGCCAATTTCAAGGCACACAGTTCACAAACTCGCCGATAGAATTGGCCCTATTACGGTCCTGGTGTATTCACCATTTAGGGTGGTACAGTCACAAATAAACTAAGTTTGTTGATCTGTGCTACAGGAATAAAATATGGAATAAAATACTGGGTGTTCTATTTGAAAATCGAAAGTTGATGTCATTTCCAGGAAAACTGAATGTGTGTGAAAGTGCCCTTTAGGGAGCATATTCGATGTTTCAAGTCAGTGTCATTCGGTATATTATTAATCTGTACAGATACCACAATAACTCATCAGAATCAATGAAAATGCATTCATGGTAAATATTCTATTTCTCGTAATTTCTCAGGACTATCTCCTCATTTCAATATACTAGTACTAAGGACAATTCAGATAACTTTCCAAAAAGAAATCAGTACGCTCGAAATTTTACTGTTTAAAACCTAAAGGAAAAACTGAATCGATAATTAGTGACAACTTGTTTCAGAAATATAAAATTTCACTTATTTTTCAAGGTTTCGGGAACGAATCTGCTCCCGTTTTCAACATAAATATGGAGAATTTGTTTTGAAGTTGATGTCGTTTCCATCTTTGACACTTCTCAGTAAAAAAAGTTGATATGCGAGCTAAAAAGTATTCCAGAATGGATTCAGAATTCACTATAAACATCTGTAATTCTCCTCACTTACTAGCATTAGTGAAATATGACATTATGCTTATAACCAGTGTGCCACCTGAGTAGATAATCATAATGCGAAGAGTTCTAGAATTGGTGACCAATGACTACCACAGTATTGGACCGCTTCTCACAAATAAAAGAAAACAATCATTTGTTCAGGACCGTTTACTCGAAGAATTTTAGAACTAAAAACGAAATTAATATAGGTAAGATTCGCGAATTGACGGAATGAACAGCAAGAAGATAAGGTACACACATTAGTTTGTTAAAACCTACATCCATTTTATTCTACCGATGATTCAATTGAGTGAGATCAATTTTTTCTTTCAGATTTGTAACTGGTTACAATAACTTGGACATATCGGCCACACATGGTGAAATACCCCACAAGTGTGAGATTTGCAGTGAAACATTCAGCAAACTCCAGCTCTTGAGAGCACATAAGAAACAAGTTCACTATCACAACATACCTGAAGAGAACAACAAGAAATATTCCTGCATCCAGTGTGATGCCACTTTCACTCGCGCAGAACGGTTGAAGATCCACCATGATTCGGTCCACATGGGTATCACACATAAATGCAAGCATTGTTCCAAGGTATACACCAACATATCCACCTATACGCGACACCTCACAACACACAGACCCGGTTACGAGACACGGATATTCCTCTGCGAAAAATGCCCGAAGAAGTATCTCAACTCGCATGGTCTCAGGAGGCACATGAAATCCATCCACCCAACAGCAGGAATCGAGGTCCAGTACCAGTGCGAGCGGTGCCCAGCTCAGTACCAATCTATGCAAGCCCTCAGGACGCATACCTCGAGAAAACACTCGGATGAGGCGCATGTCTTCGTTTGCGATTACTGCGGGAAATCTGTGGCCACCAAGTATAGTCTGCAGAACCATCTGAGGATCCACACTGGCGAGTTACCTTTCCAGTGTGAAATTTGTCAGAAGAAGTTCAAGAGCTCAGAGGAGTTGCGGTGCCACAAGTGGTGCCACACGAAGGAGAGGCCGTACTCGTGTGACATATGCCAGAGCAGATTCAAGTCCAAGCCTTGTCTGAAGCAGCATATGAAGTCGCACATCAATGACAGCCTTCCTTTCAAGTGCCCCATTTGCCCGAAGGCTTTCGTGACCATGGAGAAGATGAACAAACATATGCCTGTTCATACTGGGGTTGGACGTTTTAAGTGTGATATTTGTGGTATGGGATTTGTCAAGAGGGGGGGCTTGGAGAGACATCAGTTGATCCATACGGGCGAGAAACCGCATACATGCGATATATGCCTTAAGAGTTTCAGACAGAAGGGGGCCATGATAATGCATAGACGGGTCCATACTGGGGAGCGGCCTTTTCAGTGTGCTACTTGTATGAAAACGTTCATCTCAAGTTCTTCAAGGCGAACTCACAAGTGTTTGAAGTGATAGGACTAGAGATACATTATATTTATGCACGACATGGCTTAACATAGTACTTTATCTCCCAGGTGTTCCCCTAAGCATATAAACTCCAGAAATTTAAGACGAACACCAATTCTTACCTTATTTCCGTTGGTTCTCACGGTGAACATTACAGGATATCCCTTTTCGTGGGAACCAGAACATAAAAAAACTTTTGCGGGTGTATATGGGCACTTCATAGCCCGATAACTTTTTGATCACCCAGCGTATAGGTAACTCTTAATAAGCATTCTTGTATAATTCAGGACATCAATGCAGCCATGATGTATTTCTATCGTTCTTGGGAGGTGGAGAGGTATTCGCGATGAAAAATCAAATATACCGGTCGTGCATAAAATGTATGTATTTCGGGAGTTAATTGCTTTTATTATGGACCTTTTCGTGTTCATACTTACTTGAACGCTACGGTCCATAAAAGCCTATTATACACAAAGCTCAGATCTTCGGACTTTTAACAGAGCTCATTTTACTAGCTTTTGATGTTCGTATCGTATTGTCGATTACTTAGAACTAGAAAGTTGTAGAAGGTATATGAATTTCCTTACTATCCTAAAAAAATAAAATATTTCAAAAGAACCCTCTTTTTCCTTTGGCCTGTTATTGAAATAAATCATAATTATGAGTTTTTTTAAAGAATTTGAAAAACACATAGCTTCATGAAGAGGTCATATTTTGAATCTCATTGTGACCATTTTGAAACAATTCTTGAACTTAGGATTGAGAAGTCTCTGAGAACCAATGGTGTTGCCTCAGTTAACAGCAAAAGCAAGATGGTACTGCTCAAACCGCTTAAGAATAATAACAGACGTCTGTCTCTCATTGTATTATTATGGGAAATAAAGACCTATCATTATTATTATTATTATTATGATTATTATAAACCAACTAGACATAATCAATGGCACTCAGTCTGCTTACAATTGGAAGTTTTATGAATTAATCAGCATGAAGATGAGGACCACTTATCGTAATTATGTTGATCCTCACTCTCAATTCATTCTACCGATGATTCAATTGGATGACATCAACTTTTCATTTCATATAGCAAGCAATTCTTGCGGAAAATGTGATAGTCACTTCGGAACCTAATACAACTAAATCACGCATCTGATCACACTACATGTCGAAAGACTCCATGGTGTGACGTCTGCAATTAAACATCAAGCAAATATCAGCTCTTGAGAGCGCACAAAAAACAATTTCATTCTGAAGTCGAACCTGAACAGTATCCCAGAAAGTATTTCTGCAGCCAGTGCGATGCCAGTTTCACTCGTGCGAATCGTTTGAGGATCCATAAGAATTCGGTTCACATGGGTATCACACATATATGCGAGCTTTGTTCAAAAGTATACACCAACATAGACACCTATACCCTACACGTCAAAACACATAGACCCGGTTACGGAAAACCTATGTTCCTCTGCGAGGACTGCCCCAAGCGTTATTTTCGAGTGAGTGTTCTATATAAACACGTGAAAGTTTACTACACAACAGAGAAGAAGACCAATACCAGTGCAATGTACCGTATGTAACATAAGTTTCAAGCAACGTGTGAATTTTTACAAGCACAAGAAGAAGCATAGCATACCTTACAAGTGTGATGTTTGTGGTGTAGAAAGCACTTCGAAGCAGGGTTTGGGAAAACATATGATGAAAAACTGTATTCGTGCGATATTAGCTCGAAAGATTTCAGACGATAGTCGACCTTGATAACACATATACAGAACGGCAAGTTCATTTTCTGAGTCGCAATACTCTTCTAGTAGATAACTCACAAAACATTATCACAAAACCCACACCGGAGAAAACCTCTATGTTTTCTACCTTCGTGGCAAACTCCTCGCTACCAAACAGAGTCTGCAAGCCCACAAGCAGAATCACGTAGGCCATGACCTGTTCCAGTGCGATTTTTTTCCCGAAACAGTTCAACAGCGAGCAGAATGCGGAGATTCACTAGTGGGCATATCTGCCCTAACCTCCAACAACAAATGGCGGTTATATGGGGATATTATTCAGCTATCACTATGAAGTGGGTGAGATCCACGAATTGAACAACATGAAGACGAGGTCCACTTATCGTAACTATGTTAATTCTCACTCTCGATTCATTCTACCTAGCATTCCTGCAGCCAGTGCGATGCCAGTTTCGCCCGCAAACAACTGTTAAGAAACCATCACGAGTCGGTCCACCTGGGCATAGAATATTCATGTGAGCATTGTTCCAAGGTCTGTTCAACTCTAACCACTTATAGATCACACGTCGAAACCCATAGACCAGGTTACGAGACACGTATATTCCTTTTCGAAAAATGTCCGAAGCGTTATTTTCGAGCGAGTGGTCTGTGGAAAAACTGTGGTCACTATGTATAGTCTACAAAACCATCTGAGAATCCACACTGGCGAGACGCCTTTTCAGTGTGATCTTTGCCAGAGGAAATTCAAGACCTCAATCGAGTTGAAAATTCACAAGGGGACTCACACGAACGAAAAACCATACGCATGTACCGTATGTAACAAAAGTTTTAAACAACGTGCGTACTTGCACCAGCACAAGAAGATGCATAGCCTACCTTTTGTTCAAAGACTTTCAAGACCGAGCAAGCGTTGGAGGAACATTACTTCGCCCATGCCAGTGAAAAACCTTTCAAGTGTGATGTTTGTGGTGTGGGAAGCACCCCATACTGGGGAAACTTTCATGTCACATACTTCAATTAGAAATCACAGCTGTAAAATGTGGTGACCCTATATGAAACATGTTGCAAAATTATATTTAAAATACGAAACTCAGCTCAGTTGTTTTCTTGTCAGATCAGCATTATTTCTTTCGATGGAAATCATTCGAGTAGGCACCTGTCTAAAACCTCAAAATGCACTTCTATTATCGTCAGCAGATCTCACCAACAAAAATGTTTGTATGTACTTTGTTTCAAAACTATCTACTTATGTGAGGAGTGTTTTGTTACCTGCCGAGCTCACAAAAATTCTTGCGGTGGACGACTGTTCAACTGTGGAATTTCTGAAATAACATTCCACAACCTGACAGACCCGGGAGTACATAAGATGCAAGTTCATAATGAAGTCTGGCATGAACGCCATCACAAGAACATATTATGCAATAAATTTTAGATAATTATGCAATCATTGTTTCAGGCCTCTTACAGGTCACATATGTAATTTCACATACCCAGTTTCAAGAAAAAAACTATTTCAGTGCGAGATATGCCCCTACCGTCACTTCTACCAACACGATCTAGAAAACAATAAGTTCATGTGCCCATTTTCTGAATCGCAATACCTCCTCTTCTAGTAGAGAACTCAGACAACATCATGACAAAACCCACACCGGTGAAAACCTCCATGTTTCCTACCACGAATTGAACAGCATGAAGGCGAGGTCCACTTATTGTAACAATGTTAATTCTCAATCTCGATTTATTTTACCTATGATTCAATTGGGTGACATCAGGTTTTTGTTTCAGATTGATAACTAGCTATTTGTGCGAGGAATGTAATCGACACTTCAAAACCTACTATAGCTTAATCAGACATATGATGACAACACATGTCGAAAGACCTATCGAGTGTGACGTCTGCAATGAAACATTCAGCAAACTAGAGCTCTTAACAGCACACAAAAAACAAGTTCATTCTGAAGCCGAACCAGAACGGTACCACAAGAAGCATTCCTGCAGCCAGTGCGATGCCAGTTTCAACCGCAAACAACTGTTAAGGATCCATCAGGAGTCGGTCCACCTGGGTATAGTATATTCATGCGAGCATTGTCCCAAGATCTGTTCAACTCTAACCACTTATAGATCACACGTCAAAACCCATAGACCCGGTTACGAGACACGTATATTCCTATGCGAGAAATGCCCAAAGCGTTATTCTCGAGCGAGTGGTCTGAGTAAACACGTGGAAGTTCACCACACAACAGAAGAAAAAGAATATAGATACCAGTGCGAACGATGTCCATCGCGGTACCTTTCTCAGGCAGCCCTAACGTACCATGCCTTCAGGAAACATTCGGGCGAGGCTCCTATCTTCGTTTGCGATTACTGTGGAAAAACTGTGGTCACTATGTATAGTCTACAGAACCATCTGAGGATCCACACTGGCGAGATGCCTTTTCAGTGTGATCTTTGCCAGAAGAAATTCAAGACCTCACTCGAGTTGAAGTTCCACAAGAGGACTCACACGGACGAAAAGCCATACGCATGTACCTTATGTAACAAAAGTTTCAAGCATGGAGCGTCTTTGCGCCATCACAAGAAGGCGCATAGCCTACCTTTCAGATGCTCTACTTGTTCAAAGAATTTCAAGACCGAGCAAGCGTTGGAGGAACATTACTCCGCCCATGCCAGCGATAAACCTTTCAAGTGTGATGTTTGTGGTGTGGGAAGCACTTCTAAGCAGGGTTTGGCAAAACATATGATGATCCATACAGGCGAAAAACCGTATTCGTGCGATATTTGCTTGAAAGATTTCAGGCAACAGTCGGCCTTGACAACACATAAACGAACCCATACTGGAGAGCGACCTTTTGAATGTGTCACCTGCATGAAAACTTTCATGTCACATGCTTCTATAAGGAATCACAAGTGTAAAATTTAGTGAGACTATATGAAACATGCTGCAAAATTATACTTCAAATACGAAACTCAGCTCAGTTGTTTTCTTGTTACATCAGCATTCTTCCTCTCGATGGAATTCATTCGGGGAGACACCAGTCTAATACCTCAAAATGTACTTTTATTATTATCGTCCGTCAGCAGATCTCACTATTGTTTAACTGTGGAATATCTGAGATAACATTTCACAACCTGCCAGACCTGAGAGTACATAAGATGCAAGTTCATGATGAAGTCTGGGCATGAACGTTATCACAAGAACATATCCTGCAATCAATTTCATATAATTATGCAAACAATTTTTCAGGATCTTCAAGTATCTGACCTCTCACACGGCACATCTGGAATCTCACATCATGACCTGTTCCAGTGCGATTTTTTCCCCGAAACAGTTCAACAGCGAGCCGAAAGCGAAGATTCACCAGCGGGCGTATCTGCCCTAACCTCAAACAATAATTGGAGGTTATATGGGGATATTATGAAGGTATCACCATGAAGTGGGTGAGATCCACGAATTGAACAACATGAAGACAAGGTCCACTTATCGTAACTATGTTAATTCTCACTCGATTCATTTTACCTATGATTCTATTGATATCAGGTTTTTGTTTCAGATCCACAACAAGCTATTCATGCGAGGAATGTAATCGACACTTCAAAACCTACTATAACTTAATCAGACATCTGATGACAACACATGTCGAAAAACTCCACGAGTGTGACTCTTGCGATGAAACATTTAGCGAACTTTCGGTCTTGAGAGCGCACAAAGAACAAGTTCATTCTGAAGTCGGACCTGAACTGCACCACAAGAAGTATTCTTGCAGCCAGTGCGATGCGAGTTTCGCCCGCAAAAATCAGTTAATGAACCATCACGAGTCGGTCCACTTGGGTATCACATATTCATGCGAGCATTGCCCCAAGGTCTGTTCAACTCTAACCTCTTATAGAGCACACGTCAAAACCCATAGACCCGATTACAAAAAACGTATATTTCCCTGCGAGAAATGCCCCAAGCGTTATTTCCATGCAATTGGTCTGAAGAGACACGTGCAAGTTCACCATACAACAGATGAAAAAGAATACCGATACCAGTGCGAGCAATGTCCAGCGAAGTATCTTGCTATCGAAGCCCTGAGAATCCATACCTCGAGAAAACATTCAGATGAGGCTACCACCTTCGTTTGCGATTACTGCGGAAAAACTATGGTCACATTATTTAGTCTGCAAAACCATCTGAGGATCCACACTGGTGAGACGCCTTTTCATTGCGATCATTGCTCGAAAAAATTCAAGACCGCAGTCGAGTTGAAGGTTCATAAGGTGTCTCACACAGGCGAAAAGCCATTCGCATGTACTGTATGTAACAAAAGATTTACGTATAGAACGACTTTGAGCCACCACAAGCAGACGCATGGCCAACCTCTTACATGTACCGTATGTAACAAAAGTTTCAAGCATAGAGCGGCTTTGAACCAGCACAAGGTGACTCATGGCGAGCCTTTTAGGTGTATCGTTTGTTCGAAGACGTACAGAACCAGGGGAGGTTTGAGAATACATATGATGATTCATACAGGCGAAAAACCGTATTTGTGTGATGTATGCCCGAAAAATTTCAGACAAAAGTCGGAGTTGATAACGCATAAACGAACACATACTGGGGAACGCCCTTTTCAATGTACTACTTGCATGAGATCTTTCATGTCACATACTTCTATTAGAAGACACAATTGTAAAATGTAGTGAGACTATAAAACATTCTGCAAAATTATATTTCAAATATGGAACTCAGATCAGTTGTTTTTTTTTTAGATCAGTATTGTTTCTCTCAAAGGAAATTATTTGAGAATGTACTTGTATAGTAACTCAAAATATACTTTTTCTACTCACATAACTAAAATGGCATTTAGCGTACGGATAGGTACCACGCTAAATGATCGATTAATCACGGATTGTCGATCTGTGATTTATTCGAAATATTAAACACGTTACCATGGCAACAAGATTTCTTGAACACATTACCATGGCAACGCAGTTCATTAAACACAACTTCGGTAATTTGAGACATGTCTGGCCTATCCATTGTATTAACTGTCAACTGTTATTTTCAAATTTTGTATCAGAATTATTCAAACAATATTCGTTTGTATCAGAATTCTTCATTAAAAATATATGCGAAAAGTAGACGAAAGTGAAATCGAAGAGAATGTTCTAGTACTTGCATATCTCCAAGAAGTGTCAAAATGAAGCATCCATCTTTGAGAACAATTTATTTATTCTGCGCTAAGCATGACAATAAACGTGAAACAAAGGTTAGTAAGCAATGGACTGGACACATCTACAACCGATATCACTTATACGTCGTGTCTCGCTGGTTGCATGCAGTTGCATGTATTATGTTCTCAATTCCCATTCCTTTCGAATTGATTTGTAGGTTAGCAGGAATAGCAGGTATGTAAATGTAATTTTCGGAGTTCGTAGAAAAATCATAGTATGTAACGCGTTTATAAACTCTTCTAGACACTCGTTTATTGAACACTCGCTCCGCTCTGCTCCGCTCGTGCTTAAAATACTTGTTACTAAAAGGACGTTTATAACACTTGTTCATTATCGACAGCAGATCTCACCAACAGAACTGGATACTAATGTAAGTGAGTGTTCCATTTCCTGCCGGAGTTAAAATAATTTACTTTAGCATGAAAATGGATGACTGTTCAACTGTGGAATTTGTGGAATAACATTCCAAAACCTGCCGAACTTGGGAGTTTATAATATACGACTTCTCAATAAAGTCTGGTATGAATGTCAGCTATCAATGTGTATATTATTATGCAGGCATTGCTTCAGGGTCATCGATCATCTGACCTTTTACAGGTCACATCTAGAATCTCACATACCCGGTTTCAGTAAAAAGCTATTTTAGTGCCAATAATGCCCTAATCCTACTGACACGGTGTAGAATAAAATTAGTTCATGTGCTTGTTTTGTCCATCGCCATACTCTTGCGACCTTTCTTACCTAACCTCCAACAATAATTAGAGTTCATTAAGGGTTCTTGTTAAGTTATTAATATGAAGTGGTTGAGATCCATGAATTGAACAGCATGAAGACGAGGTCCACTTATCGTAACTATGTTGATCCTCACTCTCGATTCATTCCACAGATGATCCAATTGAGTGACATCAATGTTTTGTTTCAGATCCACAGCTAGCTATTCGTGCGATAAATGTAACAGTCACTTCAAAACCTACTACAACTTGATCAGGCATCTGATGACAACACATGTCGAAAAACCCCACCAGTGTGACGTTTGCAATGAAACATTTTACAAACTTTCGCTCTTGAGAGCGCACAAAAAGAAAGTTCATTCTGAGGTTGAACCTGAACGGAACTACAAAAAGTATTCCTGCAGCAAATGCGATGCCAGTTTCACCTGCAAAAATCGGTTGAGGAATCATCACGAGTCGGTCCATCTGGGTATCACATACCCATGCGAGCATTGTTCCAAGGTCTGTATAACTGTTACCACCTATAAAGCACACGTCAAAACCCATGGACCCGGTTACGAGAAACGTATATTCCCCTGCAAGAAATGCCCCAAGCGTTATTTTCAAGCGAGCAGTCTGAGGAAACACGTGCAAGTTTACCACACAACAGAAGAAAAAGAATACCGATACCAGTGCGAGCAATGTCCGGCGCGGTACCTATCTAACGATGCTCTGAGGACTCATGCATCCAGGAAACATTCGTGCAAGGTCCCCTTCGTTTGCGATTACTGCGGAAAAACTGTGGTCACATTGTATAGCCTGCAAAACCATCTGAGGATCCACACTGGCGAAACACCTTTTCAGTGCGATCTTTGCCTGAAGAAATTCAAGACCTCAGAGCAGGTGAAGTTTCACAAGGTGTCTCACACGGACGAAAAGCTATACGCATGTACCGTATGTGACAAAAGTTTCAAGCATAGAGCGTCTTTGCGCCATCACAAAAAGGCACATGGCTTACCTTTTGGGTGTGCCGTTTGTCCGAAGACTTTCAAAACCAAGCGAGGTTTGAGAATTCATATGATGATTCATACAGGCGAAAAACCGTATTTGTGCGATATATGCTCTAAAGTTTTCAGACAAAAGTCGGAGTTGACGACGCATAAACGAATCCATACTGGGGAGCGGCCTTTTCAATGTGTTGATTGCATGAAATCTTTCATGTCACATACATCTATCAGAAGACACAATTGTAAGATGTAGTGAGACTATATAAAACATGCTGCAGAATTATATTTCTATTACGAAACTCAGATCAGTTGTTTTCTTGTTTGATCAGCATTCTTTCTCTCGATGGAATTCATTTTCAAATGCACCAGTCTAGTAACCCTGTATGTACTTTCATCATAGTTAGCAGATCTCACCAACTAAGATGTTTAAATGCTTTTTGTTTCAGAACTGGCTATTTATGCGAGGAGTGTTTTGTTTTTTGCCGATCTCACAAGGATTTACTCTGGCATAAAAAAAAATCTCATGGTGGAGGACTGTTCGACTGTGGAATTTGTGAAATAAGATTTCACAACCTCCCGGACCTGAGAGTTCATATGGTGCAAGTACACAATAAAGTCTTGCATGAACGTCATCACAAGAACATTTCCTGCAACCAAATGTATATATGCAAGCAATGCTTCAGGATCTTCAAGCATCTGGCCTCATACAGGTCACATCTGAAATCTCACATACCCGGTTTCAAGAAAAAACTATTTCAGTGCGAGAAATGTCCCAAGCGTTACTTTTATCGACACGGTCTAGAGAAGCACACGAAAACTCACGATGCGTCATCGAAGATAGAATACAAGTTCATGTGCTCATTTTGTCCATCGCAATATCCTTCTAGTAGAGAACTCGAACATCACTACAAGACCCACACCGGTGAAAACCTCCATATTTGCGATCTTTGTGGTGAACTCCTCGCCACCGAACAGAGTTTGCAAGTCCACCAGCAGGATCACGTAGGCCATGACCTGTTCCTGTGCGAATTTTGCCCGAAACAATTCAAGAGCGAGCAGAAAGCGAAGATTCACCAGCGATTGCACACAGGCGAGACCCCGTTTCAGTGCGACCTCTGTCCTGAGAGGTTCAGAGACAAGCAGGCCATGAAGCTGCACAGGCTGCTGCATACCGGTTTGCCTTTCCTGTGCGAAATTTGTTCCAAGAGGTTCAGGACCAAGCAGGACCTCGACAGACATGGTCCCTCACACACTGGCGAGAAGCCTTTCGCTTGCGAACTCTGCTCGATGAGGTTCAGCAGGAAGGTGACCTTGAAAAGACATATGCATGTCCATACGGACGAGAAGCCGTATGTTTGCGATGTATGCAACAGGGCTTTTAGGCAAAAATCGACCATGATAACGCACCAAAAAACGCATGTCAACGAAAAAACTTTTCATTGTGATGTATGTCTGAAAAGATTTAAGAAGAAGGACACTCTAGACTTGCATAGGCAAATTCATGCAAATGTTCCTGAGGAGAACAACACTGATGTTCCTTGAGGAAAAATTTAACTTTGGGAATTGTTTGCATTATTGTTATTATCTTGTTATTAATCGACAATGATATTTCAACAACTCCGCGCGCAGTTTGCCTGAGTTGAGAAGTGAGCAATGTATTGTTTCCGTACTCCGCGTACGCAGCAGCAAAAAACTAATTGTCAATAAATCAGTTGGTATGATATATTCGTTATTTCTCTCATATCTGTCGCATATTTAGTGACTAGAAATTTTCCTCTTCTCTTTTAGTCCAAATTGAAGTTTCGGTTGTGAAACTCTCCGTATTGAGAAATATCTCCAGTTATAATAAGTATGAATAAATCATAGTTCCTAGTCGTGCGAGAATCAACAAATGATTATCTTTCCGGAAATCTGCCAAGTGCGAGTTTCACCGACAGACGCTATCTAGTAATGCACGTCAAATCCAATCACCACAACGAAAAGATCAAATGTGACCAGTACGAAGCGAGTTTTTCTGGTGAAATTAGTGCACCTGGGGATCAAGTATTACGGAACCATCTGAAATCCCATCCCATCTGAAATCCCATGGGCCCGGGTACGAACAAAAAATATTCCATTGCAAGGAATGCCTTAGGAAATTTCTGTATACCAATTGAACCCACGGCCCGTCTTACCATCGTTCTCCGAAGAAGAAGTACCAGTGTCAACTTTGTTCGCTGTATGCTTCTAAGACAGCACTGAAGCGCCATACCTCGAAAATCACCAGGATGTAAATTTGCGAGTTTTGTGGGAAATCTTTCACTACAAATCAATATTCGCAAGTCAATTGGAGTATTCACACGAAGTGTTGTCGTTCCAGTGCCATTTTTGTCCAGAACGGTTTGAAAGAAAATTCAACTTACTAGTGATGTGGCTAACCAATGCGATATTTGCTCTAAAACATTTAGAAATAATCAGAACTTGAGGGGACGTGTCTTTTGTTTGAGAAACTTCATCTCAAAATTTGTTATGTCGAAACACAAATGTAAATTTCAATGCAATGTGCCCAATTCCTCTTGCCCAATACTTTCGTTATAACAAGATATTGTCTCGCAATCTGGAGTTAATGTTTCATATCAGCAGCGTCATGTATCAATATAGTTTGTTATCTTATTTACTAAATTGTGTCTGAAATGAACAAGTTCGTGACTTTCACACAATCTTTTCGATGAGTCGATTCTCCAACTGAGACATATATTTTTTAGATCTGCAGCTGGATATCTGTGCGAGGAATGTAATATTTTCTTCAGGACTAGCACAAACTTGGCTCGCCACAAAAAGAACACGCACGGCGAAAGGCCACACAAGTGTGACGTTTGCAACAAAAAATTCCGCAAGCTCAAAGATGTGAGAGTGCACAAGGTCCAAGTTCACGAGAAACACAAGTCTGCCAAGTGCGAATACTGCGATAAAAAATTCAACGACAAGCGCTATCTAGTTAAGCACATCAGATCTAAACACTACAACGAGAAGATCAAATGTGACCAGTGCGAGGCGAGTTTCACTGGTGAACGACTGCTAAAGAACCATCAGAACTCGGTGCACCTGGGGATCAAGTACCCATGCGACCACTGCTTGAAGATCTTCACCAGTCTCCAGTATTACAGGAACCATCTGAAATCTCACAGGCCCGGATACGAGAAGAAGATATTCCAATGCGACAAATGCCCCAGAAGATACCTCTACCCACACGGTCTCTACAACCATTCCAAAACCCACGATCCCACTTACGACCAGATACCGAAGAAGAAGTACCAGTGCCAGCTTTGCCCGGCAGAGTACGCTTCTAAAGCGGCGCTCAAGCACCACCAGTCGAGAGTGCATAACGAGGAGAATCCCACTTACGTTTGCGATTTCTGCGGTAAAGCTCTGACTACGAATCAGAGCTTGGAGGCTCATCTTCGGATACACACAGGCGAAAAGCCCTATCAATGCGATCTTTGTCCGAAGATGTTCAGGAATAAGCAGACAGTGAAGATCCACAGGCGCATCCATACGAATGAGAAGCCGCATGTGTGCGACGTTTGCAACAAAGCTTTCAGCCAGAAAACGACTCTGGTACTTCACAAGAGAACTCACACTGGGGAGCGACCTTACCAGTGTATCGTTTGCTCCAAAAAGTTCATCACGAAATATGTGATGAAAGATCACAAGTGTAAAGTTTGAAGCTGAATATAAGATTTCATCACTCCTGGATTGTTTTCTTGCGCTTCTCTTGTTTGTAGAATTTCTATTGTCATGTGATACGAATTCGATATTTTTTCAGATCATTCATTTTCATGAATAAGCACCAGTGTAGAAGTAAAAGTATAGTTGGGTAAAGTTATTCAAACAGTTACTAATTTTTGTCCATTAGGTCATATCAGGTTGTACCTATACCTGGACATTTTGTTTGGAAAGATCTGTGGGTTTTATTCCACTCTGGTGAGATTGAGGTGTCCATTAATGAATCCCTGTTAGGAGCACAAATAATTAGCTTTGTTCCAGTTTTGTCTGATCGCATTCTCTTCTCAAGTTAATGAGCTGCTAGTGATTTATGAGAAGATTAACAGTGCTGAGTGACCTGAAATATTTCTATCCAAAGTATGTCCCAAAGTATGAATTTAGTATATTTTTGATATTCCATCAGTTTATATCGTGGATACTGTCTATGTTCATAATAACTTGTTAAATTTCGATGTTTTTTTCAGATCTGCAGCTGGGTGGCTGTGTGAGAAATGTAATATATACTTCAGAGCCTTCACGAATTTGGTTCGGCATGAAAAAAACACCCACGGAGAACGACCTTACGAATGTGACATCTGCAACAAAAAGTTCCGCAGAGTTGCTGATGTAAAAGTGCACAAGGACCATGTTCATTTCAAGATAAATTTCGCGAAATGCGAGTTTTGCGACAAAACGTTCAAAGAAAAACGCTACTTATTGCCTCACGTCAAAGCTGTACATTTGAACGAAAAAATTCCTTGCGACCAGTGCGAGTTAACTTTCGACTCCAAGAAGAGTCTCGATTATCATCGAGAAAAGGTTCACTCTGGTATCACGCATCTTTGCGAGTATTGCCTGATAGAATTCAAGACTGTCAAAAATTATAGACGTCATCTGAGAACCCATACACCCGGATACAAGAAAAAAGTATTCCTCTGCGAAAAATGTCCCCAACAGTATAATTACCCACACTTGTTGAAAGCACACGTGAAAACCCACGACCCTCTTTACACGAGGAACTACAGCTACCAGTGCCAACAGTGTTCTGCGAAGTATACTAGCAAAGCAGCACTCCAGTACCATACTTCTAGAGTCCACCAGAACGACACTCCATCGTTCATTTGTGATATTTGTGGCAAAACTTTGACCACCCTTACTGCTTTTCGTTTTCATCAAATGATCCATACCGGCGAGAAACCGTATCAGTGTGACGCTTGCTCGAAGCAGTTCAAGAGCAAGACCAACATGGCGAAGCATAAGCGGATGCACAGTAACGAACAACCACCTGTTGCTGCACACAAGCCCCGAGTTGGAGCTCAGAAGCCGCGTTATGCTGCCCGGAAGCCACGTATATGTGCTCCCAAGAAGGCTGCCGATACGATGCCTTACGTTTGCTTAGTGTGCGATGCAGCTTTCAATCAGAAGGGTCAGTTGGTCGTTCACAAGCGGGTACATACTGGCGAGATGCCGTTCCAGTGCGAGGTTTGCCAGAAGAAATTCAGGAGCCACCAGACCATGAAAAGACACGTCCTGATCCATACTGACAAGAAGCCATACGTTTGTGACGTGTGCAATAAAGCTTTCAATCAACCGAGCAATCTAATGACTCACAAGCGGATCCACAGTGGGGAACGACCTTTTCAATGTAGCGATTGTTTGAGAAATTTCTTTTCGAAAGCTATCATGACAAAGCACAAGTGTAAAAGTAAAAGTTAAATCCATTCTGGGTACGATGTTTTATTATACGACGCTATACATAGTGGAGTATACTACGGCCTTGTCAAAAATGCTATCTCGGAAACTAAGCGAGATAGAGGTATAGTTACTTTGGAGAAAATGATCCTCATCGAATTTTGAGCAACTTTGGTTTTTGTGTGTGGTCTGTCTGTCTGTCTGTCTGTCTGTCTGTCTGTCTGTCTGTCTGTCTGTACTCTGTGGTAATCATAAATCGATATATCTCCAGAACCCTTTGACATATCGACTTGAAATTTTGCCATCTTATTGTACTCAAAACAATATTATGTCATTAAAATATGAAGGAAATCGGAAAACTCAAGGTGGTTTTTCCGGGTTTTTTCGATTTTTCACCGGAAGTTTCTTGTGACCACTCTACAAATCGCAAAAGTGGTCCGATCGATTTCATTTTTTGTGAAAAAAAAACGCTATCAGGGAGAAACGAAGCCTATTGAAATTGAGCAGGGTCGAGAAATTCCAAGTGGGTTTTTCAAGGAGATTTTCCGAAAAACACGGTTCGCTTTAAAATGACTTATCTCCTGAACCAATAGACTAAATCCAAATTTGAAAAATGCACCGTATGCCTCTTTGATGACGCAACAAATTATTATATCACCATTTTTTCGTGCATCCATCGGAAAATGGAAAAACAAATCATCAAAATTTGAAATCCTTTCAATCCAATATATATCGAAAACAAATGGAAAAATCGAAAATTATCAGAAAGGCAAAGTTATCCACTGGAACATTTCCTACAAATCATTACCCATAATTTTTTCTGTAAACCCAATAGTACAGGAAATAAAGTGAAAAATATAAAAAAAAAATTTGAACGATCCATAGGGTACCATGAAGATATATTGAAAAACAAAGATTATCGATAGATGAAGCTCATCGACTTCCACTGAACCATGGAATATTTTTTCCTTTTGTTGATTGGAAGATGGAACAAAAGTGTTGAAAATTTTATTCTCAGATGATTCCAAATATCTCGAAAACAACTGTAAATATCTGAAAATGTTATGAAACCAATTTTTTTTTTTTGATAAAATCTACAAAAAATCCTTATAACATTTTTCTCTGAATTCAATAGTTCGGGAGATACGATGAAAAAACTAAAAAATTCACAAGTTCCTAGATAATCACTTGCCAATAGCAAACAAAACAAAAAACAGAAGAAAGTAAAAACAGCACACTCGACTGTCTTGATTTTTTCCCACAAACTACGTACCTAGCTCACTCGACTGTCTTGATTTCCCACAAAGAAGAAATATGTTGGCATTGTTTCAACTTTCTTTTGTTTTTGTTTTTTTAGTCCCTATTGGCAGTCGAGTGGGCTGAGAACGTAGTTTGTGGGAAAAATCTCCAGTTCTCTGAACTTTCATAGCGTCGTATACACATCTTTGGTGCCCAATGATAGTTTCAATATAAAAATATGCTCATGATATGGTGCCATGGCCTCTACTTCCATCTTACATGAGCAATGATAAAAAATCATCTGCTTTTATAGCGTCGTATAAATTATCTGACCTCTATACTAATCTAATACCTATAATGAAAACTACATCTATACTAATCTGATACCTTTCAAAAACTACGTACCTCACTTGTTGTATTACGTGAAATTATAAAATTAATTGCTAGTTCTTTTTATTTGGCCCAGTGATCACAAAAGTGTCGTCAGGGAAGCTAATTGTCTAGCAGGCTATTATCTTCCTTTCATCCTCCTCTGAGATCAAAATGTACTTCTCAAATACATCGGGAATATTTTCTTATATATATCATAATGGTTGTTACACAAATCTCTTCAATAACTGTGTTTTTGGAAATAATAATTCCTGACCAATCAAATCAAAATACATAGTATGATTTCTCATTCATCCATTCAAATTATGTATCAACTTAGATAATTGTTATTTCAGATCAGCAGCTGGATCCCAGTTAGATGTGAGAGCTCTCAAAAAGTGTCTACTTCATAAACTCAATTCCTTGAAGTGCGAATCCTGCGACAAAACCTTCAACGATAAGAGAAGTTTGATGAAACACATCACAGCTGTACATTCGTTTGTGACAAAACCTTGTGACCAGTGCGATGCTTCCTTCTCGTCTGAAATAAGGCTCAAGAATCATAAGGATGCCGTTCATTTTGGAATCACGTATCCTTGTGAACATTGCTCGGAAGTCTTCACCAGTCTGAAAAATCACACGAACCATCTGAAAACTCACGAACCTGACCACAAGAAGGAGATCTTCCAGTGCGAGATATGCCACAAAGTTTACTCAAATCGCTTTGGTCTTGTTCGCCATATGAAAGACCACTTGCCAACAGATAATACCATCACAAATACAACTGTCGAGAAATATTTCGCGTGTGAGTTCTGCGATAAATTGTTCAAAAAGCAGAACTTATTAACAGAACACAGACGTGTCCATACCAATGAAAGGCCTTATTGTTGCCTGGTATGCAAGAAGGCTTTTAGGCAACAGAGCGCATTGATGGTACATAGTAGGACTCATGCTGAAGAGAGACGTCTATTCGTTTGCTATGTTTGTGACAAGGCTTTCACTACTAATTTCAATCTCCAAATCCATCTGAAAACTCATACTGGAGAGACACCGTTCCTCTGTGATTCTTGTCCGAAATCCTTCAAGGCTAAAAGGGCATTGGAGCTGCATATGCTTGTACATACTGGCGAGGGAAAATTCCAATGCGATTACTGTCCAAAGAAGTTCGGCACCAGGCAGCACTTGCAGAGACACATCAATCAAATCCATGTTGCTGAGAAGCCTTACGTCTGTGAAGTTTGCAGTAAGGCTTTCACTCAAAAAGCCAATCTTGTGATTCATGAGAGAGTTCATAGCGGAGAGCAACCTTACCAGTGTGCCGTTTGTTTGAAGAACTTCACCACATTATCTGTCAAGAAAAAACACAAGTGTGAAAGCTAAAATTAATTTGGTGTTCTGAACCGTTTTTCCCTATATTGAATAAAGTTAGAATAATGAGGCTATTTTGTGGTTTTCTTTTGTAGTCACACGAATCAGGTATCACTTTTCTATTAAATTGTTTCTTTTCTAATTTCAGATCCACAGGTGGATTCAAATGTGTACAATGTGAACATCACTTCAAATCATTCAAGAACCTCGTCAGGCATAAAAAGAATGCTTACTGTCTACTTCCGTACCAGTGCGACATTTGTAACAAAAGATATCACAATCCAAACGATGTCAGAACTCACAAAAAGTATATTCATAACAATCTCGGAGACCAGAGGAATTTGGTGAAACACATCACAGCTGTGCTTCCTAATGTGACAAAACCTAATGATCATTGCGATGAGTTTTTATCGCCTGAAAGACTACTTGAGAATAATAAGAATGCATTCCATTTGGAGATCACTTATTTATGTAACCATTGCGCGAAGTCTTTCACCAGTCGAGAAAAATATAAGATCCATCTGGAATCACACAGACACGAGAAGGAGACATTCAAGTGTGAGATGTGCCCTAGACGTTATTTGTATCGTCGTGGCCTTGACAGCCATATGAGAAAGAAAAATCACTACAGCTTCGTTTGCGAAACTTGCGGAAAACCTTCCACCAATCTCGAAGATTTCAAAAAACACACCATGAAACATGTTGAAAGGAAGAAACTTCATCAGTGCGAGTTCTGCGATAAATCGTTCAAAAAGAAGGCAGTACTGATAGATCACAGACGCATGCATACTGATGAAAGACCTTATGGTTGCTCGGTGTGCAAGAAATCTTTCAGACAACGTACTGCTTTGCTGGTACATAGTAGGATCCATGCCGAACAAAGACGCCTCTTTGCCTGTGTTTTTTGTAGCAAGGCTTTCACTACTAATCAAAATCTCCAGATCCATCTGAAATCTCATACTGGTGAGGCACCCTTCTTGTGTGATTTCTGCCTGAAATCCTTCAAAACTAAGAAGGCATTGGAGATGCATATGTTTGTACATACGGGCGAGGGGCAATTTCAATGCGATCACTGTCCTAAGAAGTTCGGCACCAGGCAGAACTTGGAGCGACACATCAGACAGATCCATGAAGCTGAGAAGCCTTATGTTTGTGAAGTTTGCAATAAAGCTTTCACTCAAAAAATCAATCTTGTGACTCATGGGAGACTCCATAGCGGAGAGCAGTCTTATCAGTGTGCTGATTGTTTGAGGAATTTCATCACCAAATATGCTTTGAAGAAACACAAGTGTGAAAGCTGATACCATTTGGTATACCCCAGCAAAAGTCTTTATATTGAATAAAGCTATAAACACAGTGATTATTGTGAAGTTTCCTTTCATAGTCATAAGGTGTACCTAAGTTCTCGTTCATATGTCCAAAATGAGATTTTTTTCTAATTTCAGATCTGCAGCAGGATTCGAGTGCAAGGAATGTAATCATTACTTCAGTACGTACGCCAACTTAGATAAACATAAAACGAATTGTCATGGTCTACGTCCGTACGAATGTGATCTCTGTGGCAGAAAATATCGCAGCCAGAACGACGTGAGAGTTCACAAAAGGCACATTCATTATAAACGGTATTCCACGAAGTGCGAATTTTGCGGCAAAACCTTCAACAGCAAGAGCAATTTGTCGAAACACATCCGAGCTGTACATTTGAATGAGAAAAAACACTGCGATCAGTGCGATGCGTCTTTCTCGTCCGAAAGTCTACTCAAGAACCACCAGAATGTCGTTCATTTGGGGAACAAGTATTCCTGTGAACACTGCCCTAAGGTCTTTACCAGTCTCCAATATTACAGGAATCATCTAAAGACGCACAGACCTGGTTACGAGAAGGAGATGTTTCCGTGCGAGATATGCTCCAGGCTTTACTCATATCGTCATGGCCTTGCTCGCCACATGAAAGACCACAATGGTACAACTGATAGCTTTGTTTGCGAAATTTGCGGGAAGCACTGCACCAGTGCTACAACCTTCAAAGAACATATGTCGATACACGGTGGAACAAAACCATTTCAGTGTGAGTTCTGTGAAAAATCGTTCATGAAGAAGGTTTTACTGATACAGCACAGGCGCATGCATACTGATGAAAGACCTTATAGATGCTTGGTGTGCAACAAGTTTTTCAGGCAACAGAGCAGTTTGATGATCCATAAAAGGACTCATTCTGAAGAAAGGCCTCGTTTTGTTTGCGATGTTTGTGGTAAGGCTTTAACTACCAATAACAGTCTTCAGTACCATCTTAAAACTCATACTGGTGAGTCACCGTTCCAGTGTGATTTCTGCTCGAAAACATTCAAGGCCAAAGGGAGAATGGAGCTGCATAGACTCGTACATACTGGTGAGGGGACTTTCCATTGCGATAGTTGTCCTAAGAAGTTTGGCACCAAGCAGCACTTGAAGAGGCACAAGCAGATGATCCATACTGGAGAGAAGCCCTACGTTTGTGATGTTTGCAATAAGGCTTTCGCTCAAAAGGTCAATCTGGTGATTCATGAAAGACTTCATAGCGGAGAGAGACCTTACCAGTGTTCAGTTTGTTTCAAAACCTTCATTGCGAAAGCTGTCATGAAGAAACACAAGTGTCGTAACAGCTAAACATCATTCTCTATATTGAATAAAATTATCTAAACATTTGTTGTTTTTTACTTCACTTTCATACTCCCCTTCTGTTGCCTTCTTTTGTAGATATTCGAATTAGGTGTACCTGAGTTCTTGATCGATTGTGCCAAATAAGATGAATGTTTTTGTTTCCTTATTCCAGATCTGCAGCTGGATTTCAGTGCAAGGAATGTAGTCATTACTTTAGGACATACGCCAACTTAGCAAAGCATAAGAAGAATACCCACGGTCTACGTCCCTACAGATGTGATATTTGTGACAAGAGATATCATACCAAGAAAGGTGTCACCGTCCACAAGAGATCGTTTCACGAGAAAGTATATTCCGTGATATGCCAAATCTGTGATAAAACCTTCATCAACAAGAGCAGTTTAGCAACACACATCAAAATCGCACATTTCAATTTGAAAATACCCTGCGATCAGTGCGATGCATTTTTCTCGTCCAACAGACTGCTCGAGAGTCACATGAACTCCGTTCATCTGGGGATCAAGTATCATTGCGAACATTGCTCAAAGGTCTTCTCGAATCTTCAGTATTATAGGACTCATCTGAAATCCCATAGTCCTGGGTACACAAAGGAAACGTTTCAGTGTAAAGTATGCCTCAAGGTTTATTCATATCGCCATGGCCTTGCACGCCATATGAAAGATCACTCAGGCAACGCTCGAAGCTTCATTTGCGAAGTTTGCGGAACACACTTCATCAATGAGACAACTTTCAAAGAACATGCCACAGTGCACTCTGAGGAGAAACCTCATCAGTGCGAAGTTTGTGATAAATGGTTCAAGAAGAAGTCCAATTTGAGAGATCACAAACGCTCCCATACTGGCGAGAAACCTTTTGTTTGTGGCGTTTGCAAGAAGGAGTTCAAGCGATTGAACACCTTGTTGATACATAGTAGGATCCATGAGGAAGACCTTCTTTTTGTCTGCGATTTTTGTGGTAAAATCTCGACTTCTAAAAACAACTTTGAGTACCATATGAAGACTCATACAGGCGAAGCAACGTTCCAGTGTTACATCTGTTCGAAAATCTTCAAGAACAAGGGACAATTGAAGTTACATAACTTTGTACATACTGGCGATGCACCTTTCGTTTGCGATGTTTGTCCCAAGAGGTTTGCAGCAAAACAGAACTTGGAGAAGCACCAGAAGATGCATATCAATGAGATTCCGAGCATTTGTAATATTTGCGATAAGACTTTCGCTCAAAGATCCAATATGGAGATCCATATGAGAACACACACTGGAGAGCGACCCTATCAATGTGATGTTTGTTCCAGAACCTTCATAACCAAATGCATCATGATGAAACATAAATGCGAAGTCTAGCACTTTTCCTTTTCTGACATCAGCTTTAATTTTGTACCTGTTTTTTCAATAACGTTCTCGTTCCATTTTACTCGTTCCATTTTAATTTTTTCGTGTGTGAAGTCTAACACTTTTCCTTTTCTGGAATCAACTTTAATTTTGTTCCTGTTTTTTTAATAAAGTTCTCGTTCCATTTAGTTTTTTTTTCGCTCATATAAGTACCAAGAAAAAGGCCGCGGTATGGAGGCAGATAGCCCGACTGCTCTACTCTAAATTCAATCTTAGTATCAAGAATTATTCAATTTGTTGGAACAAATTCCCGAAAATGGCAAACCAATATTTTCATTTTCCAGATTAAAACACCACACAGCACGACACAACAAAAGTGAGAGGAAGCCGAAGAAATTGTTCAAATGTTGAACCATCACACTCAATATACTCTTCTAAGCGGCAAATACATTATTTTCAAAAATATTCATTATAAACTGCCTGTGGGATCTGTATGAATGATGACATATTGGATTTTTCAAGCCCATTCCTCGAATTTGAGAAAGGTCACCTGGTATCATAATTGCTGCAGTTCAAAGAGTATTCAAAATGAAAATGTACTTTCCATAAAAATTCTGTTGAACTGAGACAATTCATAACGAAGGTATGGTAGAATCTTTGGGGAATCTCGACTGACACCTCAATTTCTAGGCTCTTCAAAATGGAATACGAAGATGGCTTCAGTGATTCGTCAGTAGAGGTGGTTGAAGAGAACTCTGTCAAATTGCCTGAAAAATCAGTCAAAAAGTATGATAGCGAAACTTTCTAAGGTGTCTTCTACTTCGAAATTTATCTCAATTTCTAGGTACGAACTGGCCTATAAGATATTCACGGAGTGGCAATCAGTGAATGAGAAAAGATCAGCCTTATCGGAAAAAGTTTTGATGGAATACTTCGAAGAACTCGCTGAGAAGGTGAAGCCGAATACCTTGTGGTCAAATTATTCGATGCTACGAAGTACCCTTTTGCTTCGCCATTCGACGAACATTGCCAGATACACGAAACTGAAGGCGCTACTGAAAAAGAAAGCATTCGGCTACAAACCGAAAAAATCGAAACCACTGACCTCCGAAGAAATCAATAGGTTTCTTGAGACAGCTCCAGATGAAAAATACCTCCTCACTAAGGTTAGTGTCAGTAAGAATGAGAGCATATAAACAAATTAGAGATTAGGTCAATAGTTGCCTGTGTTGGCTAAGAACATTTCATGAAAGCTTCAGTTGATCTACAATCCCTCTATCAACTAGATAAGTTCATTAAACCTTCTTTGAAATACGATTCATTGTTATTCTAGGTGGCGTTAATCATTGGAATAAGTGGCCCTTGTCGCAAACATGAATTGTGTCAAATAAAGATCGATGATATTCACGATCTAGGATCCGGTGTTCTAATCACCATAAATGACGTAAAAACAAGAATACCCCGGGCATTCATGATAACAGGAAGACTATACGAAATATACAAAAAATACGCTTTTCTGAGACCACCGTACATCGAGGAGCGTCGCTTCTTCTTGAACTACCAAAACCTGAAGTGCACCAAACAGCCGGTAGGGGTCAATAAATTTGGCAACATACCGAAGCAAGTGGCGCGATTTCTGAACCTGAAAAATACTGAGCACTACACGGGTAATTGCTACATAAGAACATCAGCCAGAATTTTGGCAGCTGCAGGTGAAGACATTACTGGTCTAAAGCGCTATGGAGGCTGCAAATCCACCATCGTGGCCGAATACATCAATAGATCCATGACAAATATGATCAAAGTAGAAAAAACTGAATGAAAATGTCTGCGACCAATTGGAATGGAATCCAATCTCATATACTCAATCATTGAACCAGTGGTTCTGTGATGTAATGTTGGAAATGAGGATATCAATTCACCATTGCTATCCAACAATACTGTTCTTGTTTTTTAAATAAAATTATAAGTTGTTTGAGATGTTCAGTGTTATAATTTGATTCAATGATGCTATCCAGAAACGTACTGTCTACACTTGCCTGCATTTCTATTTCATACTGATCAAAGCAGTGCTAAAGAATTCCTTGCCTTCTCTGACACTGCACCTCAGTACTTTTCTATACTGAAAGTTGATTCTTTCAAACTAACTATTGTTCTTGGAACTGTGAAACAGTCATAGTATCAAAAGATGTTGACAAATAGTCTAGAGAATCGACACTGGATAGGCACACTAGAGATTAATGTCAAACATCTTGCAAACGCAAGTGTATGCTTCAACGATGACATGAAAGCCTTTGATTATTTTCACAGTATCAGTATGATCACTAAGTTCACCATTTCATTAATTCATCATATTTTTTAGATCTGCTGCTGGATATCACTGCGAGCAATGCAATATTTACTTCAAGACGCACATGAACTTATATTTCGCCATAAAAAGAACACTCACGGCAAACGTCCTTACAAGTGTGAACTTTGTGAGAAAAAATATCGAAGTCTCAACGACTTCAGAACACACAAGTCGCGGATCCACCTGAAACTCCTTACCGTGAAGTGCGGTTTATGCGAAAAAACCTTCGCCGAAAAGCGCTTTCTGATGACACACATGAGAACAATACACTACAGCAAGAAGATCTCCTGTGACCAGTGCGAGTCAACATTCTCCACTGCAACGCTGCTCCAGAACCACCAGAACTCTGTTCACTTAGGAATCACCTACTCCTGCGAGCATTGCTCCAAAGCCTTCACGAGTCTACAGTTCTATAGGAAACACCTGAAGTCACATACATGGGGCTACGAGCAGAAGATATTCCAGTGCGAGATATGCCCTAAGCGTTACTTGTATCGACACGGTCTCGCTCGTCACATGAAAGACCACTTCGGCATTACTGACAGCTTCATCTGCGAAATTTGCGGAAAAAATACGACCAGCGCTGCTGCTTTGAGAGAGCACATCATGACACACACCGACGAGAGACCTTTCAAATGCGAAATTTGTGAAAAATCGTTCAAGAAGAATGCCGGATTGGCACATCATAATCGTATCCATTACGATGAAAAGACTCACTATGTGTGCGATTTATTCTAATTTCAGTCTGCAAATGCATATGATGATCCATATTGGTGAGGCACCATTTCAATGCGTACTTTGTCCGAAGAGGTGCAAAAGCAAGCAGAGTTTGGAAATACATAAGCGGGTACACACTGATGAGAAATTTTTCTCCAAGAATAGGCAGAACATGAAAAGGCACAAGTTGCTCCATAGTGACAAAAGGTCGTATGTTTGTGATGTGTGTAATAAGGCGTTCAGTCAAACTTCTAATCTTGTGAAACATATGGAAGTATGCTGGACAGCTGCCTGACTTTCTCAATCATCTCATGACTAAACGTAATTGTAAAATTTAGTGGAGTTTGTTATATACCTATTCATGTTCAATAAAGTTATCACGATGTTATTCTTCGAGTGAAAACTGAATCAGAAAACAATCTGAGCTGAAACTAAACTAAGCTTTATGTTTTTTCAGATCTGCAGCTGGTTTTCCTTGCGTGCAATGTAATTCTTACTTCAGGACAAACTTGAACCTACTGCGTCACAAAAAAAACTCGCACGGCGAACGTCCACACGAGTGCGACATCTGTCTAAAGAAATACCGCAGTCCCAAAGATGTGAGAGTTCACAAGATGCAAGTTCATCTCAAACTCAGATCCGTCCGATGCGGATTCTGCGACAAAACGTTCAACGACAAACGCTATCTGGTCAGACATATCACCTCAGAACATTTCAACGAGAAGGTTTCTTGTAGTCACTGCGAGGCGACTTTCACCACCGAGAAGATGCTCAAAAATCACATAGATTCAGCCCATTTAGGAATTACGTATCCCTGCGAGTATTGTTCTAAGGTCTACACGAATCTGCAATATTACAGGAACCATCTGAAATCCCACAGTCCCGGCTATGAGAAGAAGATATACCAGTGCGATATGTGCCCCAGGCGTTACTCGTATCGTCATGGCCTTGCTCGCCATATGAAAGGCCACTACGGAACGACTGACAGCTTTATCTGCGAGATTTGCGGAGACCGTTCCAGCAACAGCACCGATCTAAGAGATCACATCCGGGGTCACTCTCAAGAAAAACCGTTCCATTGCGAGCTCTGCGACAAATCGTTCAAGAAAATGGTGAGCTTGAAACACCATCGCCGCACGCATACCAAAGACCAAAGGTCCTTCTACGTTTGCTACGTTTGCGGCAAAGGTCTGAGCTCTAATAACAGTCTGCAGGTGCACATGAGGATCCATACTGGCGAGACACCTTTCCAGTGTGATATCTGTCCGAAGAAGTGCAAGAGCAAATTCGGCGTGGAGGTACACAAGCAGGTCCATTCCGATGAGGCGCCGTTTCAGTGCGATTTGTGCTCGAAAAAATGCAAAAGCAAACAGAGGTTGGACAGACACAAGCGTGTGCATACCGACGAGAGGCCTTTCAGATGCGACATTTGCCCGAAAGCCTTCAAGAACAGGCAGAACATGAAGAGGCACAAGCAGACACACACTAACGAAAAACCGTATGTTTGTGAGATGTGCAATAAGGCTTTCAGTCAGCATTCTAATCTTGTGATTCATAAGGCGGTCCATACTGGAGAAAGACATCACCAGTGTGAAGTTTGTTCGAGAAAGTTTGTCACGAAATATCTCATGAACAAACACAAGTGTAAGATTTGATACAGTTTAGGGTGTTCATTTTTTCGTTCTGAATAAAGTTATTTAATCTCTTGTTATTTTCATCTCCTATCGGTCAGTGATTAATTGTCTCTGATAGATACAGGCACACCATAATAATTGCTGAATTCAGTGATTCTCGGCAATCATGGTGAATCTCATAACGTGAGCATTGAACTGATGAATTAATTTGTTAGTTTCAGATCAGCAGCTCGGCATCTATGCCTCGAATATAATTGTCACTTCAAGAGACACTCGAACTTGGTTCGCCATAAGAACACTCACGGTAATCGACCGTACGAGTACGACACTTGTAACAAAAAATAGATCATCCTCAAGGACGGGACAACTCATAAGATGCGAGTCCATCTCGAAATCAAATCAGCAAAGTGTGGTTTCTGCGAGAGAATCTCCAACGACACATACACATACACTCTGAACATATTAGCAAGAAGATCTCTTGCGATCAGTGTAAAGCAACTTTTTCCACTGAGAAGCTGCTCAGTAATCATAAAGACTCCGTTCATTTGAGGATCACGTATCCATATGAGCATCTACCCCAAGGTCTTTACTAGTCTGAAGTCCCATAGGCCAAATCACGAAAAGCAACTGTTTCAGTGCGAGATATGCCCCAAACGTAACCTGTATCGTCTAGGCCACAATGCCCTAACTGACAGATTCGTTGGTGAAAATTGCGGGAGACACGTGACCCGTAGCACTGCCCTCAGAGAGCACATGAGAAGTCACACTGGCGAGAAACCGCTTCAGTGCGAGTTTTGCCACAAAAGCTTCAAAAAGAAGAAGACCTTGAGGCAATATAGACGGATCCATACCAAGAAGAGGCCCTTCGTTTGTGACGTGTGCAGTAAGGATTCCACGCAGCATTTCAAGCAGCTCCATTGTGCACAAGAGGTTCGCTACTGCAACCATCATCAAGAGACACAAATGCAGGATATAAAATGATAACATTTCGATTGATTCTCTAGAATTCCAATCATAACCAATAAAATTATATGTTGTTTCTTTTCTTCATGAAGCGGAACGAATTTCCATTTTTTTATGTTTATCAATATCGATTGTATGAAAGATAACATTTTCAGGTGTGTACTGAAAGAAGATCCATTTTTGGAAGTCGTTATGATCGAACCAACACCGCCTAACTGCGAATATAAGTATTCTTGTGACACTTGCAATAAAAGTTTCCATACACAAGATCAACTAGAAAGACATCAAGACACTAATCACAGCTCAGAATTCAAGAAACAGTTCATTTGTAGTATCTGCTTCAAAGTGTTCTCTGCTAGGAGAAACTTGACCATACACACTTACAGACACGAAGAATCTCGAAAACCTTGCCAACTTTGTGGCAAATCGATCAAGGGCAAAGCAGCCATGAAGGCACACCACGAGAACACCCACAAACAAAAGCAGTACATCTTCGAGTGCGACATCTGCGCCAAAAAGTTTACCTCTAAGCACATCCTAGCCAACCACACGAACGCTGTCCACCTGAAGAAATTCGCCTTCAGCTGCGCCATCTGCAGCAAAGGTTTCAGTACGCTGAAGGCGATGATCAAGCACAGGCAGTTCGATCACGAGGGCTTACGCTACGAGTGCCAGCACTGCGGGAAAACCTTCAAAGATACTCTGGCCTTCAAGGTCCACGTGGCTTCGCATGATGCCAACCACGAGAAGCCGGTTCACAGCTGCACAATGTGCCCCTGCAAGTTCAGCCACAGGCAAGGTCTTTACATGCATCTGAAGAACCACGAGAAGAACTTCACTTACGTGTGCGAAGTGTGCGGGAAGTCTTTGACTAGTGATAAGGGTCTGAGGGAACACATGAGGGTGCATACGGGGGAGAAACCGTACAGGTGTGAGGAGTGCGGAGAAAGCTTTGGCAAATCGAGTACTTTGGTGACTCATAGGAGGATACACACTAAGGAAAGGCCGTTCGTCTGCCATGTTTGTGATAGAGGCTTCACACAGCTTTCTGCGATGAAGAGGCACGTGTTGGGGCACACTGGGGAGAGATCACACGGATGTTTGATGTGCGGGAAGAAGTATTTCACTAAGTATCAGCTGACTACGCATAACTGTCGAGGGTTGATGCAGGAGAAATGAGTGATATTTTTATTTTCGGTTGTTTCAATAAAGTCGGGTTTTGTAATGGTCCATGAGCTTTGACATATCCCCATGAAAACTGTTTTTTTATCTGGAATCCTATAAACTAAAGGAAGTAAGTCACTGAAAGATTGTCATCACTTTTTTGATGATGAATATTCTGCATGTTGACTTATATTCCCTCCACCCGGATGCCTATTAAACGATCTGATCCAGCTGCTTCCTCTTGCTCTCGATAGATTTTCTCAGAAAATGTATTGCACTGATACCTCATCCATATCAAAAAATTCGAGTACTCTAAATATAAAAGCTTATTTTTCATTTTCAGATTCATATCTGCCCAAATTTCGAAAAAGGAAAGTTCATTTCTCTATTTGTAAAACTTGTTACAAAACATTCGCTCGACAAGACCAACTAGAAAAGCACAAAAGATATAAAAAACACGATATAGAAATGCCGACAATATTTACTTGACAGAAGAAACCACGAGACCAAAAGTGAAGCTTGTGCAATCTGCGGTAGCTAAATTAAAATCAAAGTTTCATTGACTAGTATGATAAATAGGCCATATTTCAACAGATATAGCCATGAGAACATATTTTTTATGATTTCAACAATAAATTGCCACCAGATGAAAAAATAAATTGATGACGTAAATTTTTTCAATGAAAATAACGAAATTACATTCAAGTTTTCACGCAAATCAATTGGAATTATTAATTATTATTGATGCATATTTTCTCATGAAATTTCGGTCACACCTGTTAAGAAGCACTCTGACTCCAGTGGCGTAGTGATTTTTTCAATAAAAAAACCGCTAATAAAAAAATCCCGATTTTCGACTAAGAAAAAATATCGTAGTATGCCCTGAAAATTGGAATTAAAATTTCAAATTTTGTAGACCTTTTAGTACTTGACATTTCAAAAAAAATTATTTAAATCGGCTTACAACTTCAAATCTTAGGGGAGTGCTTCCATTAAAAATTGGTCACACATATTACACCATCAGAAAGTAGAGATTTCAACGAACAAAAAGCCCATCATAATTTTTTTTTAACAAGCAGATATTTTGATGAGAGAATTTTCGATTAGGAATCTTGGCTCTACTTTCCAAAGTTTTCGAGTGTTTTTTTTTTTCAATTTTCAAATCATAATCAATCTTCTAGGTTTGCGGTTTCTCGAACCATCAATAAGGATTCTATAGAACCAAAAATAAAAGATGAGCCTGATCTAATCCCAAAATTCAACAAGAGTCCCGATAAAAAAGAGAAGAAGTTGCTGGAACGCAGTACGTACAAAATGCAAGAAGTCCAGGATATATTCAAGTGCGATTTCTGCTTCAAGGTTTTCTTAGACGAAACCACATTGTTGAGTCATAAGAAAGATCACAAATATACTTTCAAGTGCAACGAATGCGACAAATGTTTTAAGGACTATTTTACTCGTATGACTCATGAAGAGACGCATTTGAAAAAGAGGCCGTATATTTGTAAAATTTGTAACGATGGTTTCTTTTTGCAAGCGGCATTCCAAAGACATCTATCGAATCATACAGGTGAAAAACTTTATGAGTGCTATAGATGCAAGAAGAAGTTTATTATGATTTGTCAACTGGACAGTCATAGGCAAAAGTGCAAGGGGCTGAGAGATCCTGGAACAACCTAGAGTGCCTTGTATTGTATAGTATTGTCATCTCAGTTGAAATGTCAATAAGGAATGCACTCTGGATCTACCTGCCCAATTATCAATTCCTAATATGATATCGATCTGTTACTGTTATTTTATTGTTTCCAACCAATAAAGTCTTGTGTTCATCAATGATCGTTTTAGCTGTTTAGTAGACGGAGAAAGCTTTCGTTTATTACAAATAATATCTAGTTTCAGTTTGATAATTTATTTTCTAGGTTTGTAGATCCATCAGTAGCATCAAGCTCAGTTTTGGAACAAAAATACCTGATTGAGAAACAGACATTATTTGAGATCCAAGATAAAGAAATGCGGAAAATATTGAGATGCAATACGTGTTTCAAGGTTTTCTTGGACAGAAAAAAATTTTCGAGGCACAAACGTATCCATAGAACCAAGAGCGAACCTTGTTCAATTTGTGGAAAAATTCTAAAGGGTAAATCTAATTTGAAGGTGCATATGGCTAATACTCATTCAGACCAAACATGTATCCACAAATGTGAGGTTTGCGATAAAGAACTAAAGAGATCTCAGATCAAGAGACACATGGATTTCATTCATTTGAAGAAAAAACTTCCCTATCATTGTGATATATGTGAGAAAGGATTCCAAGATCGAAAAATCTTGGCCAATCACATACTAACCAACCACGAGAATGAACGTCACAAATGTTCGCATTGTGGTAAAGCTTTCAAAGATCTCAGGCATTATCAGAACCACCTCTATACCCACGAACCCGGTTACAAGAAACCAGTCTATCCTTGTACCAAATGCGATACTCGGTTCACGTCGAAGAGTGGGCTAGCCTCTCACTTGAGGAGAAACCACGAAATGAATTCCAACATCGTCTGCGACATCTGTGGCAAGACTTTCACGACTAAAGGAGGCTTCCAACAGCACAAACGCGTTCATACTGGCGAAAAACCCTACAAGTGCGAAGAATGTGGTGAATGTTTCAGGAAAGGTGGTACTCTAGCCTCTCACAGGAGGACACACACCAAAGAAAGACCTTTCGTTTGTAGGATATGTGGAAAAGGCTTCACCCAGCAAACAGCGTTGAAGAGACATATTTCTGGGCATACTGGGGATAAAGAGTACGAGTGTCCTGTATGTAAGAGAACATATGCCCAAAGGTATCAGCTGAAAATTCATAATTGTCATGGACCACCAAACAATTGTTGAATTCTCGATATAACTATAGATATTGAATTTAATAAAATGTATATATCAACGATGCCTTTCGATGTGTCAACCAGTAGCAGGAAACCTCGTTTCCATGAATGAGAAAGACTCAAATCTATACTGTCAATCACCTAAGAATGACTCATCTGGAAATGTACTCATTGCTCATTTGAATTCGTATAAACACATAAATAAAAGCCTGATTGTCAACCCATATGTACAAGAATTATTTAGTAATATGACCCAGATTGATTTGGTTGTGTCTATTTCAGTCTCGCATGTATCTTTCTTTAAAATGTTTGACCTAGACAAAAGTTCTTGACTTCATTTCTATGGAACAGAAATAACTTGACTGAACTTGATAATTCAATTGCTCCTGAGTTCAGGATGTAGTTGATGGTGTCTCACAGGGTTCGACTCTGGGCCTCTTCCAATTTTTCATATATCAACGACCTTCCTCACTACGTCACCACGATAATCGTCTATTATTTTGTTGATTCAACTCCAAGTGCCAACACAAGGATATGAATGACTCACTGCTTTATTGGTCAAATGAGTGGTTTAAAAGAAAATCCATCATATATTTTCCACTGTGACTTTAAAGGTATGCATTCTACCTCTAGTCGTATCACATAATTTTGATCGACGTATAGGAATTTTTTCGCCTTGTGAAGTTCTATGCATAGATCCAAACGTTGATTTTTTCTTTTAGGCTTTTAGGTTGTCAACTAACTAATGAGGAGTCCTCAGTCCCAGCAGAAAAACTCCAATCCAATGTTAATTTCACCTGTACCACGTGCAAGAAAATTTTCGAGCATAGTGACCAGCTCGAGAGGCACAAAAAATATAAAAAACACGACCTCGAAATTGAGACGACCTTCACATGCGACGTCTGCCTGAAAAAATTCAGCGACAGGAAAGCAATGACCAGGCACAAGAGAATTCACGCGACACAAAGCGAACCCTGTAAAACTTGCGGTAAATTACTGAAGGGCAAAACATCTATGAAGATTCATATCGCCACCCAGCATTCAGGCAGAACAAGTGTCTATGAATGTAAGATTTGTGGTAAGAAACTGTGCTCGAAATTTTACTTAGAGTGTCACATGAACACGGTCCATCTGAAGAAATTCCCTTTCTATTGTGGAATCTGCAACAAGGGCTTCATCGACCCGAAACTGATGGCCAATCACCAACAAACTGATCATGAGAACAAACGGCACGAATGCTGGCAATGCGGGAAGATCTGCAAAGATATCAGACTGTTCGAAAAGCACTTATCTACCCACCAGCCAGACTACAAGAAGCCTGTTTTCCCTTGCAGCAAATGTGACGCTAAGTACCACTCCACGGCAGGGCTGTCTCTTCATCTGAAGAAGCACGAAAACAATTGCACCGCGGTGTGTGACGTGTGCGGGAAGTCGCTCCAGTCAGAGAAAGGTTTGAGAGAGCACATGCGCACTCATACCGGAGAAAGACCTTACAGGTGCGACGAATGCGGCGAGAGCTTCAGCAAGTCTGGTACTCTAGTGACGCATAAAAGGACGCACTCCAAAGAAAGACCGTTCGTTTGCGGAATCTGCCCGAAAGGGTTCACCCAGCAGTCTGCCTTGAAGAGGCACGTCTTGGGTCACTCGGGGGAAAGACCGCACAGCTGCCTCGTTTGCCAGAAGATGTACGTTACGAAGCACCAGTTGAGGGCACACAATTGCCAGGGACCACCTGTTGGTCCCTGAGTGACAGGTGATCGATCACCTGTTGCTCTTCAAGTTGCTGTGATAGGGTGATATATTATTCTCTTTTACAACTCGCGAACACTAAACGCGGCAATTGAAACTTTGATCCTCAATATTTATACAACGGTAACATTCTGGAGAGAACTACAGCTCTGCGTTCCGGTTCTTTACGATGAAATGGGTTGAAACTAGTGGAACCAAGATAGTGATCACGATTCCATTTCACCGTCTATTAATGTGATAACTGCGTGCTGATTGAATTGGAATCATTCAAGAATGGTTGTCATTAGTAAATATACAAGTTTCAGAAGCAATACATACTCTGAGTCATCGTCACAAATTTATAAGTACACATCAGGAACATCTGAACATGTTTCGAGCTATCAATAGTCCATCATCTGCAACATTATAAAAGAAGTATCTACAAAGACAAATGTTTTTTATTGGACTATGAAATTGACCAAAGTAATCTACTCACGTGGAAGTGAGAGAAATGCACCCGCAATGTTACAATTTGAAAGTTAGAAGAAAAAAATGGGGCCATGATTATCAACAGTGTCAAGGCACCATGGTAGAACAGCAAGAGGGAGTGACATGGAATTTATGGAGTGCGTATCAGTTGACAATTGACACAAAACAATACTATCTCATGAAACAATGAGTCTCCACCTTATAGAAACAATTTTCAACAATTTTTTTTTTGGGATATTTGAAATTAATCAATGAATTGAAGATTGCATTATATCCTTGAACGAACAAACACATTTTGACTGTCTCTCAAATTTTGAATTTTGTTAGTGCTGCTCTACAGTCGTCTGACACTTATTGTTTCATGCGATAGTATTGTTTTGTGTCACTTGTCAATTGATACGTACTTCATACATTCTATGTCACTTGTCACTCCCTCTTGGTGCCTTGACACTGTTAATAATCATGGGCTTCATTTTTCCGATATTCTCCTAGATGACCAGGTTTTCATTACTGTCGATTTGTGAAATTGCGGTTGCCTTGTGTCTTGTTTCTGAAACTGATTCACTCCACTTCGAAAAAATTAGGACTTCTGCCATATATTAAATAATCAAGTGAATTATATGACCTATTTTGTTTTATTCCATTGTTTGTTGGTATGTAGAAGTTATTGCCTACTTTAAATATATAACTTTGAAATTTAAACGTGTTTTCGTTTGCAGATTTGTGAATGAACCAACAACGGATATGAACGAGGATTCCTCATTAATGAAGGTGGAAAATATTCTTCAATGCAAGATTTGCGATAGAGTTTTTGATGACTATGACAAATTCAAAAATCATGAAAAATATGAAAAATATGAGAGCGTTACCAGGAAATGTGATATATGTGGAAAAATAATGAAAACCAAAACCTCAATGAGACAACATATGATAAATAAACATTCAGACAAAACATGTAAATATAAATGTGATATTTGTGGTAAAGAACTGAAGAATAAGCAGATTCTAGAAGGTCACGTGCAAGCAATCCACTTTAAAAAATATCGCCATCATTGCGACATATGCCTCAAAGGTTTCAACGATAAAAAACAATTAGCAAATCACAAACTAGTTTACCACGAAAATAAAAGCTATGCATGTTCAACATGTGGCAAGATCTTCAAGCTCATCTTCACCTTCGAAGAACACCTGCTTTCTCACGAACCCGGTTACCAGAGGCCTGTTTTTCCTTGCACCAAATGCGACCTCAGGTACAACTCAAGGTCAGGCTTGCGAAGGCACAAAAAAACCCACGAAGACAACGGCACCAGCATTTGCCACATCTGTGGAAACACCTTCAAGTCCCTAGGATCGCACATGCGTACTCACACTGATGAAAGACCTTTCAAGTGCAAGGAATGTGGCTTGTGCTTCAGGAAAAGTGATACGCTCAGTACTCACAAGAGGACGCATACCAATGAGAGGCCGTTTGTTTGCAGCATTTGCGAGAAAGGCTTCACTCAGAAGTCGGCGTTGACCAGACACGTTTCAGGGCATACTGGTGAGAGACAGCACAGTTGCACTGTGTGCAAGAAGAAGTATGTCATGAAGTATCAGCTCAAAGTGCACAATTGCCAAGGACCGCCGGATGAAGATTCAGAGGAATCAGATGAGGCCTGAATACTCAGAAGTAGAGATGACAAACTATCGATGATAGTGTCAATAGTGCACTGAAAAAAATCTAACGATACTATCATATTATATCGAAGACTGGACCCTCTGGCACGATAATCCACTACACCGTTACACCACTAACAATACCTATTTTTTTCAACGCCTGGACACCTGTCTTGCAAACTATGTTAGCATCTTCAGGAGAAGATTTTTAATCTTTTCCATACATAGTGTAACAGGTATTGAGGCATTCAAAGAATCGGTTTGGTTAGTAGAGATAAGGGTCCCTTGATGCAAACTGACGTATTTGTCATCTAACAGGGTACGGACAAATCATAGCTCCGTTCTCTTTTAGTCATCTAGTGACTTTGGTTTCGTGTATTGGCGTCCCTGACATGACATTGCTGTCACGTCACATTCATAGGCGTTAAAAGAGATCTTACAAAATTTTAATTTCATACTTGATCTTATTACGACATTATTCAATTCTGTTTTGGAAGTATGGTAAAATGTGCTGCGTTAGTTTGTATCAATCAGTTGGATGGCAAACTTAGAACATGGAAAGTGAAGTGACCGAATGGGGAAAATTGGTAAATACTTCATCAAAATATTCGAGGTGAAACTAATACGAAATTACATATTATACTTTCTCATTGTGTCTATAATTATACACTCCATAAGTTTTTGGATGCATTTTAGTAGGAACAGTTTTGATTAAAACGGAGGATTAAAAGAAGAGGCAAATGCCCTACCATTCAAAAAATTATACCTACATTCAGGAAATATCAAGTGTTCGTGAAAAACTGCAAAAATTATTCCCAACATGAATATATACAGCACACATGACATATGAGAACATTAGTTTGAATACCTACATAACATTTTTCACCATTGCTCAACCATGAGGCTTAGTATGAAATCAAAATTCATTTATTGATAGGTAGTGCCGAAGAACAGTCCCGTATGGTAAAACTTTCAGAAAAATTTGCTCACTGCCTCAGAAAGATTATGCTGGAATTGAAAAATCAAAAACTACGTATGCTACGCCACTGTCGTCAATATAACCTAAGAGACAACAAATGTCAGAAATCTAGTGTTAATCCCCAGAAATGAATAAAGATGGAATTATATAACTGTTTCACAAATACGTTAGAGTGAAAGGAGACGAGGATCTGTCCGCACCCTATTAAGATGACAAATACGTCAATTTACATCAAGGGACCCTAGTAGAGATGACAAACTATTGATAGTGTCAATAGTGCACTGAAAAAAAATCTAACGATACTATCATATATCGAAGATTGGAACTTTTGGTACGATCATCACTACACCGTTACATTACTGACAAATCCTATTTTTTATACGCCTGGACACCTGTTTCACTAACTATGTTCAGAAGAGAAAAATCTTTTCCTGAAGATGCTAACATAGTTAACGAGTCACGTGTCGAGGCGTTAAGAAATCGGTTTGGTTAGTCGTAAAACATGTGCAATGACACTTTTTTGTAAATTTTATGAATTCTTCAGGCGATTGGTTATAGTAATTCATATAATTGAATATGATTTTGTGGAGAAACGTTTGAAGTTGGTTGAACAATATCAAATATCCTTGGTGCTGTCATTTCGAAATATTCCTTCCAGAGGACAATTTTAGCACAAATGAAACATAAGCACTCAATACTCAGTTATGGGCTTTTCATGACATTACAGTTGATACATTAGGGTATCTATCGTGCTTGCTCTTACGAGAATATTGAAGGAAGACGTTGGGTGACAAGCCTCTCGAAGCAAGGGCAGTCGAGTTGAATCTGCAACTAAATATTTTTTTCATTGATCGATGTCATTAATGAAAATAATGAATAATAAAGGTCCAAGATTTGACCCTTGGGGCACCTCCGAGGTAACTTTAATTGGGTAAGAGTTAAATCCATTGATACTAATGATCTGAGACCTATTGAATATGTAAGATGAAAACCATCGTAATATATCATAGTTTAATAACATCGCATTATGAGCAATGGATCAACTTTGAATTCCACAGTGGCGTAACAAGAAGTGTACCTTGGGAGAGGGATATAATATTTTTTTCAAAACACAATTTTATTTATGATTAATAAATCTATAACTGTATCATGACCTCTTGTATTTTTTGTAGATTTTAATATAGGCTAGAATATATTTTCTGTACATTCAGTTTTTTAGTGAGCAACGAATATCTATTAAAATCAAGAGAAATTTCAATAAATTATCGTCTTTAATGAACACACGTTGACGTTACATATTATGCAAATAATGTGTGAATAAAAAATCAAAATCATGCATGCAGCTCTTTAACTGCCTCCTTTGCTTTTTTCCAGTTATCCATTTTGTCATTTACTTATTTTCCTAATACTTGTCCTCCGATTCCACCAGTTGTAGCAGAGGAACATACCTACAATATTTACAAAAAGCGTATTTTTTTGCCGAATAACAAAGCCAATTCAATTCTGTCAGCCATTCATGTTGAAACTCAAGTTGAAACTCAAGTTGAACCTCTTAATATATAAATAAATTACCATTACTTGAGGGAAATCCATGGCAAATGAAAAAACTTCACCAACGATATGATTTCCATGAAATTGTCAAACACACGGCATGTTTCGCTAACACAGTAGCTTCGTCAGGTGATATACTGGTACAATGAATCAAACAGTTTAGTTCAGATTCGCGATGTGTGAAAAAAATTGCTGTGATTGGTTTGGTTTCTGAATCATAAATAATAAAAACCATTTTACGTCCGTACCTCAAAACATGAAACTTATTGCCTAATTCATATCAAATTTGTGTTCTGTCGTTCGCCACAAGGACCCGTGTGTTATTTTATAATACTCATTTCTTAAATTATGAAACTTGACACAAATAACATAAAACTCCAATTGTATCGCAGCCTTGAGGGATAAAAGTTGGTCATCATTTAGTGAATACCCAGATAGCACAATGTCATTCATAAAATGTCTTCCAACAAGTGTTTGCACTTTTTCACCGTACTGAAGAGGGCCGAAAGCTCGAAACACGTGTCTGCCATCAACTCTTTATAGGTATCAATGTTTTTCGTGTTCATAATATATCTGAAAATATTCCTTTTCAACACCTTAATATTGTTCATAACTTTGCCATCTCTCTAGAAATCACACCTTCATTGATAGTTTGTCAACTGAGAAAGGACAAATTATTAGTTAGGAGTAGAAACAAATCAATGTTTCACACATAAGTGAAGGAGATATTATCTCTTAATCTCTTGAGCTTCAGTATCGCCCTCATATGTAGTGAAAGAATTGATAAAAATGGTATCTCAAATGAAATTGAAATTGAATCAATTCTGCTAATCCTATTATTTTTTCCATCGAAGATATCAGTCAAATATCTAATGTTTTCTTATCGTTATCGAAATCTAAAGGTTGGTTTGAATTTTCAGGTTTTTTAATGAACCTACAATAATTTTGAGCGAAGATTCTTCATTATCGATAGGAGAAAATAATTTTCAATGCAAGACGTGCAATAGAGTTTTTGATAGCTATGACAAATTCAAGAAGCATGAAAAATATGAGAAATATGAGAGGATCAGCATAAAATGTGAAATCTGTGGAAAATCGATGAAAACGAAATCATCAGTGAGACAACACATGATCAATAAACATAAAGAGAAAACATGCATCTACAAATGTGAGATTTGTTGCAAACAACTGACCAGTAAGATAGTTTTGGAAGCCCACATAAATGCAGTCCACTTCAAAAAATACCCCTTCCATTGCGAGATCTGCTCTAAAGGTTTCCAAGATAAGAAACAACTAGCAAACCACAAACTAACTGACCATGAAAATAAAAGACACGAATGTCCAACATGTGGCAAGATCTTCAAGCTCATCCTCACCTTCAAAGACCACTTGCTTTCCCATGCCCCCGATTACAAGAAGCCTATATTCCCTTGCACCAAATGCCACCTCAAGTACAGCTCGAGGTCAGGCTTGCGAATGCACAAAAAATTGCACGAAACCGATTTCACCGCCATCTGCGACATCTGCGGGAAGTCGCTGGCATCTCGCGATCGACTTAAGGCGCACATGCGTACTCATACCGGCGAGAGGCCTTTTAAGTGCGAAGAGTGTGACATGCGCTTTAAGGCATCTAGTACGCTTATCACTCATAGAAGAACGCACACTAATGAGAGGCCGTTCGTTTGTACGATTTGTGAGAAAGGCTTCACTCAGAAATCGGCGTTGACGAGGCACCTCGCTGGGCATACTGGGGAGAAACACTTCCAGTGTACCGTGTGCAGCAAAAAGTATGCGATGAAGTATCAGCTGAAGGTGCACAATTGTCAAGGACCAGCTGATGATTTGAATGAATCAGATGAATCAGAGGAGACTTGAGTAGGTACTTAGTTCACAACTTGGAGAACACCACAGGAAAAAAATATTTTTCAATGAATAAAGGATATTTCGATAGTTCATGGCTCTTAGTGTTTTCATTTTATAAATATATACCTACTTCCTGAGTTTTTCTTAATCTTCCACGGACGTTGTGATATTCGGAATGCGAACTTTCAAACTCTTGAGAGTCTTAATAAAAAAGGATTTGAATAAAAGAGGGAGATATGTACAATAAGATAATGGCTTCAAAGAAGATATATTGGTAGAGTAGTAGATTTCAAAACTATACCCAAGAATGGATGGAAGATGTTTCAGATTTTTAAACGTATACCTGCAGAAATCAGGTGAGATCATAACAAAGTCTTTAGTCAACCAAGCATTAATTTGGGATTGGAGCAAGACAAAAATATTCCTTTATCTATCCGAAATGGTCCTCATCAGTTTCAATTACAGGCATTTTTGAAGTATTGATAATAATTAATAATAATATGATAGTATTTTCTTGTTAATTCTCAAAATATAAAATAATTATCAATGAATAAGAAAACATGAAAACAAACATCCTAACCTTATTGTTTGATCCAACATGACAAATATTTAGAATCTCTATGGTCAATCCAGAATGGATTGGCCATATAGATATACTTAGCCCTTGAGATGTTTTTGAAGAATGCCATAAAATTTTCAGAAATATCGTATATTATATTCATAATCATCAAGATATTGGAAACTTTGGGAAGACTTCTTGAATCAGATGCTCTCCTCCTTTGGGTGGTGCACTCTACATACAGGGTGAGTCAAAAATGTGTATCGAGCTTTCTGAAGGTGATAGAACATTGAAAAATAAGTATAATTCTATAAATTGACTAAGTAATAGCCCAAGATGTGTATTGAAGGAGATATATCCTCCCAAAGTTGAATAGATTGGAATAATTCTTCTCCATAACTTCTAAACGTTATAGGCCACCAAATTTCCAAAACTTCCTGCGTGAATGTACGTTGATGAAATACATTTTTCTGGTAGATTTCTACATTTCTGCTAGTTATAAAGCATGTTTTTAGAGGGTGGGTCATGATATTTTGAAGACAGTTTTTTACCCTGTATTATTTTTGATGAAAATACAGAAACATCAGATAAAGCGAAGGAGATTACATAAAAAAGGTACTCATATCAAAATACGAAGAATTCAACCGTTTCCGAGATATTTGAGTTTTTGTAGTCACATGCATGATGTTAGCAGATTGATTTATCGGTGACATAATATTCGAGGAGCCATGACCAATTTTGTTCTCTATTAAGACGTCTATGACATCAACATTGTTATTGTCAATGTATTCGTTTGGTTTTTTTCCTTCGTTATATTATTACTGCGATTTTCCAAGAAAATTTCGAGAAATGGCAGAATATTCGTGATGCAGAGAAGTTTCCCGTTTGACGCGTTTCAAATTCTGAGGATTGTGCAAAGATTACGTGAAAAAGAATGTTTCAGAAGGAAAAATAGAGATGGTTGCCGGCCAAGAAGTTCGAGGCCTACTGAAATATTGTTACTGATGATTTACCTGCTGATTCCATGTCACTACAGAAACTCAAATATCTCGAGAAAGCTAAAATTTTTTGTATTTCAATAAGAGTACTATTTTTTTGGTGATTTTCTTCTCTTTATCAGATGCTTCTGTTTCTTTCACCGAAAAGAATACAAGGAAAAAAGTTATATACTTATTTTTCAATATATTATCACATCCAGAAAGCTGGGTACACATTTTTGACTCACCCTGTTTATTATTCATTCATTTCATGTTTGGGGGATGTGAAAATGTTTGTTTTTCAATATATGTTTTTCTATATACTTCATTATATATCTTGAAAAAGTGAGTTTCCCTAATTTAAAAAAAAAAAAAAATTTTCATACATTCAGGATAAATCTAAGGAGCAAACCTTGATATTAATCGAATTATTCTGATTATGAAATCCTCTAATTCTAACCAAGTTGAGCAGAAACCAGGAGATTGAAAAAACCCTAAATTACAGCTCAACGCAGCAAACTTGAATTGAATCAAATGATAAAGTACTTGACAAAAACGGTATTCAATTTATTTTTTCGATTCATCCAAAATTATTCCACAAGATGTATCAATATTGAATATCAAATGAGAATGAATTCAGACAAATCTTATTTTGTTCAACTATAATCACCATTATTCCACTGCATATTTGAAGGTTCTTGAAATAAGAAACCACTTGGTGACTCTCTCAGTAAACATGTCCAAAACTTGAAATCCTCTATTTTTTTTCCAGAACCGACCAATTCATGAACAAAAATATCCCATTCGCAATAGTCAAAGTACACCCGGATATATCCTTCACTTGCAACACCTGCAACAAGAGTTTCAGCAAACTCAGCCAACTCGACAGACACAAAAAATACAAAAAACACGACGTAGACGTTCAAATAGTAGACACTTGCGACATCTGCTTCAAAGTCTTCAGCGACAGAAGAACCCTGGCGAGACACCTGAGGAATCACGAGATCCGCAGAGAACCTTGCGGCATATGCGGCAAGCCCTTGAAGGGCAATACAGCGATGAAAGTCCACATGGCCAACAAGCATTCGGACAAAATGGAGGTGCACAAGTGCGAGGTTTGCGATAAAGAGCTATCGACGAAGATCATCCTGGAACGCCACATGAACACTGTCCACTTGAAGAGGTACCCGTTCTACTGCGAAATTTGCAACAAAGGCTTCTCAGATCCGAAAAGCATGGCTAACCACAAAGAAACCGATCACGAAGACAAAAGGCACGAGTGCCAGAACTGCGGGAAGATCTTCAAGGATTTCCGAGCCTTCGAGAAGCACCTGCACACTCACGAAGCCAACTACAAAAAGTCGGTTTTTCCTTGCGACAAGTGCGACTCGAAGTATTACTCGTTGTCTGGTCTGCTCTTCCACCAGAAGAAGCACAGGAACAACTTCACAATTGTGTGTGAGGTGTGCGGGAAATCGCTGAGCTGCGAGAAAGGCTTGAGAGAGCACATGCGCATTCACACTGGTGAGAAACGCTTCAGATGTGAGGAGTGTGGTGAATGCTTCACGAAATCAGGCACTCTGGTTAGCCATAGAAGGACACACACCAAAGAGAGACCGTTTGTTTGTGAGCTTTGCGGAAAAGGCTTCACTCAGCAATCTGCTCTGAAGAGACACGTGTTGGGACATACTGGGGAAAAACCCCACGAGTGCACGGTGTGTGGAAAGAAGTATGTCACTAAGTACCAACTCAAAACCCACAACTGTCAAGGACAGTCAGAAGATAATTCCTCACGCCTGGAATGAACATATGTTCTCTGAGTAATCTTGAAATAAAAGTTAAAGAATCAACTGAGGTATTTCAATGTGAATCCAAAACCTTCCCAAGTGTAACAATTTTATGCAATAAAAATATACTGGTTCGTTGTTGGTGTTCTTTCGATACCATATCCAGTTGAATACCGCTTTTAAATAAAACTCTGTTTCAGATCTGACTACCGAATTGAAAACGAGGATACGGAAGACCCAGAAATCCAGTGCGGCATGTGTTCGAACATTTTCCCCAACAAAAAAGCATTCGTTCAACACTCAATGAAACTTTCCGGGGGACAGTACACGTGTTGCAACTGCCAGGCAAAATTCAAAAGTAGCAACCAACTCTACAAACATTACCTCACCCACAACGAAGAAATCGTCTACGAAGACGATCAACTAGTGTTAAACTACAAGGATTCTGAAGAATCACTCGTACAGCCAGCCTCTAATGAGCTTCTGTATATTCTAGAAGACTCCACTATCGTAAACGAAGTAGTCATAGAAGAGGACCAGCCAGTGACCGGTAAAGGAGCTCATAGCACCAAGGACTTGGTGGATATAGAACACGGCTACGTGACAAGGAACCTAGAAGATTCTATCGAAGAAAAGAACACGACTCTCAAACGCAATCCCCAGCCTAAGAAACGGCACGCCGTACCTGACTTCTCTGCCACTACCTTCGAATACAACGAGGGCAATGGCGTGATCGATGTGCCCCACTATAAATGCGTGCGCTGTGAGCAAGTTTTCATCAGCAAGTTCGGGTTCTCCAGGCACATAGAGAAGGGCAAGTGCTACGTGAACAACTGCGACGTCTGCTCGCAGACGTTCGCTTCGAACAACGACTTCTACGGGCACTATCTCATCGACCATCCGGACCGGGCCATTTGCAATTTCTGTTTCCGGACGTTCATGTACGAGAAGAACGTCAAAGAGCATATGCTGAGGCATCTGGACCAGTTCAGGCATAGGTGCGAGGATTGCAACAAGGGGTTTTATACAGTCAGAGAGTACAGGAATCATTACAAGAACAGGCATATGGGAATTCGACACAAGTGCGAGCATTGTAACAGGACTTTTGCTGACGAATATTATTTCAAGAGGCACATTGCCACCCACTCGAAAGTTGCTAATATTGATCAGCTTGCCGAGTGAACGACGTGCTTGACTGAAATCGTATTTTGATACAGCTACCGCCTGATCTCGAAGAGATCTTTGAGTTGCCCCAGTTGTCAGCAAGAGCGAGACAGTACTGTTTCGGTACACCACGTCTCATCAGTCGCACTAGGTTTGCTGACAACTGGGACAATTTAATGCATACAGTGGCTCAGAATTGTGGATATTGAATCATACGCCGAATTTGAAATCTTTATCATCGAGATGTAACCACTGATTGATATAAGTAATTTCTTGTACTACAGCGTGCGACAATTTGACAAAATGTTATTGTTTCTCTATAGTAATTTGTCTTCATTCATTGCAGCAATTCCTAGTCGATCAGTACTGGAACTTCCAATAACAAAGCATTCACAGTTGACTATTGAACTTGTAACTGTCGGTAGGAATATTTCGAAAGTCTCTCGTACAACTGTGAATTCATTGTTGGATTTTTATCTTGTAAATATGATCACATAATATACTTCTAATACGTTTGATAATTATTTTTGATTTTTATCTAGTTGATTAATTTTAGATAATTGATGAAAATGTGTGGAGTTTCTTTATTAAATATTTTATGGGAGAAAGTTGAGAAATTCATTTCATTGAACATCCCCTGCTGACTAGCAATTGTTTCTATCTTTCAATAACCTTCAATTCTTCTCTTATAGATCCCAAACTGTCAGTTCCTGGTGCAGCCTTCCACATCATCCTAGATCCCTACCCAACTTGACCTTCCTAAGACCCCCAAAAAGAACCTCTATATCCAAAAGAACCTACGAAATGTACTGGACGGAGTTCAAGCTCAAACATTGCGATATAGTTTTGCAGGATATCCATCTAGATCCATCGTTCCTCATAAGAAACGGTACCGTCAAACTCCCGAGGTTCAAGTACAAGTGTTACATATGCACTGAAAAATTCATCAGCCAAAACGATCTACTAACACACAAATTAAAGTTTCCTAAGTCCGCTTGTAAACCATTGAAAAAGAATCTTCCCCGGCCAAGCAAACTCAAGATGAAACATAAATATCCTAGGCGAAAAGCTAAATTTTTCAAATGTAGCGTGTGTTTGAATATATACATGTCTCGCAAGAAGCTAGAGAAACATAAAAGGAAAAGACACATGTTTCCTTTGAGTAACTCAGATGATGAGGAGTTTGTGATACCAGCGCATCAGAATGCTGTTGATGAAAATAATTTGATTGTCATTGATGATCCATCACCTACTGGATTCCATCAGGTGTATTTGGTAGATCCGCCTGAATCTACGAGATTTGATTGAGTAAAGTGAAAGTTAGTTCTAGAAAGTTTCAATGTTGTTTGCCCTTGATATCAATAAAACTTGTTCTCGAAATCTCCGATGATTTGTTCATCATAACCTCATTACTATTCTGGATACTAATAATCTGTATTTCAGGCAATCCGAGAAAGCGATAGAGAGAGATCTACTGAAGAAATACAAAATGAGGAATTGCAGCGTCATTATAAGACGACAGAAATTGCAGCCTACTGTCAAACATGTCGTTGTTTCGAAAGAACTAGAAAAAACCAGAAGAAAATACACTTGCTATACTTGCTGGCAAAAATTCGACTTCAAGCACGAAGTCAATCGACACAAGCTGATGCACGAAGCAGAAGAGAAAGCAAAGGCCCTAGCATCAGTGAAACCGGAAGCAGTGAAGCCAAAGGAATCGCCAAAAAAGCCAGAAACTCCTGAAGAAATTCCAAAAAAGCATTCAAAGCTCAAAAAACCTGGAAAGAAGCCAGAAAAGATCAAAGAATCTCTGAATAAAGCAAAGAAACTCAAAGCGTCCCAGAAACAGCCAGAAAAGCTCAAGGAACCCATTGCTGCAGCATCTTCCGAACCCATAACTCCAGAGTCTTCCAAAACCATCGCACCTGCAACTTCAGAACCCATCGATTCAGTACCATCCAATGTTCCCCTATACCACTGTGAAAAGTGCGAAGTCTCCTTCTGGACCATCGATCAAGTCAAGAAGCACCCGAAAAACAATTGCAGATTCAACTGCGACGTCTGCTCTCGAACCTACAACACAGTCCACGGGTTTACTGTCCACATTCTCCAGCACAAAATCAACGCGACCAAGCCGAAAAGCAGCAGCCGGTACGAGTGCTCAGACTGCCCAGCAACCTTCACTGACATCATACAGCTTAGAAGTCACAGCCTCATAGCGCACACCATAGTTGCTAGAAAGGAAACAGTGGCTAGGGAAGAAGAAGATTTCACTTGCGAGCAATGTTTCGATGTGTTCAAATCCAAGAAAGAGCTGGAAGATCACATGAAGTTCCACGAGGAGCTGCAGACAAGTGAGGGGGTGGATGACACAGATTTGGGGCTTCAGACAAGCGAAGGGGTAGATGCTACAGACCTGGAGCTGCCTAAAAACGAGGAAGTAGATAAAACTGAGTTTAAGGTATCGCAAGCTACCATCCTGGAAGTTATGGGAAACAATGGAGATGCTGAGGAAAATACGATTACACAGTCTGACCTTGACAGTCTGAGTACCTCCATCATTTTACCTAAGGAGGAAGCTTCGGGTGAAGAGCTAGAGGAAGAAGTTCTTGGTGATGGCAACCTGATTGAGAGCCACACTTGTAGAGCTTTGAAACCGACCAAAACTATTCCTCGTACCCATTTCAATTGTGTGGTATGCCAGAGAATCTATATGGATGAGCCAGAGTTCGAGCAACATCTCATGAATGATAAATGTTCACTAATTAAGGCTTGTATTATTTGCAACTTGGATTTTGAAGATAATTACGTATATTACAAACACGTTCGTCAAAATCACGAGACTGTAATCATATGCAAGTACTGTTTCGAGATTTTACCGGACAGTTCTACGAATGATGAACATAAACTTGAACACTTCAAATCTTTCAAGAATCTGTGTAGAATCTGTTTCAGCATATTCGAAACTTATGATGAATTTTGTGCACATGTCAAGGATCATCTCAGCCTCTAATTCTGATAGGATCGATTTTAGGCTGTTTGTGGGTGTATTTTACTTATACTTTCCTGGGATTTTAGTTGCTTTTGGATTTTGTTGTTTTATCTACACAGTGTTCCGTTTCAGATGTGACCACTTCCGTATTCAGGATATTGAAAATACGAGGGTGTTCACACTTGAAGCGTGTCACATTTTACTATTATCTCGTACATCACTAGACTTTACTTGTGATGAGAATTGATTCACATATTCCAATTGTGTTTTAATGTTATTTACTTATTAGAGAAATGTTATATTGCTAGTTATTATCTCCCCTGAATGGATTTACATATTGAAACTATTTTTTTAATGTTATTCACTTACTTGAGAAATGTATCGCAAGTTATTATCTCATACATCACTAGACTATACTAGTGATGAGAATTCCATTTTTTTAATGTTATCTACACCTACGTTAATAAAGAATCATTAAAGATTTCGTCGTTTCGTTCGTGATTTGTTTGTTTCAGGATGATACCAGGGTTGTGACAACAGTTTCATGTACAGAAAGGAACAGGTACCCAGAAGATGTTTGTAATCGTCGATTCCCATAATTTGTACATATTTTCTCATCCAATGAAAATTCTACGAATGTATATTAAGGTACTTTTTTTTCCAGGTCCAAGTCACCAGATGTCAGTAAGAAACAATTGAAAGTTGTTTTCACAGATCTGAAACACGATAAATCTCTGGAATTCGATGGAAAAAACTTCGTGAAAGTAGAAGAACGCAAAAAACTGCACACCTGCTACATATGCATGATCAAATTTTCCACTCTCTCAGAGCTCAATGTGCACAAGCATATGCACGATGACAGTGATGCTGAGGATGATAGATTCGAAGAGGAATATACCCCTAGTGTCAATAAAAACACCAACGTAGCGATCGAAGATAAAGTAAAGAATCTAGATGTACTCCTCAAGGTCCAAGAAAAGAAACCAGCATCCCCGATTCCCATCTTGAAACCAAAATCAAACGAAGCCAAAAAGGCCGAGGAAACAACCGAAACTAAATCACCATTCCGATGTGATACTTGTGACATCAGCTTCGAATCATCGGACGAAGCAAAGAACCATCTACCAAAAACTTCTAATACCAAATGTAAGTTTGCTTGCCGCTTGTGTACCAGAAAGTTCAATACGCTCTACGCCTTCGTTGTTCACGTGATGCAGCACAAAAATAACGTCAACAAAAACCAAATATCTTCCAAGGCTGTATACACTTGTTCGTCTTGTGAAAAACACTTCGACGATTGTTTCCAATTGAAGCGACATGAAATTACCACTCACAAAATGAAGCCCAGCGGTAATCAGACTCTGGCTCCGAAACTGGTACCACCTGTTATTCCTGAAGAGGTCAATAAAGTCCAAGTGGAAGTGGAACCTGAAGCGGAACTGGAATTCACTTGCGAGCTATGCTATGACGTGTTCAAAACTAAAAAAGATTTGGACAGTCACACCGAGTTCCATAAACAACTGGAAAAATGCTCCGAACCCATAATGCTGGATGACGATGAATCTTCCACAGAAATAATAGTTGAGGATCACGGCAACGCCCATAATAGAGTCACCACGATTCACAAAGCAACTACCTCCGATAATTTCGTTAAGAAGAACACCAAAGATTACGTTTCCGATAAATTTTCGTTGGCATCGGTGGCAACACCGCAAGGCAAACAGAAACTGACCGCTAGAATCAAGGAAATGATTTCAACGCAACCCGGTACTAGTGATGCTAAGTCGAAAGCGTCCAAAGCTATCCTTCTACCTAATGCGAAACCTATAGGCAAAGGTAAAGTGGCAATTCCTCGGCTGCTGAATTTCCAGCAGTCGACCCAAGTTAAAAAACCCGTGGAAGTCCAAAAAACTGGCCCCAGAACGTATTCAGTTGTTTACAAAGGCAATGCTTCTCGAAGCCCGACAGCCTCCCAGGTTTCCCAATCTCCCACCTCTAATGCTAGTCCACATTTGCAGAAAAGTGTATTCGACAATAATGTCAACTATGTTATCAACTCCACTTCACCAGTTTGCAGTATTGGTAATACCACTACCCAATCTAGCACTGGCAATTTTGATTACGCCAATTCAACCACCAATGCAGCTTCAGTTGTTCCGAACTTCTCTGTTGGCTCCTCATCTAATATGATGCTAAACAGTATATCCAGCAGCAACCTAACCTATATAATCAACCCTTCTGTTACCACTACTTCTGCTACTAGTCCACAAGTGAAAAGTACATTGACTGACACTCCCCAAATGACTATTGGTGTTTCTAATAACTTGAGTCAATCGAATGATGGTACTCAGTATGCTTATGTCATCATACCCAATAACTCTTCTTCACCTAACAATGCTGGGGAAAATATCTTAACTCCTGCTTTGCATGAAGCACTCGTGTCGGCTTTTTCGAAAAACCACACCCAAAATGCTATGACCTTGGCAAATAATGAAGGAATTGCCAGTAGCAACGACTCAGTACCACATATAAGCAATATCATGAGTTTGCAGCACGATAGTTATTCAACTGAATTACCAACCCTCATACCAAAGCCCTCAATCGTAAAATCTTCTGTCTCAAGTAGAGTAACTTCTTCTGCTGTTTCTGATGCTGCTGTGCCATCTGTACCGTCTAATGTCAACTCCACATCTCTTTCTAATTATTTAACCAGTTCATCGAAGTCCGATCCGGAACCAAAGACTACTCTTGTCATCCAGAATGAAATGGTTTCTATTTTGATTGAAGATAGTGATTCCTCTTGCGATGCTCTACCGGTAGATTCTAAGAAAGGAACAGAACTTGAGTCGTTCGAGGAGGAAGGTGATTTAGTTATCGATGAAACTGTGACCAGTCCAGAGATAAAACCTGATGTGTCTAGTATTTTGTTGGATAAAGATGTTGCAGGGTCCACTGCAGGAAAGCAGAATTTTATAAGTGTTAGAAAGTTGGAGGATTTGGTCACTTCAGATCATTTGGAGGACACAGGAAGTAGTGAAATGAAATCTAAACGTAGGAGCTATCAGTTCCCAACTAAATGTGATTGTTGTAACTGCACTTTTGTGCGGTTCAGGACATGGAGGATGCATGAAAAAAAGAAATTATTTTGTGAATGTTGCGACTTCAAGAGTTGTAGAAGTAAGGAGATGCAAATTCACTATGACCTAGAGCATAGAAGAAAATTCTGTAGTAAATGTAATTATCTGGCCGAATCTGAAGAGGATTACAAGAAACATTTAGAGAAACATAAGTGCCCAGACTGTACTGGTTTCTTCATGGATTTGGCTCTCCATGATTGTAAAAATAAAATAGTGAAACTGGCAGATATGAATGAACATCAGGAAACAACGTTACAAACAAGTGGATGAACATTATAATTTCTTGAAAGATATATGTCAGATGTATTTTTAACGGAAATCAAACCTCATTATATTTGTTATCAACTGGATAATTTCAATTTCTCATGATGAATTCGCCTTACATCTATAAATATTATTTTGGTATGGTGAGGAATGGTGACAAGAAGGTACATAATGTTAGATATTGTTAAAAGGTGTTTAAGGAACCTGGTTATTTAGGCACACCCAAAAATATAAACCTTTTGAATTTTATTTACAGATGTGTATTGAATGTAGAAGAGTCGAACCTTTTTAGAACGGAAAAATTCACAATTTCAGTTTTTCCATCAATCTAGTCGTCGAATTATGTTCCAATGACTATACATATGTAATTTATCTTATTATTCATTGCATCACATGGGTCTCCAACTAAAAGCGGATTATTAGAGGGTGAATTATCAACACTGATAAAAAATGTATTCAGCCTCCCAAAAATATTAGTTCAGGATCGCTTCTGATGGTCTCAACAACATTTTCTACCACCAAGAATAAAGAAATTTTAAATATCTTGATAGGTCGTACTATTTCGAAAATGAGATGAGTAGGATATATACCTACCTATTGATCTATCATCACTATTAAGATTCAATTTAATCATACAGGATTCGAAGAAAAATATCACTCAGTATTTGGATATACACACCAATAATTGATATTGGATTGTGATTTTACACCAAGGTACAAGAAACCTTTCTGCTAGTCGAGTTTCATTAGTTATAATAAGTAAGGGAAGCGAGAAAGGTTTTATATACAGGGTGAGTCATGAGGAACTGTAGATACTCCTACCACGAATGAAGGACCTTGAAGGAAATACCTAATGACCATCAGAAAGTGTCTTCGTTCCGTCTTTACCAATATATAGGATGAATTATGAGATTTGGCAAAAACGTTTTTCGATCCTTCTGATTTTTTCATGGGATATTCCTTCACTGAACCCTAATCGACAGACATTTCCAGAATCAGGAAAATCCAGGAACGTTGTTGAAAAATTTCAATAATTTAGTTTTTTCAAAAAGTTTATCCTGTATATGGTTTTTATGAACTGTGACAGGGCATTTTCAAAGCACACAGAGAAGCATCAAAAATAAAATACTCAAAATTCTTCTCACACTTTCACAGAATTTAAAAAAAAACATCATAAGCAAAAACGAAAGTTAGATAACAAATTTATTCATTCGAAAATAATTACTTCGCAACGCATAAATTTCACAAATGAAAGGACGCACATTTTCAATGCTTCAGCCCAATGGAAATCAACATGTTCTTTCATTGCCAGGCCTGGATTTCGTCAATTCATTTTTTGTGGAGGATAATAATCACCCTGTAGATCTTTTTCAAACCAGTGGATGAGGTATCTATTTAGATGTAAATGGCCATCGGTTCAAAAGGTTTAGTCACAATTATTCTTCAAAAACTATACTGACAAAGGCGGATAATAATTCTAGTACGGAAAATGAGTGAGCAAATTAACTGAATGAATCAAATCGAATAGATAAAACTGTGAATTGAAATTATGAAATTATTTTTACCGAAGGCCATCAAAATTTTCAGATACCCCATCCACTGATTCAAAAAATATCTACAGGGTGATTATCATCCTCCACAAAAAAAATTACTAAATCCAGGCCTGAAAATAAAAAAAATTGTTGATTTCCAATCTGAAATTGTTCAAGTGCCACTTTTATTCGTCAAATTTATGGGCTGTCTTAATTTCCAATTTTCCATTTTTTCAAATATTATTTTTTTCATAAAATTCATAATTTTTCTCAGACTGCAGTGAAAGTGTGAGGAAAATTTGGAATATTTTATTCCCGATGTTTGTGTGTGACCTATGAAAATTCCCTGTCATAGTTTACAAAAACGATATACAGGATGAACTTTTTGCTATAAACTAAACTATCATAATTTTTCAAGAACGGTCCTGGATTGAGAAAATCAGACGAACCGAAGAAGCTGTTGAAAAGTTATGACTAAAACATGTTTTTGCGAAATCTCATAATGCACCCTATATATTGGAAAAGAAATGAAGGAGACACTTTGTGAGGGACATTCGGTATATCCATCGTGGTAGGAGTATGTACAGGGTGAGCCAAATTGGACACTCAAATTGATATCGATATCTGTCTTCGTTTCGGAGTTACAAGGTGTTTTTCGAAAATGTGATTTTTTGAAAAGTGGCTACAGATATTTTTTTTGGCAAAAATTGTCTATCTTCATGAAAATAGCTACAAAAAATATTGAGTTTATGATGAAAATCGTTCTCGAGGAACCGAAGTATTATATTATCTCGTATAAATAAGCCTCATGAGGACTTACTATTCATCTTCATTGGTATGAAAAACAATTTAACGAATCCATAGCAATTCTGCAGTCTCTTCCATATTTCCTCGTATACGCTCCATATAAAGTTACTGTATTTATACATTTCACAATTTTCGACATTGACCGACAATATATTTCTTTTTCGGAACATAGCGAATTTCATCACGTTTAAACATATTCTTCTTGATCCTGGAACAATTTCGACATATTTTTTATGCTCACCTTGTATATCCATCGTCAAGAATAAATATAAATTCCATACTTCTGGAACTACAATCGTAATTTTTTGAATTTGATTTGATTAGAAATGCGTACCTACATTATATGACCTTCGATCCGAGAAATTACAAAACAATTTCGAGGTCAGACACCAGACATCCTCATGACGAAGTAACACTCCATTATTTCACTAGTAACACAAAGAAAATTATGTTTCATCTACTGAAGGCTACGTTATTCTCCATTCCATCATTCAGTATTTCTTGTATCACTTTGTATAGACTTTTTCAAAATTTTCTGCCTTCGAACACAATCACATAGCCGACGACTATACATTCAACGTTGATTCGTCGAACAAGAATCCCAACTTCCAATTTTCTTCAATTGATCGTCGAGAAAAATGCATCATTCTGAGAATGAATATTCATAACACGATTATCAAAGCTCTGATTACGAAAATTCCGAAAATGTTTCGAGAAAAAGCATCAATCAAGAGGATACAGGTGAGGAAAAAAATTAGAAAAATTATCTCTTCAAACGGTGAGGTGACGACCACGATGCAATTTTACACCCATTCAATTATCACCCTGTAGCAATGTTATCTGAAATTACAGAAGTTTCATATCGCCACAACAAACTCTCAAGAGATTAGGCAAATCATCGGTGAAAACCGATTTCAAAATGGTAAGGAAATTCGTGAGTTATTCTAATTTAAATTCAGGCTATATTTCGGACCACGACGTTATCAATGGTGACCAGTTTATTCTCATTTCCGAAAAAAAAACACCTTGTAACTCTGAAATGGAGATAGATATCGATATACGGTTTTCACGGACATCAGTGTTTTTCTATCTTGTACGGGAAGAGGAATTTGCCTTTCAAAGTGCCCGATTTGGCTCACCCTGTACAGTTCCTCATGACTCACCCAGCATGTACCGTGCCTCATGTAATATTTTTTTCCACCACTAGCTATAGAATCAACCATTATTTGTAAATTTTCAAAACTTGAAGTGTCTTTTCTCTACCAATTATAATTAACCGGTATTCACTGTTCTGATGCGAAATTCGCAGGAATGGCACTCGAATCTAGTAGGTATTTATCATTGGAGACTTGTCATACAGTGTGACCCACTTCTAATGGAACCACCCCTGTATCTTACGTAATCGTTGGGTAAGGATCCTGAAATTTGCTGGAGCGAGAGATATACCAAAAATGCACTCTATGACCAAGTGGGGTCATCTCCAGTGATATACGCTGCTCGCCAACAGCCATGCAACCACCCCAATTTCCGGAAAATGATATTAGGAGTCAAAATAGGTCGAAAATTACTTCAGATTTGGAATCAGGACGCCCAATTTACTAACTATTCAAATTTTTCCTGGAAAATTTTCAGTTCGGAAAAATGAAATTTTGTCGCATTTTTTATGGAAGCACCCCCGTATCTCACGTAATTGACTTTATCTTTGGACTTTCTCTTCCTCCGGCAAATTTCAGAACCCTACCTCAATAATTACGTGAGATACGGGGGTGCTTCCATGAGAAGTGAGACAAAATTTGATTTCTCTGAACTGAAAATTTTCTAGGAAAACTATGAAAAGGTAGTGAATTGGGCGTCCTGATTACGAATCTGAAGTGATTTCCAACCTATTTTGACTCCTAATGTCATTTTCCGGAAATTGGGGTGGTTTCATGGCTGTTGGCGAGCAGTGTATATCACTGAAGATCACCCCACTTGGTCATAGAGTGCATTTTTGGTATATCTCTCGCTCCAGCAAATTTCAGGATCCTTACCCAACGATTACGTAAGATACAGGGGTGGTTCCATTAGAAGTGGGTCACACTGTATATGCTGCCATGATCATAACTACTAAATTTCAATTAGAATTGAAAAGAAGTTCATAGGGACAATAGATCGAAATTCCAGTATCACTCACAGAACTATAATGGTGATAAATACTGCCTTGCTGCATAAATAAGTATTTCACTATAATCGCATATTCTTTTAAAATTGACGTTTCCTAAGATCTTCAATATCTTTTAAATAGTTCATGTTACTATTTAAAGTAGCTCAGAGCTATCCAATGTCAATACTGGAATATGAATGCCCTGAATCTTCACATTTTGTCATTGCTGTTCAAATATCACAGGCTAGTTTCTGGGGTTTTCCTAAAACATAATAATGCCCACAATACGACGATTTTTTTTTCAAAAGTACAATATTTTTTTCTTCGTGTATTTGTTATCCTACCAATTGTATTATTTTTCTTAATTTGCGACAATAATCTGTATAGTGCACCTCTCCATTTTTTTTCGCAATAAATATTTTATTTGATTTTTTTTCTTTTTATTTGCCCAACAAATGTTCATTTTAATTTTGAATTTTAGAGAACTGACTATACATACAGGGTGAGTTATGACCAGCCATAGCCCAATTGTAGAGGAAGTCGAGGGAAGTTGATATATATGTGAAAAAATATATATTTGCCTATTTGTAACAAATATACAGAGCCTTATTTGAATTCGGGGCGGAACTTTCACCAGCAACTGACCTCTACTGACACGCCATACGATGGCATACTATGGAAAAAAAATTCCAGAGCCGGACTTGGGAAACTCATCTTCTTCTTGAATGTCAAAATTTCGACTTTCTGAATCGTATTTTTGAAAAACTTCCATCAGAATCAGAAAAATCAGGAAAAACACTACAAGTTTGACTTTCCAATTTGTACGGCACACTTGCACCGGATTGGTGAAAAAAAAAAATCGGACAAAATACTGATGAACGATTCCATGATTTCGTACTGGCTATTGTAGTCACATCGTTCAACAAATTCATTTAAATCCATTTCTTGCATATCGGTGTATTATAAGAGTTGGAGAAACGCTCTATTCGATGAAAACATCCAGGACCGGACTTACTACAATGTCAATTGTCAATGACTACAACTTCATGTTATACCCTGCGTCTTCGAAGTGGGTGATATACCCGAAGCGTAGAGTTATCCCAGTTGTCAGCAGACCGAGAGCGGCTGCTGAGACCTGGTGGGTCGAAATAGTACTGTCTCGCTCCTGCTGACAATTGGGGCAACTCTGTTCATCCTAGATCTCTTAGTTATGAGATTTAGCAGTTGAATAGGTGGTGGAAAAATTCCACTCAAGTATGTCAGCTAGTGCCATCTGTCATCAGAGTGATTTACTTGTAGTACCACTCTGTAGCGTATAGACGTAGGGGTCTGTACGTGTGACTATAGATGGCAGCGCCATACAGTGTATGTCGCGATATCTCTGTATCCTACCTCAGAGCTTTGCCACAAGATGGCTACAACATGACTACAACTTCATGTTATACCCTGCGCCTGAAGAAATATTCGTCTGAATTTTGTTTGATATTTTTACACCAATCCGATCGAAGTGTGCCGTACAAATTGAAAAGCTACACTTGTAGTTTTTCCCCTGATTTTTCTGATTCTGATGAAAGTATTCGAAAAATACAATTCAAAAAGTCGAAATTTTGACATTTAAAAATAAAATGAGAGTTCCAAGTCCGGCTCTGGAATTTGTCTTCCATAGTAGGCCATCGTGTGATGTATCAGTAGAGATAATGGCTAGTGCATTTCAGGCGAAAACATCAAGACATTCCTGAAATATCGTTAATCAAAGTTCCGCCCCGAATTCATATAATGCCCTGTATTTCTGTTAAGAATAAGCAGAATATATTTTTTCACATATATATCAACTCACCTCGACTTTCCCTATCCGCCATTACATTACTTCTACCTCCAAAATTGGATAAAACGACTCACTTTAATGCCACTTAGTGAAGCATCTTCAGGCACTTTTTTATCCTACTTCCATAATGTTTTAATACATTTAGTGCAGTTTTCCTGTAGACATAATAAACCTAACAAACCCATAGAAATATGGTATGTATGCTGATCGAGTAAGTTTTCCAAAAATACATCATATGACTGAGAACATTCACTAACGGTATGTCTCTTTCAGGCAACGCTTCAAACCTGAAAATATCTATGGAACGATTGATTTCTCACGAGATTGTCGAGTTGTTTTGTCTGATATACTCTTGGATGAAAGCTTCACATTCGAAAACGACACTGCTATACTCAACCAAGAAAGAAGAAATGACTTTGCTTGTTTAATCAATTTCAAAACCGCTTTCGACTTGTACATGCACAAACAAACGCATGAAGATAATTTCAGAGATTTACTCAGAATCAAGAAATGCATTATACAAGAAACAAATTGCAATACCATGCTGGATGGAACCAGGAGAAGGAAAGGAAGAGCCAGGAGGAGAGGAAGGACGAGGAGGAAAGAAAAATCAAAGAAAAAATCAAATAATGTAGGGAGAAGAGAGAGAGAAAGAGGAATAGAAGAAATATTGCCATGTACTGGTGACAGAAGAGAGAGAGAAAGAGGAATAGAAGAAATATTGCCAAAGAAAAAATCAAATAATGTAGGGAGAAGAGAGAGAGAAAGAGGAATAGAAGAAATATTGCCATGTATTGGCGACAGAAGAGAGAGAGAAAGAGGAATAGAAGAAATATTGCCAAAGAAAAAATCAAATAATGTAGGGAGAAGAGAGAGAGAAAGAGGAATAGAAGAAATATTGCCATGTATTGGCGACAGAAGAGAGAGAGAAAGAGGAATAGAAGAAATATTGCCATGTACTGGCGACAGTGATGTTGCATGTAGCAGCATTTCCTCCTTATCTAGTCTGGAATTCACATTCAATGAGTGTGTTGAAGTCGACTCAGCCAGTGACTTCCGAGAAGAGAATTTGATATCTCCAACCACAGGTCTATTCTCAGCTGGAATCGCGAGTATACCAACTAGTGCATCCAGTGATGGACCTATCCCTGATTCCGACAGTGAATCAGTTGTAGTTTTGGATGATGTGAAGCAGGAAGATGAGCCTCAACAAGCTGACCCTCACGAAACCGCAATAACAACCACGACAAATTTCAGATGCAATATTTGTAGCTTCAACTTCCATACTCTGGCACAGATGATAAGGCACATGGTAATGAAACAGTTTTGCGTCTTCCATTGCGTAGCTTGCAATGAAAACATGACTCCATTGAGCTTACTAGAAGATATATGCAAGCACAAGATTTGTTACAACTTTTTCGAGTGCATATTCTGCGATGACAGTTTTTTCGAATATACTTCCATGCAAGTGCATCTAGTCGATGCTCACAAATTTTCAGAGTGCAAAACTGTTCCAGAGAATTTCATGCGAGCTAGCTGTGCCAATTACCTATCGAAAGATAGTATATTCACATTTAGGTGCAGAAGGTGCAGTTTCACCTCAAATAATTCTGAGGAATTAGAGCAGCATGTTTGTACAGGTTCTGTACTAGAAGTACAGACTTTCGAAGAACACAGTTATGCTATGGGAATGGGTGATGCGTTGGATCATTGGTTGGATGAACGTGATAGCAGGTCTGAAACTAAGTCAGTTACGGTTGATGATGTGAGTGGAGACTGTGACGTCATAGAGGAAAAATTCGAATTCACTGACACAATGATCACCAATAATATTGAGATTATAATTGATGATGAAATCTGTTGCAAGACAGAGACTGACGAAGAATTATTGCCAAGTTATCAAGAAGCTGTGACTGATTTAGTGCATGATGAAAGATCTGAGATGAGCACTAAGAAAATACAACAGCAAATAAATAATAAACAGATATCAGCAAACAGAATCAATGAACTCGTTATTGATTCTATGAATGCTTTGAATCATATCCAATCTGATGAGAGTGTTGATGTTGATACTGAACAATGTTTCATCACCAAGGATGACATTATTCTACCAAGAAAAAAGAAACCTCGATATGGGATGAAAGTATATCAGCCTATACCAGTTCAATCGACAGTCATGAATAACCAACAACTGATGTTGCTGAGCTCGTCAGGAAATGATGGAATTCATTTAGTGGATAATTCTGAACAACCCATGGAAGTACAACTACTAAATTCTACTGTCAATGTTCCATACCCACCTGGTAAATCCAACAGAAAAACTTCTAGAAGTAATCCCACAGCTAGCACACTATATTCTAGTTACCCATCTGGTTTGATGAATAGAACATATAAATCAAGGCAGGTGGCAATGTCTTTGACAGACGATTCTAATTTCTTAGAAGAAATAAGAACAGGGCAATCTTTCACGGGGAATCCAAACGTTATCGCTCCACAATTCTTGACGAAATCAACTCCATATTCCCCAGCCGTAGATCTAGAAGTGTCAAACTTTTGCTCTGACATGCCAAATAATACCATTCGAAACATAGCATCACGGAATATAGTCCATGTTGAGAATCGTATGCCACAGTTGATGCGGTTCACTACTGTTGGTCAAAATAATCTCCAGAGTAATCCTCAAATAGTCCAAATGATAGGTTTCCGGCCGAATGGCCCTTTGGTTCCTAGTAATAGTGGACTCCCTCTAGCTCCATTTACTAGAGAAGGAAATGTGCCACGAAAATCAAGGAATCAGTCAGGGGAGTGATGAGCATTGAAGAGCCAAATCTATCAAACCCCAAGAAATCCTTGAAAAAAGTATAGACTGTTTATCAAGTTGCCTAAATATTTGTTAATTTTTGAATGTTATGCTTATGTTTTGATCGTTGAAATTTCAATAAAAATTCCTTCACAATTTTCGAGTTGAATTTTCCCTGAGTAGATATTCGTTCATTGTCTTATACCTTTTGTTGCACACTCAATGGTTTGTTTTTTAGGTCCATGAAACAACTGAAAGAAGATATTTTGAGAAACCAGGCTCAATGTAGAGTTATCCTAACGAGTTTGGAATCGACCACAAAAAAAACTGTTGCTGTCACTGTTGTCCTAGAAGATTCGGATGAATCGAAAGATGCCATCTTGAACCCGACCGATACTCGTCAGGACCTTGAAGATTACAAGAACGCTGGAGAAACATCGTTGAGATGCGAGGGGAAAACCGATCATGTCACACTTGTTTGGGAAGATTCTGATGAATCGACTGATACAGCCAATTCTCAGAACTTCAATTCCGTGGAGCATACTCTCAGGAAGGGACGCATATTTGAAGATGACCCTCAGTCAAGAGAAGTTTCTGATGAGCGTGATCCTTTAGATATCAGTATTGTTCTGGAAGATTCAAACGACAGAAATTTCCCAGACATTCCAAGCACATTCGAAACTGACGTTATAACATTGGACCGGCGTTGTGAAATATGCTACGATGTTTTCTCAGATGAGGAGGAACTTCAATCTCATATGGCTTTACATGCACATAACCTTCCTGGCCTCATTATAAATCCAACAGTTTCTGATACTGTACAAACCCCAACTAATATGCCAGCTTCCAACGTCCAAAGTGAAGCTTCAAAAACTTCAGATATCCAAGCATTCTTCGTCAATGACGAGTTATACTACGTTGTACCACATGAAAACAACACGAACATACCAAAACATCAACGCAACAATTCGAATATACAGCAAATACCACCTTCTATCCCGCAACAGCCATCTTTGCCTCCTCCATATATTTCTTTAGCCACTTCAAGCCATAATTCTAACTTGGGCATCCAATACCCAAATGTGAACCAAAGCAGAACGTTCATAGATGTTCCTCCAGACCCAAATCTATCTCCAATAATAGGTCGAACTCCAAATGTCTGGAATGAATCACTGCCCGTACGTCCCTCCAATACTCACCCATCGAATATATCTCTCACAAGGCTCAATCAAAATATAGAGCGAATGATACGACCACCTAAACCCGTTAAGAAGCCAAGACAACCAAGAAAGCCGAGAAATAAGCCCCCAGAACTACCTCCTGAACCACCAACGATGAGTAATAATGATGCGATGTCCTCATCTTCTTATACCCAGCCCTCTTCCTTCAACACCCTGATGGAGCCTGAGGCTATCAGCCGAAGAACTCCCCTCATGTACAACGATCTTTCGTTTCAAGCGTATGACCAGAACGAGGCTCCACTGTTTGCTCCACCTAATGCTAAAGCTTACTGGGATAACATACACACCACTTTGAGTTTGCCATCGTACAACGCTATGGATCTATCCAAGACCTCCAACGTGCCAGAGAGGCAAACTATGGTCGAAAGCATGTACTCTTTACCCCCACCACCTTATCAGGCACGGATGATAATTCCCGAGGACCAGAATTACATACATCCACCACCTTATCAGCCACTGATGGTACCTGCTGAAGAAAGGAATGCCATACCTCCGCCATCTTATCAGCCACGGATGGTAACTCCCGAAGAGAGGAATGTCAAACTCCCAACTCCAAATCCTACAAAACGGGCAGAGAGGAGGTATAGGAATTCAGGTTTGAAGTTGTCGGGGATGCCCAAGATAATTGACGTGCAGTCTGTTCAGGGGGACTATATGCTAGCGTCTGATAGTATAACTGTGTTGAGCGACGGCGAAGAAACCGCTGTTGTGGAACAGAGCGAGAAAGAGAGAGAAACAGTCATCCGTTTTGATGGAGACAAAGGCAAAGAACGAGAGGGTATCAAGAGCGATGATGAAAATGACATTGAAAAGGCATTGCCTGTGTCTTTCATCATAAAATGAATGATGTGCTGATGATTCTCAATTGTGATGTTATCTTCCTTGGGGTCACCATTTTACTCTTGTAAAGTTTGTATACTTCTGGAAAGTGCCATATAGTTTATCCATATTAATAAGTGGCATGAGAGTTCAGCTGGTGATACTGTACGAGCTTCTCTTCCTGTCTAGTGTGACGTCACCAACATATTCAGTGATTATGGGAACTTTCATACTAATTATATCGGGTGACACGTTGTGAGGTACCATCTGCTATTAATCTCACCTTTTGGACAGTAGAGAAAAAATTGAAAACAGCCTCAAGATTTTTTTACTTCTTGAATCAAAGGATACGTTTCCACTATCTGCGAAAACATTCAGGGAGCTGCAAAAAGTGTATTAATTTCAAATAGATATTTCATCATTGGAAAGACCTTTCCAAAATATCTTCTTCATTTCTCAATCTTAGGGCATCCAAAACTAACAGATTTTGACTGATTTTTGAAAGATTTCTCTATATTGCTATCTACAGGGTGGCCCACGGTCGATGGTACCTTAGACGTATACGGAAAACGGTACATTGGAATATTCTGAAAATTTGGGTACTCTTATAAGCGTTTGTGATCTAACGATTCAAAATATTTTCAGCGATGCAGCGTTGCCACTTTTAGTAAAAGGGCTCCCTGTATATCCTTTGAGATCGTGAAAATGTATCTGTTGATTCGAAACAGAACAAATCCCCTTCGACAATATTTTAATTTTTCTTCTACTATCAGAAATAAAAGAATTTCAGGAGGTGGTACTTCATAGTGTCACTTGGTACACACCAGCCAGTGGATATATTGATGACGTCACATAATGACTTGAGCGGGAGTTGAGCAATTCGGTAAATGTGATTTGAAGTTAGGTTTTAGTTTTTTTTCGCTGCAATTCCAATTATATTTGTTTAAGTGATTATGATTTTTTGTCACATTGGAGATTTGAGGTCTGAAAAGTAACTGCTAAGTGTATTAGCTGAAATATATTGAGGAATTTCAGAAGCTGCAAACATTGATAGTCATTTTTCAAAAGAAAAACATTTATTTCAGTACCAGTCATCTGACATATACGCATCCAGGCTTGTCTATGATTATCGCAAAAAACTTCCCAAATTAGAATGGAACTTATCAAAAATGTTCTATAGTACAGGGTGTCCCCCCTTTATTCTCGTAACTCTCAACATATGTTGGCCATTCAAACACGTTTCTGAAATAGTTTTTACAGATTTTTTGAATCAGTGCTCCATTTTTCTCTATATCAACAAAATACAGGGTGCCTAAAGAAACGACTTTCCAAATGGAGTCATCTAAATTTTATTCGATAATAATATATGAATGACATATATATTTGAATTCAGATTGACGGGCTTCATCAATTAAGGAAACAAATATGGATCATTCATTTAAAAAAAAAAAAAAAAATTCTGAGCCACCCTGAAATTTGTTGATGTAAAGAAAAAGTATGCACATATTCAAAAAATTCGTGAAAAATTATTCTTGACAAGTTTTTGAATGACCATATATTTTTTTCGCTTCATCATAAAATAACAGGAAAAAACGATCTACAGGGTACTAGTTGATTTTTTAAATGAGACACCTCGTATTCCATTCCACAATCAGTTAGAGATTTCAAAAACGAATTCAACGATACAGGGTATGATGGGTTTGTGTCAAACGACTACGAAGATATAGCCGATTATCTGATATATAAAGGGCGATTCAGATTTAAAGACACAAACTGATGGGTGATCTCATCATTTTCTTCAAAAAAGTTTTTATAAACATGAGTCCGATCTCGATCATAAACAACATTTAATTATTTTTTTCTATAATTTAATATATCTTGCTCACTTCTGAAGATTTCATAAAAACATTTAGTGTGGCCGATACTTCCTAGAAGATCATTATTTTGACCATCTTATATATTTTTAAAATCTACAGGGTGATAAGTTTTTGGGGAAAGAGGCTTCCTTATCCCCCACAAATTTTTTCATGGTACGGCACTGACATCTTCCAGTCCAGAAATCTAATATATCAAGTTAGAGGCTTCTTTTGCCTCTCAGTCATGTTATAGAACGGATATTTACGAATATTTATTTCGAAAACGGTTCGTTTCTCGAAAAATTTTCAAGAGCAATATAATCCTTCAATTTGAACAATTCACATAATCCGGTAGATAGATGATGTCGAGGCGTACTACAAGAAAGTTTGGGGGGATCAAGAATCTTGAACCCCCAAAAATTCATCACTCTATAGATTTTGGAAATCTTCAAAATTATTAAAATGATGATATTCAAGGAAGTAACAACCTTACCAAATATCAAATTGATAATTTCAATAGCAAGATATTTCGATTAACAGAAACAAATAATTGATCTTTGCCCTCTTGTAGTTCTGCTACTGATAGAGATCGGACTCATGTTGATATGAACTTTGTCGATTAACATGATGAGATCTGTTACACATTTCAGCTTGTGCCTCAAAACCTGAATCACCCTGTATATTGCGCTCAATGTAGGTGGCTCAATGGGTTGGTCTGTGAGAATTATGTTTTTTTTGTTCAGAATATCTTGTATTCTCCATAAACGTCACCTTGGAAATGAGTATACTATAATGTTATAAAATTATTTCGATTATTGATGTCCTACTAGTGAAAATCTACTAGTTTTCAAGTTAAAAAGATAACAGTTTTTGTCATAATCCTATAAAGAACATTTATCTTCAGAGAAAACCAAAGATATGATAAAATAACTTAGTAGCAACAAATGAATCATAGTACAGATATACAGTGAGTATATAGTATCAAATAATCTAACATTTTTACGATGATAAATTATTTTCACCCTTGATTCGACAAAAATTATTAAGCAACAAAATCTATACTTATGTTCAAGATTGACTCTAACGATGACGGTTATAGAGACTACAGGATATTCTATCAATAAAAAGAGAACACAACCCTTACAGACCAACTCATTGATCCACCCACATTGTGCGTAAAAGTAATTGATCGAAAAAATCAAAGGATAGTTTAGAACGCATACGATATGGTTATCAATATGATCTCATTGCATGTGAACTCTCTCATTCAGCGATTCAAAATGTGGGGAGAAATTGATGGTGAATCACCCAGTACCTAATATCTACAATAATTTTATGGAAACATATATTATTTTGTTAACATCAGCCAACTATTTCGATTATAGTTCTCAAATATATTTGTCCTGGTGCATTTCAGTCCTCATTTCGAATGTTTCTCCTTCTTTCCCTAGAACTAGGGAATATATTTGTTTTTATATCATACTGTATTGACATTTATATTGAGTTTATATGACATATTGAAATAAATCTCTTATTTTCCCACATTCGTCTTTCAACTATTCCTGACCATGTCGTATGCGACATTCATTTCGATTAACCTAATTCACCTCGCATTTTCAGCTGTTTATACCAAGACCACCTCTACCCAACAAATTTCAACATGGCCACCTTAAACTCACCCCTGCATCTGCCAAGTTTCATGTACCTAGTACACAGTCATAAACAGCCCGCGTTATCAGACCACATACTGGAAACTTCTGTGGTAGATCAGCTGAATGATTCAGACGAATTGATGAATCTGTTATCGACCGAGGAAAACTGTACGGCCATCTTGCAGAACATCTCGACCAATGAACAGTTTCAGAGACTGATGAACGAAGAATCCGAGTTCGTACCCACTGAGGAAATCGAACAGCTCATCAACAAAACATGTGAAGCACCAGGGCCTTCGGTAAACTCACCAAACTCGGCGATTATAGAAGACAATAGCAGTGGTGTGGCAAAGAAAACGTTCAAGTGCGATTTGTGCAATAGCGTCACTTCCACCAAGAAACTCCTGAAGAAACATATGCTGATCCATACCAAAAATCGCGAGTTCCCATGCGAGGTTTGCGGCAAACTCTTCAGGCATAAGTACGAAGTGACAGCTCACGCTAGAACCCACAACGAACCAACTTATCAATGTGAGATGTGCTCCCAAATGTTCATTCACAAATCCCACCTGAACGTCCATCGCAAGAAGCATTTGGGAGAGTATGTGGGGTTCTGCGATAGCTGCCAAACAGGCTTCATCTCCGCAGCAGACTTCAGAGCCCACATAAGCGTTGTTCACGATAAAGTGAAGCTGATATGTGACCATTGCGGTGCCAAGCTGAGTACCCTGTCGGCCTTGACGAAGCACAAGTTGACTCACGATCCCGGCTACGGCACAAATAGGTCCCACATCTGTGATATCTGCGGCAAAAGCTACTTGAACTCCAGGAACCTCAAAAACCACAAAAAGATCCATTCCAATATCAAATCTTTTATGTGCACTATCTGCGGAAAGTCAGTGAGCAGTAAAAATAGTCTCGAAACTCACGTTAAAATGCACACCGGTGTCAAAGACTTCAGCTGCGAAGTTTGCAGCAAGAATTTCGCTTCAAAGGAGTACCTGACTCTTCATCAGAGGACCCACAATGGCGAAAAGCCGTTTGAATGTACGATTTGTGGGAAACGTTTCACGCAGAAAACATCGCTCACGGTGCATGTCAGATTTCATACTGGGCAGAGGCCGTACAAGTGTGAGTGTGGAAAGCAATTTGCAACCAAGAGTCATCTGATGAGTCATTACAAGACGCATGACATTGGTGGGGTCGATATCGAGTATATCACCAATCTGTCGGAAATTAAATAAAGAGAAATTTTTTATGCGTTTTCTTGTTCATTCTCTCGTCCCCAAGTTATATAAGGAACACTGCTGCATCTCAATTCGACGATAGAAGTTTCCTTCAATAGTATCTATATCATAATCAGTTGTGGATATTCTTCATATATTGATTGATCGTCAATAAAGTTGAATTGAAATTTAATGAAATTCATTATTCAGGTAGGAAGCCTTACCCATTATTCCCAAATCTTCTTCAACTTTCTTTAATTTTCAGGCCAAACATACTAACCATGCTGAAACTGGGGAAACATCAGTGCCAAGAATGCTTCAAGTGCTTCAAGAACGTCTACCACTTGCGCAGCCATTTACTCACACATGACGACAAGTTTCCTTACAAGTGTCCTCATTGCGACAAACGCTGCAAAAGGAAACAGGAGCTGAAGTCACACAGCAAGGTACACAATACCAACAGAGACACCTACACTTGCGAAGTGTGCCACAAGAAATTGACCAGCAAGACGTCGCTGATCATACACCACAAGCGACACCAGAAGCTGTACACCATCTTCTGCGAGTATTGCAAGAAGGGATTCTACACCAAAACTAGCTTGACTTTGCACACCAATTCGAAGCACGAAGGGAAGTCCCACTTCGTGTGCGAAATCTGTGGCAGGCAATGTTACGACAAAACCAGCTTGGAGAACCACAGGATGAAACACGATGCCAACTATGGCAAGAAGAAGAACATCAAGTGTACCCTCTGCGATACCAGATTCATAGACGAGAAGTACCTGCTCGTGCACATGTACAAAAAACATTCCGAAGACTACAACCACAGATTCATCTGCGAGCACTGCGGTAAGAAGCTGTCATCGAAGAACAGTCTGCAAGAGCACATGATCGCTGTCCATGAAGGCCTCAAGCCTCACAAATGCGAGATTTGCCATCAAGGCTTCGCCAATAGGACTACGTTGATTTTGCACAGTAGAAGACACACTGGTATAAGGCCGTACAAATGCACTATTTGTACGAGGGATTTTACGCAGAGCCACAGTTTGAAGGTTCACATGAGATTGCATACTGGGGAGAAACCTGAGGCTTGTACCATATGCGAAAAGAGTTTCATCTCTAAGAGTATGCTGAGGTCGCATTTGAAACAGAAACATAGGATTTTCGAGGAGAAACTTATCAAAACGAAAACTGAGAATGCTGATTAAACAATTGTCTTTTTGTCTGTTTTAAGCTTGTCTTGGTCCATTTTATTAAATATATGTGTATATTAAATATACTCTCAAGAAGGATCTCTGCAAATGATATTTTCTGTGTTTTTGTTCAGTGAAAATGTTCGATGATTTTGGAAAATGAAACAAAGGATCCTTGACCAGCATTATTCTTTCTAAGGAGTATTTTGCAGATTCCGCTTTGAGAATTGAGAAACTGTGGCCAAAGGAAGACAGGACTGTTTGGTAAACCGAATGGAAAATATCGTCTCGATCTGATTGTGTTTGTTTTTCAGGAAGAAGAAAACGAGGAAACCAAAATCGAAAAGGAACTCGAGCTCACAGCTCGCCTGCGACCTCTGCCAAAAAACCTTCAAAAACAGCCGACGCCTCAAGAAACACATGCTAGCGCACAGCACCGAGAGGCCTTACCCCTGCAAACTCTGCTCGAAAACCTTCAAACGGAAGTACGACGTCACAGTCCACATGAGAGTCCATGGCCAATACAACTCATTACAATGTGACATCTGCTCCAAACTGCTCAAGTCAAAAAGCTCTTACGTCATCCACAGAAAAAGGCACCTGAAAGAGTACGTGGCCAAATGCGAAATTTGCGGCCAAGGCTTCGTCACCAACCAAGAGTACAACAACCACATAGGCTCCAAGCACGGCACCAGCAACCACGTGTGCAACGTCTGCGGCAGAGCTTGCTATGATAAAGCGGCCCTCCAAGGCCACATGGCCAGACACGCCGACAACTACGAGAGCAACCAAGACATCAAGTGCCCCATGTGCGATAAAACCTTTCTGCAAGACAAGTACCTCAAGCAGCACATCATCAGGATACACAAAGACGGCGGGCAGAGGTTCATGTGTGACCTTTGCGGCAAGAACCTGCACTCCAAGGGCAGCCTCAAGGACCACATGCTGGTGCACCAAGGTCTGAAGCCTCTGGTGTGCAAGGACTGCGGTAAGAGCTTCGCGCTGCGGACTACTCTGAAGCTGCACATGCGCACGCATACGGGCGAGAGGCCGTACAGCTGCAAGCAGTGTGGGAGATGTTTCACGCAGCGAGGGCCATTGAATATCCACATGTTGTACCATACGGGAGAGCGGCCGCATAAGTGCGAGATCTGTCCCATGGGGTTCGTCACCAAAAATTTGCTAATGACTCACGTGAAGAAGCATCACGGGGCTATATAAGGCTCTGATCATCAAGAGTAACCCGGTGTAAATTATAATTTTGTAAAGTATTATGTAAATAATAGTATATCGCCCAAAATATCTCAATAGCTTTAATAATATAATATGAATGAATTATACCTAGACCTAGAGATTGTCAGAGTTTTCTTGGACACCAGTTCCACCCGATCCTTTTGGTAGGTACTCACAGTCCCCCAGAATTCGGACTAACAACCCCTCGTTTCAGGTCCTGCATAGAAGGCAAAGTGGAATTCATAGAGGGTGATGGATTCACGAAGCTGATGCGTTGCGACATGTGCGGCAAGTTTTTCAAGAACCGCAGACACCTGAGGAAGCACCTGACCACGCACAGCGAGAAGAGGCCCTACTCTTGCGACGTCTGTCACAGGGCGTTCAAGCGCCGCCATGAGGTGAAGAATCACAAGAGAGTGCATGACGGTTCGGTTTCTTACGAGTGCGATTTTTGCCAGAAGAAGCTCAAGTCTAAAAACTCCTGGCAGACGCACAGAAACAGGCATCTAAAGACGTACATAGTAAAATGCGATGTATGCAACCGAGGTTTCGTTACTAACCACGAGTATAGGACTCACATGACTGCCAAACATGGTTCCAGCAGCCACATTTGCAACATTTGCGGCAGGAGCTGTTACGATAAAACTTCGCTGGAAGGTCACATGGCCCGACATGCGGACGACTACGGCAAAAACCCGAGCTTCAAGTGCGAACACTGCGGCAAAATGTTCAACCAAGAGCGGTACTTGAAACACCATTACATGAGGATGCACAAAGACGGTGGGCAGAGCTATGTTTGTGACTTGTGTGGAAAAACACTACACTCGAAGAACTCTCTGAGGGACCATACGCTGATCCATAAAGGTGACAAACCTGTGGAATGCAAAGAGTGTGGCAAGAGATTCACTATAAAGACCACGCTGAAGCTGCACATGCGCACTCATACCGGGGAAAGGCCATATGCTTGTAAGATTTGTGGAAAGCGGTTCACCCAGAAGGGTCCATTGAACACCCACATGCTGTACCATACTGGGGAGAGGCCGTACAAGTGCGATATATGTGATATGGGTTTCGTGACGAAGATTTTGCTGACGAACCATATGAAAAGGTTTCACGAATCTGTTTGAGGTTCTCTTCGATTTTGCTGCATTTTCGTTTCAGTGTTAGACATATCTTTATTCGTTGGAACTACCTCTCATGTACTGTCAAATTGGGTTTATCAGAGTAAGTATAGTTACTGTTATAGTTAGCTGAGGAATTTTAGACTGAATCGATTGATTGAGGTGTATGATTCGTTTGGGAACTCGATGTACATAGCTAAATATCTATTTATGGTAATTTTATCTGTAACATGTGATTGTCAATTGTTATATTATATCTCCACAAAGATTCTGTTTGCAGTGTTCCTCGTCTTCTATCAATTTTTGATTCCATAGAGTCTTCCAGAAATAGGTAATAAAAAAGATTCTTGCTATGAATAATTTTCAGAACGATGAGATTCTATTTAGGTATCTGGGTACAATAATTTTAACAAAGGTTTCATAATCAATGATTATGATTCCAAGCACCGTGTTTGGCACCGCAGAAGTAACTTTACTTCTGATAAAGCGTCGTTGTAAAACTGCGTGGAGAGACTCGCAAGAAATTACAGGATGGGCCAGAATTTGCGATCACTTTGTAAATTGCGACAACTTGAAACTGAGCTCGCTTTTTGGTCAATCAAGGAATCAACCAGCTGCGTTATCAAGCTTGCTTCAGTTTACCAAACTCTCGCGGATTCTTTAGTGTTGAATTCGTTACTAAGACTGCTTGTTCTATCCATCAGAGAAGTGGACAGGGTGCTTTCTCCTTTGATGATTATAATCCAGAACTATTATCATATGGGCCAGATAGAACCGTTAGTATTTTAATCGCGATGGCTTGATGGTCGTGGGTTCAAATCCACGACTGCAGACATTTTTCTGATGGCCCAAGAAAGTGTGTGGAATCACAGGTTGAAAGGTAAGGCCCCCGATATTCCTTGCTTGCACAAGTCTCTTGAAGACTTCTGAGGGTTGCTCGTAAGGGGGCGTCCGAATGACGGATAGAACAATCTAGCAAACTAGTCACCTATTCGAGATCTGTCTTTTATAGAGGTTGCATTTGGAAGAGTTACTGTGGAACTCTAAAATTCAATGTTTTTTTATTGTGTTAAATATGTTGTCCATCTCAGTAAGTGTTTTTTTTACGAATTGACTCAAATTTTAGGCACCAGAAGGAACGTCGCCCACTCAACCAAACAATATTAATAGAAGGCAAAGTGGAGTTCACTGAAGGCGGCAAATTCACCAGAATCAAAACCTGCGACCTTTGCGGCAAATTTTTCAAAAACTCCATCAGGCTCAGGAAGCACATGACCACTCACAGCGAAGCTAGACCTCACGCTTGCGAAATCTGCCACAGACGCTTCAAACGAAAACACGAAGTAGTCAACCACATGCGAGTCCACAACAACTTCGTTTCCTTCGAGTGCGACTTCTGCTCCAAGAAGCTCAGATCGAAAGGCTCTTGGACCATCCACAGAAAAAGACACCTCAAAGAGTTCATTGCCAAGTGCGAGATCTGCGGACAAGGCTTCGTCACCAACCAGGAGTACCAGAACCACATCGGGTCCAAGCACGGCAACACCAGCCACATCTGCAGCATCTGCGGAAGAAGTTGCTACGACAAAGCTACATTGCAAAGCCACATGGCGAGGCACGCCGAGGACTACGGCACAGATCCGAGCATCAGGTGCGATCTCTGCGACAAAACCTTCCTCCAGGAACGCTATCTGAAGCACCACAACCAAAGAATGCACGAGAACGGTGGGCAGCGGTTCGTGTGCGACCACTGCGGCAAAGAAGTGAACTCTAAACGCAGTTTGAGAGACCACCTGTTGATCCACCAGGGCCTGAAGCCCATCGAGTGCAAAGAGTGCGGCAAGAGCTTCGCGCTGCGCACCACGCTGAAGCTGCACATGCGCACGCATACCGGTGATCGACCGTACGAGTGCGCAGAGTGCGGCAAATGTTTCACGCAGAAGACTCCGCTGACTGTTCATATGCGGTACCATAGTGGGGAGAGGCCGTACAAGTGTCCGGTTTGCGGGGCTGGGTTCGTTAGCAAAGGGGCGTTGTCTATGCACCAGAAGAGCAGACATAGGGCGGCCTAGTTTCTACTGGGGTATATCCATAGTGGAAGGAGAAGATGGTGTGCCTACGAGCATATTATGTGACGTCATCTGGGATACCAATATCAGCTGCTAGTCAAAGACAGATACCTTTGCCACTGGCGTGCGCTATAAATTCAAATAAGTTTATGGAAAGTTCTACGAGTTTCTCGATCTGTCTAGAAAAAATTGAATTCATATAAATAGGTACTTATTCCTCTGATTTTACTATTCCAGTGATTCAGGAATTTGTGATCTTCCGGTAATTCGAAATCACAAATAGCAAATAAATAAGATTTATCATGCATCGCCGATCGAATGATTCACCACTGTGTCGATTCTGACACAGTCGTCTTATTCAAATATTTGCTGCAATTTATATGTTGTGAGAAATCAAGTATTTTTAATTAATTTTCAATTATTTCTAATTCGATATTCGACGGAAGATGTTTTGTAGGAATGGCATCTTGTTTCAAATATTCGTGATTTTTTGGAGGTGTGTATTTCAACAACTGTACTTTCAAACTTGTTTGAGAACATTCTGCATGGAAATGTTTCGAACAAATTGATGAAAATATGATAGGACTTTGGAGTGAGGATATAAGGAATATAAGGTAGGTACCATTATTTGAGTTAATTCTCGGTCGGCAGCAAGCTTTCACCAATCGGTTTATTAGGTCTCCATACTTGGGAAGACAGAAAAATTTAATATCTGTGCCTTTTGTATATTAGTTGGAATTTCCTTACCTGAAACGAAACAAGTGGGCATTTCGAAATTATCTCATTCAATTTTAGAACATCGATCACGAAAATAAATAATAACAATGACAGTTATATCCAAGTTCACGTCATGCGCAGAACAAGACGAGTTTGAGCTTTCAGTCCACATCATCTTCTCCTTTCACTATGGGTATATCGATGATGGTACTGCAATGAGATTGTTGGGATTTGTTTATTCTGGGGATGTCATTGGGATCTATGAAGGGTATGATGCAATAGTATGATGCTCATACATGACAAAAGAAATCATCTCATAGGGAAACCATATTTTGAAGTGAATATGTCTAGAAGCTCGCGAAAATCTGATGAAGAGAAAAATGAAGCACCACTGCCAAACCTTGTCTTGCTTGATTTCTTTTGCCAGACGAGTATACAGTGTTTATTAAAGTATTGAAAAAATATCTGGGTGATCGATTGTGACCCATGTCACCTGATAACTTTTATGTTGGCGAATCGAGAAAAATAACAAATATTGGGGTGAGATATCGAAAATGTTATTCGAAGCAGTTACATGGAATTCAATTTTATATCTATGTACCAAGCAATAAATCGAGAAAATAGCTATTTTTTTAGTATATTCAGAAGAAACCATCAGAAAATTTGTGAAAATATCTGAATTATTTGAAAAAAGGATTTGCAATTTTATCAAATACCTAGTATTTATAACTCTGTGTATATGGTTATATAATTGAATTCCAATCAACTTTCTCGAGCAACTTTTTTGTTACCTGGCCAAATAACCCCATTTTCCACTTGTTCCATAGACTCTTCATGCAATTTTCCGCTATACCACTGATCACGTGACATCTGTCAAAATGTCCAAATCGATATTTAGGTTGTTGCATCCCGAAATTTTGTAGCCAATAAACTGATGATTTTTTGTGATAACTATGTTACTGACGTTATGGCGATGGCGGGATGCTGTCGGTATATTATTGAATTTCATGTGATCTCTGAAGGATATGATAGAATAAAATTATGTACATGTCGTCACATTGTTCCTATAAATTTTCATTGTTTTTTTTATTGAAATTGTGTTTTTTTTTCTATTGATAAATAAAGAAACCTAGTGTGTATTCTGAAAATAACTCACGATATATTTTAATTTATAGTTTGATTTTTAGGGATCGAAAAACCAAACGAAAATCGAAGCTGAAAAAATCCATCAATTCAGAGGTGAAACATCGCAAAAAAACGAAAAACCACAAACCTCATCCACCAAAACCAGACATATTGGATACCGAGATCACCCTACCAAAAGAAGAACTCCCTGAAATAAACGAGAACCACTTGAAGTTCGCCTGTGAACTGTGCGACGAAAAAATCGACTCCAGCCTCCATTTCGCTATCCACTCAATAACCCACTCCTCCGACAAAAAATACCACTGCCACTACTGCAAACACAAAAGCTCCACCTTGAAGCGCATCAGCAAGCACATGAGAGCACACGGCAACGTCGGAGAGATCTTCCAGTGCGACCTCTGCGACCTGGGTTTCCCCGAGTTCGTACAAGCCGTTGAACACAAAAACATCCACTCTGGCGAGATGCCGTTCAGTTGCTCGATTTGCGAGAAACACTTCATGTTCTCCTGGCTGCTGACCACGCACACTAGATTGTTCCATGCCGACGGGGATATGTCGGCAACGTCGCGGTTTTGCGACATCTGTCAGATGTCGTTCGGGACCAAATCGGGGTTGACGAAGCACGTGTTCAGAAAGCACAGCAAGCATCCCAAAGAGAACCCGCTTTGCGATGTGTGCGGAAAGACTTTGGCCAACAGCGAAACTCTTAAGTTTCACAAGAGGACACACACAGGTGATGTAGCCAATCTGAGCGCTTTACTCGATTCGAATAGCCGTTCTCATTTCGATTTTGATGCCTCATATAGCAATCGACGTTCTGGGAACGTCCATTTTAGGTCCGATTTAGGTCTGAACGTCCGGGAGCTTTCCAAAACGTACTGAAAACGTCCATTACTTTTCATTTAGGAACCTAGAAAACATGAACATGATACAATTCTCACAATCATGAAGAAAGCTATCAACATCGAGCTCATGAAATACCTGGAACATTCAGGTATTATCAACGATAGGCAATATGGCTTCCGTCATCAGAGATCAACTGGTGACCTGCTCGCTTACGTCTCACATATGGCAGCAATCTATTGAAAAATATGGTGAAACCTTAGACGTGGCACTTGATATCTCCAAAGCATTCGATCAAGTCTGGCACCACGGACTCCTCGCTTCCATCTTATGGCTTGGCTCCCCAGCTATGTTCTCTGATAGCTAGTTTTCTCTCAAACAGGTCTCACCATGTAGTGGTCGACGGAGTTTCATCTGACTCTATGCTAATATATGCATCAACCGATCTTTTAAGAGAGCCTGGGTACCTATAGTTCGGACTCTCCCCGGATCCTCGGGACCAAACTGATGCTCCGGGAAGGATCCGGACAATACTGTCTCCCAAAACACGATAATAAAATAGTGTCAAGAGCAAACAATGAGTGATGAATTTTTTTATTCAGAATAAGATCTTTTCCACTCTGTCTAGATCTCTTTTTCAACTGAGTAGAAAAAGGTATTCATGGCCCTGAATGGACGTACTGGAGATTCACAAATGCGCGGAATCTGGACTTCCCCTAGTACGTACCTAGTTCGTCTACGGCCCTAATCTGGACATTCCCTGGACGTTCTCAGTAAGTTTTCGGGACGTACTAGTGCTATATGGGAAGAGCTTATTTGGGGCATCATCAAGTAATTTTTGGAATACGCAGACTCGAATGCCAATGTTTTTGAACATCTCTTGTGTATTCATCAGTTTCGTATCGGTTCATACTCATGTTCGAAGAAGTTTTCGATCTATGGAAAATTCAGGTTCGTTTTCGAAAAATGTCTTGATGATGGCTAAAATACGCTCAAAACGCTTCAAAGCCACAATATCTAGCTTACCAAGATAGAATTGGAAATCCAGAAAATCAGTTTCATGAAAATTACTCAAATACGAAAGGTCATATCAGAGATTTTTGAAAGTAATTTTATTGGCCCTACAATTGCGCTACTTTACTCCCATTCAACCAACTCTGTGTGATATCCTGGCTGATAATCCAAAATTTCTAAAATGGTATATTTTTCTGCATTTTCTTTCTTTTTTGTTCTTCATTCAAAATGTTTATTTCAGATAAGTGCGAATTGGGCTATTGCTTTGCCAGTTATTCTCGAAAACATTTTTGTTTCTAAATTTTTAGTCCGAGGAAAAATCTTATAATCCACATTATGATAACTCCATTGGTTTTTTCAGGACAAAATCCCGCCTAATTAGAGCACAGAATAAAAATGGACTCGAATTTTTAAAGATGGCGGACATTACTCTAGCTTTGTAAATTGAGCTATAGTTTTAGAGCGGAGATAGCTCAATCCTGTTCGTACAATTGAATTCTTCTTGTCGAAAAACAATATGATAGGGCCAATAAATCAAAATATTGATATTCTGACAAATGGCAGACATATATGTACAGTGTGACCCACTTCTAATGGAACCACCCCTGTATCTTACGTAATCGTTGGGTAAGGATCCTGAAATTTTCTGGAGCGAGAGATATACCAAAAATGCACTCTATGACCAAGTGGGGTCATCTTCAGTGATATACACTGCTCGCCATGAAACTACCCCAATTTCCGGAAAATGATATTAGGAGTCAAAATAGGTCGAAAATCACTTCAGATTTGGAATCAGGGCGCCCAATTTACTAACTATTCAAATTTTTCCTGGAAAATATTAAGTTCGGAAAAATAAAATTTTGTCGCATTTTTTATGGAAGCACCCCCGTATCTCACGCAATTGACTCTATCTTTGGACTTTCTCTTCCTCCGGCAAATTTCAGAACCCTACCTCAATAATTACGTGAGATACGGGGGTTCTTCCATGAGAAGTGAGAAAAAATTTAATTTTTCTGAATAGTTAGTAACTTGGGCGTCCTGATTCCGAATTCGACGTGATTTTCAACCTATTTTGACTCCTAATATCATTTTCCGGAAATTGGGGTGGTTTCATGGCTGTTGGCGAGCAGTGTATATCACTGAAGATGACCCCACTTGGTCATAGAGTGCATTTTTTGTATATCTCTCGCTCCAGAAAATTTCAGGATCCTTACCCAACGATTACGTAAGATACAGGGGTGGTTCAATTAGAAGTGGGTCACACTGTATATATCAATTTTGCAAGAAGTTGGACATGGACACACTATTTTATCTTGAGAGCTATTTCCTGCTTCTTTCCAGTCACTACCCCAATCCCAGGGACTAAAAAATATTCCTAATATTAGAAACTACACTAATATGTTTTGATCTAACTGTTCATCAGATCATTCTTAACGAAGATGCCTTCATTCATTGTCATAGCCTATCGAAGCATTATTTTCATTTTTTTTTCAATTATGACATTTGAAACAAATGACACTAAAACATTCCAGGCCACCTCCAACCTTTCATTATTCTTTAATTACATTCAACAGGAGAAAAACCATACACTTGCACCACTTGCGGAAAAAGTTTTCGCAAAAAGGGACTGCTAGTCGAACACGAAAGGATCCATACAGGGGAGAAACCGTTTGCTTGTCAATACTGTGACAAGGCATTCGCTCAGAGGGCACCATTAAAGATCCACAGGAGGATTCATACGGGGGAGAGACCATATGTTTGTCGCTTATGCGGCAAAGGTTGTATTTGCAAAAGCGTTTTAGATTCTCACATGAAAAGCTGCTCTGGGGTGATTTTGGTCTGAGTACATAGATAATTTTATGTTACTTGTTATCGAATATATTTATTGTGCATGAGTTTTGTTGTCATTATATTCCGGGATTCTTTATTAAATAAAGTATTTTTTGTTTATTTATAGCCTATTTATTTATGTAGTATCAAGATGATAATGTGAGTCCTCATTCATCATGTTATACTATATTCAATGACCTTATGATGAACCTGAAGTTGATTAACTAATTAAGAAGTAGTACTTTTGGTATTGTAGCTATGTAAGTAGAAACTGAATAGTTCGTTGCCTTGTTAAACGCCCTCGGAAGTACTCACGACGGTTTTGTTTTAGGTTTTTCGACCCAGCCATCTTGACCAGGCTTTTATACGGCCCTGGAATGACAATCACCCCGATAAAACAGGAACCGACCGATCTCAATTTCACCGTCAACAACTCGCTCAAATTCTCACACTTCAACCCCTTCAACGGTCTCACCGCCAACCAATTCCAGCCCCCACCCCCACAAGTCCCCATCGAGATACCCTCCGATCGTCCACCTCCTGCAGCCGCCAACATCCTGGACTGCCTCAACAAGAAAGCGGAAAAAAAGAAGGCGAAGCCCCTGGACCGAGGTACCTTCCCCAAGGTCGATCTGGACGAACCCATCCACTGCGACCTCTGCAACATGACCTACAAGAACAACGTCGCTTTCGCTCTGCACTCCCAAGTCCACAACGAAGACAACAAATACTCCTGTCACTTGTGTGACTTCAGGAACTCTTCCAACTACCACCTGGAGATGCACGTGAGAGCGCACGAAGGCACTACGAACTTCAAGTGCGAGATATGCAACAAGGCATTTACTGTTAGCACTCACGCCATCGAGCATAAGTACTTCCACACCGGAGAAAAACCCTTTCAGTGCGATATTTGCGGTAAACATTTCATGTTCTCGTGGTTCTTGACTTCTCACAGACGGACCCAGCACTGGGAGCTGGTTACGGGCAGCCCGTTGGTCAAATACGACTGCACCGTTTGCAACAAGCACTATACTTCTTCCACGGGGCTGAAGAGGCACAATCTCAGCAAGCACAACTCCTCCGGGGTGGACCCTTCGGTGCTGTGCGACATTTGCGGGAAGATACTCTCCAACAAGGAGAAATTGAAGTTCCATAGGCGCACTCATACTGGATACCGTCCTCACACTTGCGACATCTGCAATAAGAGCTTTCCTCGTAAAGAACAGTTGAAGGAGCACGAGAGGGTGCACACTGGGGAGAAACCTTACAAGTGTCAGTATTGCGGCAAGTCCTTTACGCAAAGATCGCCGTTGAGGATCCACGAGCGGACCCACACTGGGGAGAGGCCGTACACTTGCAAAATATGCCTCAGAGGGTTCATTTCGAAGGGGGTGATGGATAACCATATGAAGACTTGTTCAGGAGCTTCTCCGGAAGAGGATTCGTAATCTCGAAACTTCTCACTTTCAGATAGATGGAACTACCTCACCGGCAAAAAAAACCGGCTACCAAATAATTTAGCCAAATTGTTTGCTCTGTAACTTTTTCAATTCTGGTCCGATTTTGGTGAAATTCCGACCAAATCGTAGATCCATGTTTCCAAATGTTAGCCCAAATATTAGTTCCTAAGAAAATCTGATGACTCGATCATTATACAGGGAAAAACGAAAGTTACTTTTTCACCCTCAACTTCTTAACGCCCTGTGGGAAAGGTGAGTGGTTTAACTTAGCTTCATTATGTTTTAGATTGAAGAGTGATCTCTTCTCTACATTATGGTTTTTTGTTCACGTCGATAACCATTTTTTAAAGGAAGATACAAGTGTTTCAAGAGAGTATGGATTCTTAAAATTTTTATTTACAATAATTCAGATCCATTCTCCAACCTTCTGCTTCAATGCTTCATCATGTTTTAAATTGAAGTGTGATCCTCTTTTGTTCCTTCTTCATACAACGGTTCTTGAATAACGTCAATATCTCCTTTTTGAGAGAAGATACAAGTGTTTCAAGAAAGTATAGATTTGTTTAATTTTCAATAACAATAATTCAAAACCTATCTACCTATCTTAGGGGTGACCTCTAGAAGCTCATTCGCCTTCGCCCAGCCTTGTCAGATACTCTTCAAGAGCTACGATTCGCCCTTCAAGGAGAATTTTAGGCAATTCTTCAAGGCGTCTTGAGTAATTTGATGCCACTTCGGTTGAATGCTGTAATTCAATATCGAGGAGAGCATACTCGTTATTGACTACAGGTCTGCTTCTTGTTTGTTTTTTGTAATTGATTTTCCGGTAAGTGCTAAGAAAGTAAGGTAGAAATATGTGATATTGATCCTTGAAGTTGTTAATCAATAAGTTCATGTAAGTTCTGATTAGTGGAAAAAAAGTTGAAAAACGCCATAGTTCCTCAAAACACTCGTATCTTCTTTTAAAAATAAGATATTGGCGTGAATCAAAAACTTTTGTGTTAAGAAGGGATCACACTTCAATCCGAAGCATAATGAAGCCATGTTCAATCTCGCAATTTTGCCACAGGGCGTTGAGAAGTATATGGTGAAGGAGTAACTTCGGTATTTCCCTGTATAATGATCAAGTCATCAGCTTTTCAGGAAAACTGATATTTAGTCTAACATTCCGGATTATGAATCTATAATTTGATCGAAATTTCACAGAAATCGAAGAAGGATAAAAAAAGTTACAGGCTGAACAATTTGCGTAGATTTTTTGTTGGCCGGTTTATTTTGCCGGTGAGTGTATAATAAGCCGTCAACGAACAGGAGTATAAATTCATTCTCACCGTTTTAGTGTGATCGATTTTTGTATTAGTCGAGTAGTAACATCATTTTTAATGTAGGTAAAAGAATGTATCATTTAATAAAATAATAACAATATAATAATGAAACATGTTGTTTTTTAAGAAGAATCGTCAAATCCGAACTAGAAACTATGTCCTATGTGACACATTTTCTCGATGAAATTCAGAGGATTTGGCTCTCATCTTCATAGTTTCTATATGAAACAAATATCCAAGAGTTTGTATTTCATCAACAACCTTTTCGATTTCATTGTGACTTTTCATTTTTCAGGTTGATACTAGACGAGGATTCAGTACATTTTAAAGACCTTAACGAACCCTCAGGAAACTGTCCAGACGAATCGTCAGGAAACGATTCAGACTCTAGACTGCTTATGGGAGATTCCGAAACAAGCGAGTCCGATAAAAAGGAACTTGTAGGAGTGAAAGAATACTCCAGAGATTCATCTAGAAGGTTTCGAACCCGAACTTCATTTTCAATACCTAAGTCAATTGTTTGCAGAATGTGTCGGATGTATTTCACGAATATCTCTTCTTATACTCTACATATGAAGCAGCATACCCAATTGGAATCTTTGAAATGCTCCATCTGCAAATCATCCATCAGTGCTTCAGCCGATGACATAGAGTTGCACATGAGAGCACATCAAGATGTGAATCGTTTACACATCAGTGTGATACGTCTCGAAGAAATTTGGAATGGTAGAAATACTAAGAAGGTACTGAGCTACAGATGTTCTCCATGCAAGAGTTATTTCAAAACATTCAGTACATTGTGTTGGCACAATGTTACGTGTCATGGCGCCCAAACCAGTATTTGCAACGTATGTAATAAAAATGTTCCTACCGCCATGTTGAAGTTCCACGAAGACAGCCATTATCAAACGTGCAGTATTTCCAGAAATGCCCACGAAAAGAATAATCTTGTTGTATCAGTGATATGCGACATATGCAGAAAATCATTCCCAAATGAAGCCGAGCTCAAGATGCACACATCCGTCCATTCGAAAGAGAAGCGTCACAAGTGTGGCATTTGCAGCAAAGGCTTCACGAGGAGGCAACGATTAAAAGAACACGAGATATCTCATACTGATGAGAAGCCTTTCAATTGTGAAACTTGCAAGAAAGGATTCTGCAGGAAGGATCAGCTGAAAGAGCATGTGAGAATCCATACTGGTGAGAAGCCTTTCAAGTGTCGATATTGCGAATCTGCGTTTGCGCAAAGGACCCCTATGAAGATGCACGAACGACGGCATACTGGCGACAAACCCTGTATTTGTAGGTTTTGCGGAAAAAGATTTTTTTCAAATGGGGCATTATATAATCACATGAAAAAATGTTCTGGTGCAGAATGATCAGATTAGTGTTTATAGAAGACAATATTATATTATAGAATTGGGGTATAAAATATTTTCGTTTTTTTTTTTCCACGGAGCAGAAGAGACAGTGCCGGTTTTACCAAGGGTCTTTTGGGTGCTATAGCACCAGGCGGCAAAACCTTCAGGGCGGCTATATGAAAATAAAACTGCACATCTTTTGTCATCAGCCATTATCTGGATATTCTGATTTTTTACGCGAAAGATTTGTTCTATACTCTACCTAAACTGAAATTTATGTTAAGAAGTGAATCATCCCAAGAAAAGCACAATTAGGAGAAAAACTACGGCAAAAAGTTCAAACTAGAGAGAAAAATGGCGGACACAGTGTTTTATGTTAAGTTGCAGATTTTAAATTTATTTGATGCCATGAAGTTACATTCTTGTAACCTAAACAAATCAAACACTATTGATCATGAGAAGCTATCAAGAAGTTTATGAATTAGTTTCCCGAGAAACAAATGAAAAAATCTAGAGTTTGACGATCTAATAAAAACGCAGTTCAAATATAAATACCTACTTAGGAAGATTCAGTATAAACAACATGTAGATTTGGCAACGTTGTAAATGGTATTTTTAGATCAGACTTGTTGAAAACTTCCTTATAAATTAATTCTTATTGTTATATCGTCACGATTTCTCGAAATATTGAAATTTTGTGATGTTTTTTGACGAAATGTTCATTTGTCGTATCAACAAAAATAAAGGGAATACAAATTTGATATTATAGGCTCATAGTAGTTTTGAGACGACAAATCGAATGCGCTAAAAATAAACATAGCATTACATTTAAAAAAATAAAGTTGAGGGCTCTATGGAAAAAACTGTAGAGCTGGCAACGTTACAAATATTATTTTTAGATCCAGCACAACCGATTACCCCCGTATACCAAATTTCATAATTTTATGTCAAGTCGTTGCTGAAATATTTGGCCGTTCCGGTTCTTTTGGGAAACCCTGTATATATTATAACACAATACTTCATATTCACAATAATTCTACTAAATTTGGCATCCAGTTCGACCTACACAATTACCCCACAAGGTCAGGTAATTACATGAGAAAAGCCCGTTTCAGGATCAATATTTCTAAAAAAATGTCCATAAACACTGATCTCTACGATAAGCTGGGTCCAGCAAATATTAAGAAACTTATTCTTCTTGAACATGCCTACTAGTCAGTTGAAGATTTTCTTTACTGTAACAATGAACTCTTGGAGCGAGATAATAATGTTTTCATGAAACCTGAATTATAAGGTTGTCCATTGCATCCTTGGTATGTCTGTAATTATTGTGTCTTATTTTTATGTGTGTTTTTTTGTGTTATACTCTACATGTACATGAACTTCTCTCGTAAACCTGACATGCTACATATATATCTCATACATATGGAACGTAGTAAACTAAATATCTATATATCTATCTATATTGAAAAGTTGGTGAGAAAAATACAGAAATAAAAATAATTATAGTAGGGGGCCTCAGGGGCCACAAGAATTACCAAGCTTAGGGCCCCAGAAATTGTAGATCCTCCACTGTCTTAAAAGCAGTAAGGTCATACATTTCATAATATGAAACAAATATCAATGAGTTTGTATGCCATTAACTACCTATTCGATTTCATCAAAAGTTTGCATTTTTTTTAGGTTGATTCTAGACGAGGAGTCAGTTCACTTTAAATGTTTCATCGAACCGTCTGGAAACGATTCAGACTTCAGACTATCTATAGGAGAATCAGAAACAAGCAAGCCCGATGAAAAAAAACTCGAAGGTGTTCGGAATACTACAAATAGTAAGACGCCTCCCAAGTGTGGCATTTGTGGAAAGGGATTCAGGAGAAAGGGTCATCTACGAGAGCATGAGAGAACTCACACTGGCGAGAAGCCCTTCAAGTGTGACACTTGTAAGAAGGGATTCTGTAGGAAAGGTCAGCTGATAGCGCATGAGAGAACTCATACTGGTGAGAAGCCTTTCAAGTGTGACACTTGCGAGAAAGGATTCTATAAGAAGGGTCGGCTGAAATCGCATGAGATAACTCATACTGGTGAGAAGCCTTTCAAGTGTGACACTTGTAAGAAGGGATTTTTCAGGAAGGGTCATCTACAAGAGCATGAGAGAACCCATACTGGCGAGAAGCCTTTCGAGTGTGATACATGCAAGAAAGGATTCTGTAGGAAAAATCAGCTGAAAGCACATGAGAGTATTCATACTGGCGAGAAGCCTCTCAAGTGTGGCATTTGCAGCAAAGGCTTCATGAGGAGGCAACGATTGAAAGAGCACGAGACAACTCATACTGGCGAAAAGCCTTTCAAGTGTGACACTTGCAAGAAGGGATTCTGGAAAAAGTATCTGCTGAGAGTGCATGAGAGAACTCATACTGGCGAGAAGCCTTACCAGTGTCGATATTGCGATAGTGCGTTCGCGCAAATTACCCCTAGGCAAGTGCACGAACGCATTCATACTGGGGAGAAACCTTACGTTTGTAGATTTTGCGAAAGAAAATTCAGCACTAACGGAAATCGGAAAATTCACATGGAGATATGTTCAAGAAAATGATGTTTTAAGCAGACGATATTCTCACATGGTTTCGAGGATGGTTTGTACTAGTGACGTTATACAGGTTGATTCACCCGAGACTGGTTCCTTCTGGATTCCATCAAATTAGTTTTCGCACTGTTCACCTTCTAGGTTTTTGCTAGTAGTAGTAGTAGTAGCTGGGGAGGCTGTAGCCAAGCAAGTAGGCCCCGATGAGCCCTTTTTGCTAACCCCTGCTCTCCACATATCCACGCTTCCTTCACCTAGATTTCCTTCACGAATCTCCCTGACCTTCTGATGAAGGCCAGTATGTCTGTCCACTCTAATATAATCAACTCCTCTCGTTGGAGTTTGTCGACTCCAAAGATTTCAAATCTCAGCCTCCCGTACGCCTCGCACTCACCAAGAAAATGGAATGACGTTTCTTCGTCTTCCTCACATCTGCGACAAGTGGGGTTGTCCTCTATTCCTATAAGTGATAGGTGTCTGCCTAGCCTGTTGTGTCCTGTGGGGAGTCGGAGTACTTGGCGGTCTCCGCCAAGCAGCCACTCCTTCCTTGATTTACTCGGACCGGCCACGAACTCCTTGTCCTGCCTGCAACCTGTGATATTCCTCCAGTATTCTCCTAGTGCCTTGTCTGCCCATTCGTCAAGGGCTGACGTCGTAGTTTGGCTCCTTGGTATACCTAGTACAGGCTCCGGCCCCAGAAACGGCTCCGGCCCTAGCAAGTTCGTCTGCTGTTTCGTTTCCGGGCACCCCACTGTGACCCGGGACTCATAATAGTGCCTTTGATTCGGCTAATGTCTCAAGGGCATTTTCACATTCCTGTACCAATGCTGAGCTTGTTCTGGGATGACAGATAGCCTTGAGTGCTGCCTGACTATCCGAACAGATGTAGATCTTCTGATCTGGTCCCTCTTCCACCTCTTGCCTCTCTGTCACGGCTGGGATTGCAGACACTTCAGCTTGAAAAGCTGTGGTGAATTTTCCTAGAGCGTAGTTTTCTCGTATGTTTCTCCCATCGAGATAGATCCCTGCGCCCAAAACTTCACTTTATTGCTCCTCCATTCTTCTCTGCTTGGAATAGTGAGTAAGTTAGTAGGAGTAGTAGGTTTTTGCTATCTAGAATGGCCATTAATATTATTCATATCATTTCGATTTCCAAATCAGCAAATGAGTTAAAGAATACAACGAAAACAACTTATTCATACTACTATATGAATGAACAGACAATAATGAGCTATCAATAAGGTCTGGTGTAAACTGGCTCTAGGTCTATTTACCTATATCTTGAAATCAGTGGAACTATTCGACTTGAAATTTTAGTACAATTCTAGCAATCAAAATTCCACTTTGTGAATTGAAGCTATCCTTGATATATATATTAATGTTTATTTAGAAAATCAGGTTTACAAAAACATTGTATCATTCTACCTATGGTGGGTAATACAAACTCATTATCATATCGCAATAATCCTATGAAGTGAAACCCATTCTGGGGAGAGGCCGTCCACTTTCAAAATATGCCACTGATTGGTTTCCAAGGAGATAATGGATAATCAAATGAAGACTTCTTGTTCTGGGGCTTCTCCAGGAGGATCCATAATATCATAACTATTTGTCTTTGAATATCTTGATGACAAAGCAATATAATGTTGGTCACTTACATATATATATTTTTTATAAATACGAGAATTTTGAACTCCCATTTTTAATAGTATTATATGTAGATTGTAGATTGTAGATTGGTCGTATAGGCTGAGAGACTTCTCGATCACTGCGACCTAGAAGATCTATTGTGATTACCCCTATCTAGTTTTGGTCCTCTAACCCTAGACTTCTGATGAAGCCTACGGTTTTCCTGACGGTTGACTTTTCCACTTCAGCAGGGGTGAGATAGACCTGTTCTAGGTGGTTCAGCCTTTGGCGGACTAATACTTAGTATTATATGTAAAATAGGGACCTAGTTCTGACAAAAATCCACACGCTTTTCATACTCCTTGAACGATATACAATACAATCATCACTGTGCTTAGGCGTTTCCTCAATTATGTTATGCATGTACGAGAACTACATTATTACTGAATGAATAAAGTCTATTTACTGTTAGCCAGCTGGAACTATAGCAGTCCCTCAAGTAGTAGCATCATTTTTAATTTTGGCAAAAAATGTATCGTTTGATGAATAATTATAATATAATAATATCACAACATGTTAGTCATGATGAAGAATCTTCTGGTTACACGTCCTAAATAGTAACTCCCTCAAAAACAGTGGGTTCTATGCGACATTCTCGATGAAATTCAGAGGATTTGGAACAAATTTCCAAGAGTTCATATGTCATTAACAACCTATTCGATAATATTGAGAGTTTTTATTTTTCAGGTTAATTCTAAACGAGGATTCCGTACGATTTAAAGATCGCAACGTACCCACAGGAAATGATTCAGACTTCATACTATCAATTGAAGATTCAGAAACAAGCGAATCCGATGTCGAAGAACTTGTAAGAGTGAAACAATTCTCCAAAGATATATCTGGAAGGTTTCAAATTCAAACTTCGTTTCCTCTACCTGAGTTATTTGTTTGCGAATTGTGTCCGAGATATTTCACGAATATCCTTCCCTATACTCTACATATGAAGCAGCATGCCGAATCGGAATCGTCAAAATGCTTCATCTGTAAATCATCAATCGGTGGTTCGGCAGATGACATAGAATTGCACATGAGAGCACATCAAGATGTGAATCGATTGCACATCAATGTGATACGTTTCGATCAAGTTCAGAGTGATAGAAATAGTAGAGAGTCACTAATTCGCAGTTGTTCTTCATGCAAGAAATGTTTCTTTAATTTCAGTACATTGTGTGAGCACAATGTCACATGTCATGGCGCCCAAACCAGTATTTGCAACGTATGCTATGAAAGTGTTCCTACCGCCATGTTGAAGTTTCATGAAGAAAGACATGATCAAACGTGCGGTATTTGCTCGAAATCCTTCAAGTGGCATCACAATTTCATATTGCACTTGAAAAAACACCCTGTGGAAAAACCGTTTCGGTGCAAATTCTGTCCCGAAACTTTCGCTGGATTCGTAACCAGGAATGCCCACCAAAGAAATCATTCAAGTGGATCAGTGATGTGCTACATATGTGGGAAATCATTCTCAAATAAAGACAAGCTCAAGATGCACACATTCACCCATTCGGCAGAAAAGCCCCTCAAGTGTGGCATTTGCAGCAAAGGCTTCATAAGAAAGCGACAATTGCAAGAGCATGAGATAACTCATACTGGTAGGAAGCCTTTTAACTGCGACAGTTGTGAGAAGGGATTCTGGAGGAAGTTTCATCTGAAAGAGCATGTGAGAACTCATACTGGCGAGAAGCCTTTCAAGTGTGGCATTTGCACGAAAGGCTTCATAAAGAAGCAACATTTACAACAGCACGAGATAACTCATACTGGTGAGAAGCGTTTCAATTGTGACACTTGCAAGAAAGGATTCGGTAGGAAGGATCAGCTGAAAGAGCATGACAGAACTCATACTGGCGAGAAGCCCTTCAAGTGTGGCGTTTGCAGGAAAGGCTTCATAAGGAAGCAACATTTACAACAGCATGAGATAACTCATACTGGTGAGAAGCATTTCAAGTGTGTCACTTGCATGAAAGAGTTCTGTAGGAAGGATAAACTGCAAGAGCATGAGAAAACTCATACTGGCGAGAAGCCTTTCAAGTGTGAAACTTGTAAGAAGAGATTCAGGCGGAAGGATCAGCTGAGAGAGCATGAGACAACTCATACTGGCGATGAGCCCTTCAAGTGTGGCATTTGCAGGAAAGGCTTCTTAAGAAAGAAACATTTACAAAAGCACGAGATAACTCATAAGGTGTGACACTTGCAAGAAGAATTCTGGAGGAAGGATCGTCTGCGAGAGCATGAGAGAACTAAGATAAGGCATTCAGGAAGAAGGATCAGCTGACAGGACATAAAATCACTAATACCGGTGCCACTTTGGAAGTCCGCAATCGATGAATGAATGTGATGTAATAATTGTAAATAAATTAATAATAATATTTCCAAAATGATTGCTTGCAATATACCGCAATAGAAATCGCCGCTGCCAGGCATTACCTAGATATTTCTGTCCTAAGTAGATTCGCACGTTAATTACTTTGCAATATTACAGGAACTAAATGGGCGTGTACACCTCAGCAGAACTTTTAACTCAAACCATGTTCATAATGATCCTTTTATACATAAATAATGATTGACGACATAATTCGATCGAAAAATTAACTGGAATGTTTTATTTTTGGACATAAATAATAGTACCTTCTGAAAACGGACCCTCTTATGACGTAGAAACCTCATCTCGCCATAGTTAAAAGAAAATACCAAACGCCCGACGGAGACTGAGGCAACTGATATATTAATCCTTTTCAACTGTGATCTCGCGCTAATTCACTCTGTCAGAAATCATGTATCATTCATCTCTGTCTGGTATATAGTCTTGTTTCAGTATTAGGGTTTTGACGTCACATCATCGCCTCGTTTTCAGAGGTCCGAAAAATCGGGGATTTCAATAATTTTTTATAAAACGTAGGGAGCTCACAGCAAGAAACGGTTTGCGGTGGTGAGCTAGTTTGTGTGAGTGAGAATATTTTTTTTGTGATACAAGCCCATTCTTTGAATTCAGCTGACCTTAACGGGACGATACTGTACTGGATGTTTCAATTTGGAAAAGTTGATACCAATGAAGAGAAGTGTTGTATTTCGTGCAACATAATTTATTCAAATTTATTACTCGTAGCAGAGCGCTTTCGATTGTTGAGTCATCATTAGTGCATACCTGTAAGTAAGTAATCTGCTTCTAGCTATTGGAAAATATTGAAAGATTCGAAAAAATTATTTGAAAGTTTATTTTCACTCATCAAGTTCACTTCAACACGACATTTCGCAGCGACAATGGCTGCTTAAGAAAATGTAATCTGTATTTTACCCCCTTTTGAGAAACAAATTTTAATCTGTTTGTACCGTATTTTACCATAATGTCGATATTTTCAAACTGGACCAAAGATGTTTTTATGGCAAAGGACCCCGCACGAAAACAGGGTAAATTGGCTCTCGGTCGAATTGGCTGAAATTTAACAATGTTATTGTGGGATGGCTCATTAAAAAAATATGTGAGTTTGAAAAGTTCTGTATGTTTAGTTTCTGAGATATAAGCCTACAAAGTTCGTAAAAACGTCGTATCGGGGTAGGATTGACGGAGAAAAAAACTGTTTTTTTAGTATAAATAAGACAAAATAAGCTAGAAAATGTATTGATCGGAACTCAAATACATGTCTAGTTAAACAGAGATAGTTATCAAGAATCAAAATACGTTTTCGAAGCCTACAATAGACTGAAACTATAATATCCCACCCAAATATAACTTGTTGGTTTTGGAATAGTGCTCGAATATTCTTTCCGAAAAATGAATTTTTTGACCGTGCCTCGTATACACCCTGATTTACTATAATTCATGTGATTATAACTAGACATGTTTATGAGTTCCGATCGATACATTTTCTAGCTTATTTTTTTCCATTTATACTAAAAAAACAGTTTTTTTCTTTGTCAATCCTACCCCGATACGACGTTTTTACGAACTTTGTCGGCTTATATCTCAGAAACTAAACATACAAAACTTTTTAAACTCACATATATTTCTAATGAGCCTTCCCACAACAACATAGTCAAATTTCAGCCAATTCAAGTTTATCCTTGATGATTCCAGGAAAAGTTTTGCTTCGGATCTAGGTATCAACCAACCTAGTTCGAAAGATGGGCATGTGGGATCGTCAAATTTAGTCTCATCTACTGAGTCAAAACCTAGGAGGAGAGGAAGGCCCAAAAAAAAGCCTTTTAAAGATGAACTAGAACTCTTGGTGAATAGGCCAGCACATCATGAATCAGGCAGGCCGAAACGCACCTGTGTTGGTCAATCTACTCAGCATGAAATCGCCGGCCAGCACTCTGAAGATTCACAAGAATCGAGGTCCTATAGTTGTCGAGGCTCTTGTTAGCATGAACCTGGGGCAACTATATATTTGGAACTTCAATTTTTTCTTTCAACTTCATGAAATGTACTTATACATTAGTGTAACAATTTATTTTCCTCATCAATACATTAATTCGACCGAGAGCCAATTTCCCGTGTTTTCATGCAGGGTCCTTTCCTTGTTAACCTGACCAGTAAGTAATCTCACTTTTATTAATTTCCAAATTCGTATTCAACTATTTCCGATCTCATGATAATGTCTTTTTCCAAAATGATGTTGGATAACCATATACAAACTTGTTCTGGAGCTTCTCCAGAGGAGATTCATAATATTATAGCTATTTACTTTTAGATAGCTATAGCTATAGCAGTTGCCCTTCTGGGACTTGACTTTTGATTTCACAAGTGCGCGTTCTTAGGGCGCGGGGCCCTGCATTTTGAATGAAAACCCGTTTATTCCTCTAAAAACCTATTTATTATTATCATTCATGATATTATGATGAGAGACATCGGCAACTTTTTAAAAACAATTAATGTTCACCTCCATGTAAGTCAATTTTTGGTTTTATAACAATTTGTGAATTTTCACATGCCTTTGCTTGTAGTAATTTCTAAAATACAGCTGAAGATGGACTTTTGTAACTCCAAAACATGTCTCGTTGAATGACTTCATCATTATCAAAGTTATGGAGATGCCTTTTAAAAATTCCACTTCACTTTGAGCAAACATGAACTTCTACCAGAGCTTATAGCAGTTCGTCAAGTAGTAACATAATTTTTAATTTAGTCAAAAAATGTATCATTCGATGAATAGTTATGATATAATATTAATACATGTTAGTCATGAAGGAGAATCATTTAGTTACACGTCCTAACTAATAACTCTTTAAAAAACCTATGTGACCAAATTCCTCGATGAAATTCAGAAGATTTGGAAAAAATTTCCAAGAGTTGGTATTTCATTTACCTATTCGATTTTATTAAAAGTTTTCATTTTTCAGGTTATTACTGGACGAGGATTCAGTACACTTCAAAGATTTTTACGTACCCTCAGGAAACGATTCAGACTCCAGACTATCTATTGAAGATTCAGGAAAAACCGAGTCCAATGAAGAAGAACTTGTAAGAGTGAAAGAATACTGCAGAGATACATCTGGAATGTTTCAACTTCAAACTTCGTTTCCTATTCCTGAGTCATTTGTTTGCGGATTGTGTCCGAGATATTTTTCGAATATTTCTTCCTATACTCTACATATGAAGCAGCATACCCAATTAGAATCGTCAAAATGCTTCATCTGCAAATCATCAATCAGTGGTTTGGCAGATGATATAGAATTGCACATGAGAGCACATCAAGATGTGAATCGATTGCACATCAATGTGATTCGTTTCGATCAAGTTCGGAATGGTAAAAATAGTGAGGAGGTACTTAGTAGCAGTTGTTCTGTATGCAAGAAACATTTCAAAAATTTCAGTACCTTGTGTGTGCACAATGTCACATTCCATGGCGCCCAAACCAGTATTTGCAACGTATGCCATGAAAGCGTCCCTACCGCCATTTTGAAGTTCCATGAAGACAGTCATTATCAAACATGCAGTATTTGTTCTAGATCCTTCAAGTGGCATCACCATTTGAAATTACACTTGAAAGAACACAGTGTGGAGAAATCGTTCCGGTGCAAGTTTTGTCCCGAAACTTTTTGCGGAACCATAGCCAGAAATGCCCACCAGAGAAATCATCCATGTGGATCAGTGATGTGCTACTTGTGCGGAAAATCATTCTCAAATAAAACCAAGCTCAAGATGCACACATTCGTCCATTCGGGGGAGAAGCCTCTCAAGTGTGGCATTTGCAGCAAAGGCTTCATAACCATGCAACGATTGAAAGAGCACGAGATAACCCATACTGGTAAGAAGCCGTTCGAGTGTGATACTTGCGAGAAGGGATTCTGGAGGAAGGATCATCTACATGATCATGAGAGAATTCATACTAGAGAGAAGCCTTTCAAGTGTGGGATTTGTAGCAGAGGCTTCATAAGGAAGCAACAATTGGAGTTGCATGAGATGATTCATACCGGTAAAAAACCTTTCAAGTGTGGCATTTGCAGCAAAGGCTTCATAATCATGCAACGATTGAAAGAGCACGAGATAACCCATACTGGTGAGAAGCCTTTCCAGTGTGATACTTGCAATAAGGGATTCTGGAGGAAGGGTCATCTGCAAGGGCATGAGAGAACTCATACTGACGAGAAGCCTTTCAAATGCGACAGTTGTGAGAAGATATTTCGGAAAGAGGCGCAGCTGAAAGTGCATGAAAGTACTCATACTGGCGAGAAACCTTACCAGTGTGACACTTGCAGGAAGGGATTCTGGAGGAAGTTTCAGCTGAAAGAGCATCTGAGAACCCATACTGGCGAGAAGCCTTTCAAGTGTGGCATTTGCAAGAAAGGCTTCATGAGGAAGCAACATTTGAAAAAGCATGAGATAACTCATACTAGTGAGAAGCATTTCAAGTGTGACACTTGCATGAAAGAGTTCTGGAGGAAGGATACACTGCAAGATCATGAGAAAACTCATACTGGCGAGAAACCTCTCAAGTGTGACACTTGTGAGAAGAGATTCAGGACGAAGTTTCAGCTGAAAGTGCATAAGATAACTCATACTGGCGAGAAGCCTTACAAGTGTGATACTTGTGAGCAGGGATTCACGAAAAAGGTTACGCTGACACGGCATGAAAAAACGCATACTTGATTTCTCCTTATATAGCAACCCAAGATAGTACTTGCTTGGATAGTTGGCAAGTCTATTCTCAGTACTCACTTTATTACCTAACCACGTTTATTCCGAGAAAAAAAAGAATCATTTTCCAAAAGCAACAAAAAATCTATTGATTCACGAAAACATTAAAATGTATCGAAAAGGTGGAACAGCAAAAAACAAATAGAAAACGTGTTAACAGAAACATGAGAATGGACAAAGTCGAACAGATTTCACACAACCAAAGTGGCATAGTGCCACTTTGAAAGTCCAAAATCGAGGTATTGCTTACCTAGATCTTTTCGCACGTTAATCTCTTTGCCTCCACTTTGCAAATCAGGGTTCGTAATTATCAAGATAATTTTTTTTTTTATAATTATCAGATAATCATCGGATAATTATCGGATAATTATCGGATAATTATCTGATAATTATCCATACTGACAGATAACTTATTTTCGTTATATTATTACTTACAAATTATTTTTTCAGTTCAAATATGTTGTGTATAAAAATTAGAAAGGCATTTATATCAACTTTTTTATTATTTGAAACTACAAAAATGAAAATAAATGAATAAAACTAAATATGAAATAAAAAAATAAATAAATTCAAAATTTCTTGTGATTGCAAGCTTGGTTTGAATTATGTTTGGTTTACTGGAATCTGTCGCTGGTGACTGTTGTGGTTGTGATGAAGTTGCAGGCGTAGACGAATTATTCACATGTTGTAAGTCAGTAGATAATGCCGCTGTTGGTGTATCTGTCGATGGACTACAAATACTTGAATGTTTTTTAAGTCTATTAAGGATGCCTTGCATTTCCTTTTTGCACTTCCGGCACCTTGCCCACATACCACTGTTTTTTTTTTTAATACACACATATTGGCTCCACACGGAATCTGTAATTTTCGGCATTTTTGTATATTATTTATAAATTTTAATTTAACATACGAACGAACACGTTTGTTTTCAGTTTTTTTGACACAAATTTTGAGGTTATTTTTGTTCGGTTTGTTCGGTCGGATACGAAGGTGCGTTCCGAACCTACACTCATGTGCACTGAAGTGCGGAAGGGATAATTATCTTGATAATTATCACTCCAAACCGTGTTGCAAATTCACAGGAACTAAAGTCTATGAATCCAGCTGACCTGAACGAAACAATACTGTACTGGATGTTTTAATTTGGAAAAGTTAATTTATGGATGAAGATCTTGAGATGTACGCTAGTTTGAGTGATGTCATCCCATAGGAATTTGCCAACATGAAGAAATGTTCTGGTGCAGAACCATTAGACTGGTGTTTCTAAAAGACACGGGGCAGAAGAGGTACAATCTCAGCAAACACAACTCTTTCCGCGCTTCTCGCGCAAAAAACAGCTGAAGGATCACGAGAGAGTATACACTGAGAAAGAACCCAATATTGCGGTCTTTAGGCAGAGATCCCCATTGAGGTTCCCCGAGTGGACCCGTACATTTGCAAGATATGCCTCAGAGTGTTCCTTTCCATTGGGGTGATTGATAACCATATGAGGACTTCTTCAGGAGCTTCTCCGGAATAGGATTCCTAATATCAAAACTATATTTTTATAGATGCTACTATAGCAAGCCGTGAATTGATTCTCACCGTTTTTGTGTGATCGGTTTTTGTATTAGTCAACTAGTAACATGAGATTTAATTTAGGCAAAATAATGTATAATTGAATAAACAACTACAATCTAATATTATAACAAGTTGTTCTTGAACAGGAATCATTAGGTGAAATCTACGAACTAGTAAATTCCTCAGAAAAGTCGTATAGTTCATAAACAAGTCGTACAGCAATTAAAGGCTATTGTGAGTCGGGCTTGTCAATCTTTTTATCGACTTTGACAAGTAGTGTCAAAATCCGAACCATATTTGTCAGTAACGCGCCAATGTGTACGTGTACTACTTTTTAATGAAATCTGGAACATCATAAAAACCTTGTACGAATTGTTTTTTTTTTAATTGACTCGACCGTTACTCGATGGAAATCCATGGCAAATGTAAAAACTCTACAAACGATAAGATTTTCACAAAATTTTCAGACACACGACATGTTTCGCTAACACAGAAGCTTCTTCAGGTGATATACTGGTACGATTTGTTTATGCACACATTTGCAAATTTCATATGAAACAAATATAAAAAAGTTGGTATGTCATTAACAACCTATTCAATATTATTGAAAGCTTGCATTTTCTAGGTTGATACTTGACGAAGATTCAGTACACTTTAAAGACTTCAACGAACCCTCAGGAAACAATTCAGACTTCAACGAACCGTCAGGAAACGATTCAGACTCCAGACTATCTATGGAAAATTCAGGAACGAGCGAGCCCAATGGAAAAGAACTTGAAGATGTGAAACAATACTCCAGAGATACATCTAGATTTTTTCGAATCCGAACTTCGTTTTCTATACCTAAGTCATTTGTTTGCGAAATTTGTCCAAGGTATTTCACGAATATCACTTCCTATACCCTACATATGAAGCAGCATACACAATTGGAATCTCTGAAATGCTTCATCTGCAAATCATCCATCAGTGGTTCAGCAGACGATATAGAATTGCACATGAGAGCACATCAGGATGTGAATCGATTGCACATCAATGTGATTCGTTTCGATCAAGTTCGGAATGGTAGAAATAGTAAGGAGGTACTAAGTCGCAGTTGTTCTCTATGCAAGAAACATTTCAAAAATTTCAGTACCTTGTGTGTGCACAATGTCACATTTCATGGCGCCCAAACCAGTATTTGCAACGTATGCCATGAAAGCGTCCCTACCGCCATTTTGAAGTTCCATGAAGACAGTCATTATCAAACATGCGGTATTTGTTCTAGATCCTTCAAGTGGCATCACCATTTGAAATTACACTTGAAAGAACACAGTGTGGAGAAATCGTTCCGGTGCAAGTTTTGTCCCGAAACTTTTTGCGGAACCATAGCCAGAAATGCCCACCAGAGAAATCATCCAGGTGGATCAGTGATGTGCTACTTGTGCGGAAAATCATTCTCAAATAAAACCAAGCTCAAGATGCACACATTCGTCCATTCGGGGGAGAAGCCTTTCAAGTGTAGCATTTGCAGGAAAGGCTTCATAAGGAAGCAACATTTACAACAGCATGAGATAACCCATACTGGTAAGAAGCCGTTCGAGTGTGATACTTGCGAGAAGGGATTCTGGAGGAAGGATCATCTACATGATCATGAGAGAACTCATACTGGAGAGAAGCCTTTCAAGTGTGGGATTTGTAGCAGAGGCTTCATAAGGAAGCGACAATTGGAGTTGCATGAGATAATTCATACCGGTAAAAAACCTTTCAAGTGTGACACTTGTAAGAAAGAATTCTGGAGGAAGCATCATCTGCAAGAACATGAGAAAACTCATACTGGTAGGATGCCTTTTAACTGTGACACTTGTGAGAAGGGATTCTGGAGGAAGTTTCATCTGAAAGAGCATGTGAAAACTCATACTGGCGAGAAGCCTTTCAAGTGTGGCATTTGCAGGAAAGGCTTCTTAAGGAAGCAAAATTTACAACTGCACGAGGGAACTCATTCTGGTGAGAAGCGTTTCAAGTGTGACACTTGCAAGAAAGGATTCAGGACGAAGGATCAGCTGAAAAAGCATGAGAGAACTCATACTGGCGAGAAGCCCTTCAAGTGTGGCATTTGCAGGAAAGGCTTCTTAAGGAAGCAACATTTGAAAAAGCATGAGATAACTCATACTGGTGAGAAGCATTTCAAGTGTGACACTTGCATGAAAGAGTTCTGGAGTAAGGATAAACTGCAAAAGCATGAGAAAACTCATACTGGCGGGAAACATTCCAAGTGTGACACTGGTGAGAAGAGATTCAGTGAAAAGGTTACGCTGACTGGGCATGAAAAAACGCATACTTGATTCCTCCTTGTATAGCAACCCAAGATAGTACTCGCTTGGATAGTTGGCAAGTCTATTCTCAGTACTCACTTTATTACCCAACCACGTTCATTCCGAGAAAAAAAAAGAATCATTCTTCAAAAGCAACAAAAAATCTATTGATTCACGAAAACTTTAAAATGTATCGAAAAGGTGGAACAGCAAAGAAACAAATAGAAAACGTGTTAACAGAAACATGAGGATGGCTTTTTGGTACTCATATCATGTATGGGGCAGCAATACCAAAGTCGAGCAGATTTCACACAACCAAAGTGGCATAGTGCCACTTTGGAAGTCCACAATCGAGGTATTGCTTACCTAGGTCGTTTCGCACGGTAATCACTTTGCAAATTCACAGGAACTAAAGTCTGTGAATCCAGCTGACCTGAACGAAACAATACTGTACTGGATGTTTTAATTTAGAAAAGTTAATTCATGGATGAAGATCTTGAGATGTACGCTAGTTTGAGTGATGTCATTCCATAGGAATTTGCCAACATGAAGAAATGTTCTGGTGCAGAACCATTAGACTGGTGTTTTTAAAAGACACGGGGCAGAAGAGGTACAATCTCAGCAAACACAACTCTTTCCGCGCTTTTCGCGCAAAAAACTGCCGAAGGATCACGAGAGAGTATGCACTGAGAAAGAACCCAATATTGCCCGAGTGGACCCGTACATTTGCAAGATATGCCTCAGAGTGTTCCTTTTCATTGGGGTGATTGATAACCATATGAAGACTTGTTCAGGAGCTTCTCCGGAATAGGATTCCTAATATCAAAACTATATATTTTTATAGATGCCACTATAGCAAGCCGTGAATTGATTCTCACCATTTTCGTGTGATCGATTTTTGTATTAGTCAAGTAGTAACATGATATTTAAATCAGGCAAAATAATGTATAATTGAATAAACAATTACAATCTAATAATATTACAAGTTGTTCTTGAACAGGAATCATTAGGTGAAATCTCCGAACTAGTAAATTCCTCAGAAGAGTCGTATCGTTCATAAACAAATCGTACAGTGTTGTGAGTCGGGCTTGTCAATCTTTTTATCGACTTTGACAAGTAGTGTCAAAATTCGAACCATATTCCTCAGTAACGCGCCAATGTGTACGTGTACTACTTTTTAATGAAATCTGGAACATCATAAAATCCTTGTACTATTTGTTTTTTTTCTAATTGACTTGGTCGTTACTCGATGGAAATCCATGGCAAATATAAAAAATCTACAAATGATAAGATTTCCACAAAATTCTCAGACACACGACATGCTTCGCTAACACAGAAGCTTCGTCAGGTGATATACTGGTACGATTTGTTTATGCACACAACTGCACATTTCATATGAAACAAATATCAAAGAGTTGGTATGTCATTAACAACCTATTCGATATTATTGAAAGCTTGCATTTTCCAGGTTGATACTTGACGAAGATTCAGTACACTTTAAAGACTTCAACGAACCCTCAGGAAACAATTCAGACTTCAACGAACCGTCAGGAAACGATTCAGACTTCAGACTATCTATGGAAAATTCAGAAACAAGCGAGCCGGATGGAAAAGAATTTGAGGATGTGAAACAATACTCTAGAGATACATCTAGATATTTTCGAATCCGAACTTCGTTTTCTATACCTAAGTCATTTGTTTGCGAAATTTGTCCAAGAAATTTCACGAATATTCCTTCCTATACTCTACATATGAAGCAGCATACACAATTGGAATCTTTGAAATGCTTCATCTGCAAATCATCCATCAGTGGTTCAGCAGACGATATAGAATTGCACATGAGAGCACATCAGGATGTGAATCGATTGCACATCAATGTGATTCGTTTCGATCAAGTTCGGAATGGTAGAAATAGTAAGGAGGTACTAAGTCGCAGTTGTTCTCTATGCAAGAAACATTTCAAAAATTTCAGTACCTTGTGTGTGCACAATGTCACATTTCATGGCGCCCAAACCAGTATTTGCAACGTATGCCATAAAAGGGTTCCTACCGCCTCTTTGAAGTTCCATGAAGACAGACATTATCAAACATGCGGTATTTGTTCTAGATCCTTCAAGTGGCATCACCATTTGAAATTACACTTGAAAGAACACAGTGTAGAGAAATCGTTCCGGTGCAAGTTTTGTCCCGAAACTTTTGCTGGTACCATAGCCAGAAATGCTCATCAGAAAAACCATTCACGTGGATCATTGATGTGCATCATGTGCGGAAAATCATTCGCAAATGAAGCCAAGCTCAAGACACACACATTCATCCATTCGGGGGAGAAGCCTCTCAAGTGTGGCATTTGCAGCAAAGGCTTCATAATCATGCAACGATTGAAAGAGCACGAGATAACCCATACTGGTGAGAAACCTTTTCAGTGTGATATTTGCAATAGGGGATTCTGGAGGAAGGATCATCTGCAAGGGCATGAGAGAACTCATACTGGCGAGAAGCCTTTCAAATGCGACACTTGTGAGAAGATATTTCGGAAGAAGGCGCAGCTGAAAGTGCATGAAAGTACTCATTCTGGCGAGAAACCTTACCAGTGTGACACTTGCATGAAGGGATTCTGGAGGAAGGATCAGCTGAAAGAGCATCTGAGAACCCATACTGGCGAGAAGCCTTACCAATGTCGATATTGCGATAGTGCGTTTGCCCAAATAACTCCTAGGCAAGTGCACGAACGCACTCACACTGGGGAGAGACCTTACTCTTGTACTTTCTGCGGAAGAAAATTCATTTCTAACGGAAATTTGAAAAATCACATGAACAGATGTTCTGAAAAGTGATATGTTTCTCGAAAACGATATTCTCATACTTACCTTCCCAACTTCAATTTCGGAATCGGTAAGCTATATTTCGGAGAAGGTAAACTCGATTTCAGAATTGGTTAGATCGATTTCAGGCATAGTAAACTAAGTTTCAGAATTGGTAAGTTGAATTTCAGAAAAAAACCATTCAATTCCAGAAATGGTAAGTTGTCTTGCAGAAAATGATTCCTTATATTTGTTTGCCATATTTTTAGTTGCATGTCGAAAGAACAAACATCTTCAGAATATTTAATTTTTCAAAAACCATTAAAGAACATACATTTATATTCAACTCAATCTTTAATTAATCCATAGACATATCTTCCATTCGTATCGCAGAAGAATAGTGGCGTCGCACATGATTTAAAAGAATTCAAACACTTTTGAGGTATATGTTCTCATTGGATGACTTGAACATTCTTCATGGCATCACAGTCTAAATTCTATGTGGTTAAGCAATCTGTTTGGATCCCCTGCTATGAACCCTTGGTGATGCTCTTGCAAGAAGCTTTTCACTTCTGACTTGAAGGTATTCCATAATATGTTCAATTATTGGGGGATGTAAGGTGCCAATCTACAAATAAGAAAATCTTGAAATTCTTCCTTCATGCAAATCTCCTCTATATATTCTTGAATGGGCAGGTGCATTATCCAGAACCACCACCATGGTATCTGTAGGATATGCCCATTTCAAATGCACGTTCATCTTCCTATGAACTAAGATTCATACAGTGACTTATTCAATCCACGATAGTGAATGTGTATCAGGATTGTTCATTTCAAGTTGAACTTTTTTTTCTGAAATTGAACTAACCTATTCCGAAATATAACTTACCATTTCTGAAATTGTATGGACATTTTCTGAAATTCAACTAACCGATTCTGGAATTGAAGTTGAAAAGGAGTTTCAAGGATGGCTTGTTCTGTCCTTGGGAATTACAGGTTCTTGTTATTGTAATCTAGGGGATCAAACAAATTATATTTATTTACGAACTAGAGCGATTGTCAAATATATGATATATATGCAAGGTTCTTGGTCTTAATTGAATATCCCAGCAATCCCAAACTGAAAACGAATGGAAAATCAGAGGAATAATGCTTATCCTTATGGGTGGAAAACATGAACAATCAATTAATTTCCATTATCTACAGGGTGTTCCAAAAAAACCTAACCCCCTTGCTAGGGTAGGTAGAACATTGCAAAATAAGTTGGGTTTGCTCAGTGAAAAAATGTCGTAACAGTATTCGTTTTCATGATACAAGGTGTTGAAAAAATTATGTTTTATCAAATTTTTCACGATTATTCCGAAACTACTGGCAACATTTCAATGAAATTTTGTATGGATGTTTCTTGAAATCTGACACATCGCATATATGAAACAGTTTGCAGACAGATACCACCAGAAGAACTGAAGAATGTTGAATATAACATACGAAAGGGATATGAAAAGTGTGTATAGAATGAAGGAGATTTGATCAAGAGTACAAAAATCTGAACTTGTTAGGAACAATAAAATTTCTGTTTTGTTGTCCAATTTTTTATGTTTTCTCTTTTATAGATATTGTTACGATTTTACTCTGGGTCCGTAATAATTTAACACTCGGTAGAACACTTAAAACGATTTATTCTGTACACTACTATACAATAATAACAATACTCGTACTAAACACTTCCGATTCACAACACTTCTTCGATCGTTATTATAACGCTTCCAAATAAAGACTTCCCTTCCTGTCCCTAACAACAACTATTTATACTACCTAATAAAACGTCTAGATTCCACTCGAAATATCGTGAACAGGTCGATAATCTTCTCGAGTCATCTCAATAGCCGTCGATTTCTATTCCAAGAAATATGGTTTATTTACTTCCGTAGCAGGTAGCTGGGATTGATCGCCAGGGTCGTAACAATATCATGTAGTTTCTATTCATTTCTTGATAAAAAATCTGAATTTTTAGTGATTTCATCAGTTAGGAATAATTGCTGTTTTGTTGTATGTTATTTTTTTGATAGATATCATGTAGTTTATATTTATTTCTTGATAAAAAATCTGAATTTTTAGTGATTTCATCAGTTATTTATCTCACTCTGTAGCCAGATGATCTGATCCTGAGTGCCATCATGCCTGATATTCATATTCTAAGCATCATTATACACGGTGACTTGAAAACTGCAATTATTCAAAAATTGTAACGTTGATATAGGAGTATTTGTGACTAGTCCGAATCGATTGCCTATACCAACTTTTCTGTTTTCTCCAAACTTGCTGAAGTTTTTGTGAAGTAGGCTAAAAAATTGTGATTGATAATTTTGTCTTGGTCTTGCTCGACAATGTAGATAATTTTTACTAAAATATTATGAGAAAAAAATATTTCCAAATGGCCCTAGGAATACGAAAATACAGGGGTGGGGTAGACCAAATTGTAACACAGTGTAATATCTATTTGTTTTATATTTCGTTTAATATATTCATACATAAACAAAGGTGTTTTTTATGTAATTTGCGATGTGATGAATGAATTTGTTTCAGGTTAGTACCAGAAATCGATCCAATTCGAGTTATAGAATTATATTCTTCAGATTCAAATCATAACTCAGAAGACAATTCTTCAGATTCCAACGATATCCCAGAAGACAATCCCAAAGATTCAGATTTTGCTTTATCCACGGAAGACATTGATACAGAATCAGACGCTTCTGATGGAAACAACATTATTGACCAATCTATACAAGTAGGAGAAGAATCAAGAAAAACATCTAGAAGGCTTCAAACTCGAAAAACAAAAGCATCTGCGCTACCCATACCAAATCCACTTGTATGCAAAATTTGCATAGAAAATTTCACGAATATAGCTCCTTATGCTTTGCATATGAGACAACATGCTCAGGAAGAATCCTTGAAATGTTTCATCTGCAAATCTCCCCTAGGTGGAACAGCAGACGATATCGAGTTCCACATCAGAGCCCACCAAGATGTGAGTCGTGTATTCATTGACGTTACTCGTATAGATCACAATGAAAACAGAAAGTCCAGTATCGTTCCTCTGAGACACAGATGTCCATCCTGCGGGAAGAGTTTCATACTGATCGGCAGACTGTACAGGCATGAAGTTAGATACCATAACGCACCGACAAGCTGTTGCTACGTATGCAATTCAATCATCCCCACTGCTCTGATGAAGATCCACCTTGCCAAGCACGACGACGACAACAAGTGCAAGTTTTGTAGCAGGAGATTCGAGAGCCTCGAGCACTTGCAACTGCACAAGAATGTTCATGAATACGACAGACCATACAAGTGCAAGTTTTGTACCAAAGCTTTCGCCCACAAAGTGTCTAAAATGACCCATGAGAGACAGCATTCAACTGAAGTGCCTCCGTCCCTTTGCGATATCTGTGGCAAGACTTTATCCAGCAAACAGAAGCTCAGACTGCACAAACGTACCCATTCGGGGGAGAAGCCCTACAAATGCGACATCTGTGCGAAATGCTTCGCTAGGAGGGAGCAGTTGATAGAACACCAGAGGACTCATACTGGGGAGAAGCCTCACAAGTGTCGATTTTGCGACAAAGCGTTCGCCCAAATGACCCCTAGGCGAGTGCACGAACGAATGCATACTGGGGAAAAACCTTACACTTGCGGGCTGTGTAGGAAGGGATACACTACCAAGGGGTCATTGGATAAACACGTGATGTACTGTTCTGGAGGCTCGTCGGATTCCTCAGAATATTCAGAATGAGAAACCAAGAATCTCAAGACTTAGTCCAGTCATTATATCCAAATAACGGACTTTACCCGTGAATAATTTTTTAGTGTTTTTTTTTTTCATAGGTGTCTCGGGGGGGTCACTGGGAGTATAAATTCAAAATGGCGACCAAATCAAGCTTTTGCGTATGTTCGAAAACTGTTTTTTTGTTAAAAAACGGTTTTTCTTGAATAATTCGGCCATTTTTGATTCTACAGAAAAAGTTTGGAAACAAAAATTGTAGTAAATGTGGTTTTCTACAAGTCTGGTCCCCACAATTTTTCTGATAGGATCGATATTTTGTAAATTAAACCTGAAAAAAGCGACAAATTCGAAATATTTTCATTATCTCGTTTATTTTCAACTTTACGGCATAAATGAACAGAAACAAACTTGTAGAGAATCAAATTCTGGACAAATTTTGTTTCCACTTGTTTTTCTGAAAATCGATATTTTCGGAATTAAACCTAAAAAAAACGACTCATTCGAAATATCATCATTATCTCGTTTATTCTCAACTTTACACCATACATGAGAAGAAACAAACTTGTAGAGAATCAAATTTTGGACAAATTTGGTAAAAAAAATAGTTCCGGAACCATATTTTCCCACCGACATGACAGACAAGCTACCTGCGCGGAATAACCTCTTCATTTGGGCCGTAAAATGCGAAGCATTGGAGATAATGATAATCTTTTGAATTTGTCGCTTTTTTCAAGTTTAATTCCCAAAATATCGATTTTTGGAACAAAAACGTGGTAACCAAAATTGTGTAGAATTTGATTCTCCACAAGTTTAGTTCTCTTCATTTATGCCGTAAAGTTGAAAATAAACGAGATAATGAAAATATTTCGAAATTGTCGCTTTTTTCAGGTTTAATTTACAAAATATCGATCCTATCAGAAAAATTGTGGGGACCAAACTTGTAGAGAACCAAATTAACTACAATTTTTGTCCCCAAACTTTTTCTGTAGAATCAAAAATGGCCGACTTATTCAAGAAAAACCGTTTTTCAACAAAAAAACCAGTTTTCGAACATACGCAAAAGCTTGATTTGGTCACCATTTTGAATTTACACTCCCAGTGACCTCCCCGAGACACCTATGAAAAAAAAACACTAAAAAATTATTCACGGGTCAAAGTCTATAATGATTGGACTAACTAGGAGATTTCGTAAATAGATCGTTGAACTAGGGAAATTGACAATCAATTCACGAAGGTAACTCCTATGAACGCTTCGAAGCGAGGCTAGAACTGGGGAGAAGGACTGTGTATAGCCTTTAGATCCATCTAGTGGCAAAGGTGCGAATGTGTATGAGTAGACTGTTCAAATAATCAGACAAGCCAGGGGAACTGGAACTTCAAACCAATTTGAGAATCGCAGGTGTGCAGATAGTCATCGAATGATACGAATCTCAAATGTGATGGTGGTTGCGCACAATTCACACTAGATGGTTCTAGAGTAGGATGCAAAAAATTGTTTTTTTTTTTGGGTAAATGGACATGAAAGATTATCGATAACAGATTTTCACAAATTTGATTATATTTCGAACAAAAATAAAGTGTTATGATATCAAGTTTTCAGTTATTCCTTTGTTCCATATTTGAAATCGACCAGGAACAGAAACAGTTTCACCAGGATTTCGTGTTGCTCCTTAATCTATGTAAAATAATATGTTATTTATATTGATGACATTGCTGCTATAACCTGAAATTAGATGATGCTGCTGCTCTTCGTCTCATTCATTCATTTCAAAAGGATATCTTGAGTTTTTCCATGAAAATCACTCATAACCTAGTTGGATTCAACGCTACCAAAACTCAAGCTTGTATTTTCTCTGGAAAGGTGGAACTGAGTATGCCTGATATAACAATACCTGGTACCACTATTTCCACCAAGACCTCCTCAGAATATTCAGAATGAGAAATCGAGAATCTGAAGACTAGGAGATTTCGTGAATAGATCGTCAGATGACGCCAAGCATCATCATTTGAAATAGTCAAACTGACAATCAATTCACGAAGGTAATTCCCATAAACGCTACAAAGCGAGGTTAGAGCTGGGGAGAAGGACTGTGTAGCCTTCAGATCCATCTAGTGGCAGAGGTGCGAATGTGTATGAGTAGATTGTTCAAATAACCAGCCGAGTCAGTGGAACTGGAACTTGAAACCACTTTGAAATATACAGATGTGCAGATAGTCATCGAATGATACGAATCTCAACATATCACGTGATGGAATCATTCGTAAGATGTAGGCTCTTTTAACTGATGGATGCAAATGTGATGGTGATGGCGCACAATTTACACTAGATGGCTCTGAAGTGCGATGCAAAAAATGTTTTTTTTTGTAAATGGGCATGCAAGATTATCGATAAATGATTAATAAAATGAAATAATAAGTCATTTATATTGATGACATTGCTGCTATAAAGTTTGATCATGCTGCTGCTCTTCGTCTCATTCGTCCATTTCAGAAGGATATCTTGAGTTTTTCTATAAAAATCACTTATAACCTAATTGAATTCAACGCCACCAAAACTCAATCTTGTATTTTCTCTAGAAAGGCGGAACTGAGTATGCCTGATATAACAATGTATGGTACCACCAAGACCACTATATCTATGCTCGGTATTACCATCTCATCGCAAAAGCTGCTTCACAAAAACTAGGATTCTTGTTCCGTACGAAAATCTACTATACAGCTTCTCATGATCTACACAGCACAAATACAGCCAGTTTTAGAATACTGTTCTCATGAGAGTTCAGCATCCAAACATACGCTGATGCTCTTAGATTCCATCCAGATAAGAGCCATTCGCATGGTGGGTGATGCCACACTCACTAACTCTTCAACTTTTCTTTAGATACTTCAACGGGAAACGTTCCTTAGAAATCTCAGCTATAACTCCATCACTAACAATACCAGTCAGCACATCCTTTCGTCGTTAACCTTGAAAAATATCGAACAATACCCTATCAAAACTCGTTCGTCTATAGAACGGCGAAGCTTTGACATTCTTTGCCTATGAAAGTATTCCCAAGAACTCATAACCTCTAAATGATAAAAAAACATCTACCTTCTCTCTCTATTCTACCTAGGGACGCACGGTGTTCCACGAACATTATAGGAATTTCCGTTCGTGCGCTGCAAGAGATAAAAAAAATCAATCATTCGACCTGATATTTTCATTTGGTCGATCCCCAGCATAATTTCTGTTCGTAGGGTACAATTTTATACAACTTATAATGAGAAAGAGTCAATAAATATGTATAACATAAAGAAATATTCGTGAATTTGGTTGGATTTGATATGCGTGCATCCTCTCTCAGTGCACATCCTTAATTTCGAAGTACTCCGAATAAATTGTTCCTGACTCTCATATTTTTTAGGTTCCTAGTGGTCAAAAAAGAGCCCACCGTCGAGGAATACGTCATCGAAATATTCCCAGCCCTTTCGGACCCTCTTGAAACCCAGCGAGTCGTCAACGAAATGATCTCGACACCAAAAACCGCCCCAAAACACAAACTCGCGTCCGGTGCACCCTTCTGCAACCGTTGCCAAACCTACTACGCCGACCCCATACTCCACGCCCTACACACCTTAAAGCACTCCAACGGCCTCTTCGACTGCCCCACATGCCCTCTGCTTGCCAAAATGACAGAAGAGCAAGTCGAAACGCACGTGAGGATTCACGAGGAGAATCCCAAGCACACCTGTCCCAAGTGCGGACTGAAGCTCTACAGCGACAGCACTGCTATAAAGCACGAAAAGTCCCACTTCGGCATGAGGAAGCCTCTGCCTTGTGGCTTGTGCGAAGCTACGTTCTTGTTCCCTTGCACCCTGAGTGCTCACGAGACGACCGAGCATGGTGACGTCATCGAGGAGTTCCGCAAGGAAACCAAAGCCAAGCAAGAGGAAGACATCAGGAAGAAGAGCGTGGTCAAAGAGCATTTGCCCTACGCCAACAAACCTCTAGGTCCCGTGCTGTGCCAGTACTGCAACGAGACCTTCCGTAGTAACATACAGTACGGTTACCACCTGACCAAGTTTCATTCCTTGGACGAGAAGTTCAAGTGTTTCTTGTGTAAGTCTCCGGTTAGGATGGATGAGGCTCGCATGGAGAATCATTTGCGGAGGCACGAGTTCGCGCAGACGTTCAAGTGTTCGGTGTGCGGTGAGGGTTTTTGCCAGAGGCAGGATGCGGAGGACCATGAGAGGTTTCATGAGGAGAAAGGCGTTGAGTGCAACTTATGCGATAGCGAGTTTTTGTTCTCCAGGTAATACAGGCCTTTTGTGCTCGAAAAGAGCTCCTAGAGCGAGGGTTGTCCACGAAATTCCATAACGCAACATCGAAATAAGTCCATGTTATGTCAGTGTTTTTGCTTATAACAACTATCAACTGTTAGTTGAAAACTTTTTATTGAAGATGAAAGTAAATACCATTTTTCCCGAACCGACACAAAAGTCGTCCATTTTAATACCAAAATTAGCTCTCGAATTGACGTTTCTATTATTGACACAAACATAGGTATGTTGCTAGGCAACACTTTTAGTTCTCAAAGTAGAACTCTTTAGCTCCTAGGAACTGAAGAGGATGTACTAGGTCATCAAGAATGAACATCATTGTAATGGTTGGTTATTTTTGTTGGGACGCATACCTGATTTGTTCCCGATTTCGGCAGATTTGGCATTTCATACACATGCTGGAGATATAAGTACACCATATTTCAGTTAAGTATATAGTTAAGGAAAGCCTTCAAGATTCACATACTTGCTTGATCTGTGTTTCATTCATTTTCGGGATCTGATTGAATAACTTGTTTTTGAATAATCACGAATTACGGCCAGCAATACTTTTTTGTCTCGCACAACGATATTGTTTATATTCATTTGATTAGCGATGCTCACTAACCTAACATTTTCCACTTCTTTTTCCTATACCTGGCACTGGCGCGGCATTTGCATTAGGGCAGACACCTGGTACAAATGAATTTATCGGTTCAATAGAATACACAAATGGGTCACAGTGTGGTTGTATTTATATTGAAACTTCGAACATCCTGGAGAATTGAATAAACCTGATCTGCAAATGCAGGTAGAATTTTCTCACCACACGGATAATTTGTTGCGTTGCTTACATATGGCACGGCATTCACGTTTCGGATATCGTACTGGATTCGTGCCTGTACTATCTGATAATGCATTTCAACTTAAATTGTAACAAAGAGTAAAGTCATCGTCCACCAATATTCAAATGTAAAGTAGTCTGAGGTCTTGCATGCTACTTACCTATATTATTATATCAAAGGTATTATAATTATCTGTCAAGTAAGTCACATTGGTGGTCACTTCACATATTTATTTCAGTTGATTCTTTCGGTTGCAGAAAAAATAGCATAATAGCAAGATTCGCAAGTCAAACAAAGTGTCACTTTTGATCCTAATATTTCTACATACTCCAATGATTGGCGATGAAGCCTTTGGGCTCAGGCTCTAGTAGAAAATGGGCGTATTTCGGCTGTCTCCACAAAAACCCTTTTTTTTCACTCCATAAGTCGATTTAATTATTGAAGGCCGGCATTCAGTGGAGAAAAGTTGATAGTTTTTGAGGTATAAGCGAAAAACTGCCAGAGACTTGAATTTTTCACCTCTTTTGGGATTTTGTCGATGTTGCGTCACGAAATTTTGTTGAAACACCTCAGACTCGGATTTAGTTCCCCAAAATGCGTATGGAATTTAAAAATCAAAACTACCCCATAACTTCCCTAATATCAAAAATACAACTACGAAATAGCTACAATGCTCAAGGTGAAATGAAATGTTGAATTAATACAAAAAGCTCAGAGCCATTTCCACACAGTGATCATGAAATTGCGCCAGTCGGGGAGTGTTTCTTTCCTTCTTTCCTGCTCAGATGGCGTTGCTTTCACATTGTCTTTAGAGGACGCCTCTGAGTGAATATAATGCCGACTTGATTTTCGTTTGGCTAGGCTAAGCTTAGTCGGCGGTCTTAGGACTGCTGGCTGGAGACTGCCCTACACTGATGAAAGTCAAAGAGCTCGAAACAGGTCTGTAGGTGTCTAGCGTGGCTTGGCTAAATCGAAATCAATAGGCAATCAGGAAAGAATCACTTGTATCAGTATTTGTAATTCAAGAACATTTAACACTGTGTTGAAATGACTTTGAGCTTTTTGTATTCATTCTAAAACACGATTCAACCGGTTTAAGGTGCTTGTTCAGCCACTTGAAGAACCTGCACAACGTGCAAGCGAGAGGGTCGAAGTGTTCGAGCTGCGATCAGAATCACAAAGATGCGATTTCTGCTCCGGTGGACTGCTCCACTTGTGGAAAAACTTTTCCCAATGCAAAAGCCCTGCGGGTGCATGAAGGGGATCCATTTTCCCCCGGAGCAGCTGCCCTGCGAACTGTGTTCCCGGACTTTCGAGTGCGAGGCTGTGCTGGCAGATCACGTGATGATGCATAGCACAGATGGTGAACTGGAGGTCGCTTGCAACTCGGGCGAGGATGGGAACAATATTTTTGTCTGAACTGGAAACTTACCCCGATTGGGTATTGAATCTGACTTGTAATCTTTGAATAAAGTGATTACTATGGGATTTGGGAAATGTTTTTTGATTCTGTATATATGTTACCGGACAAACCCGATTTTAGGATAAACTAGGCTAAACTAGTATATCCGAAGAGCGATAGGATGAACTAGTTTATCCTTGGCTGAACTGGTTTTTCCTGGAATAAATTAATATCAAGTCAAGCTGATTGATGAACAATTCAATGACAATGTTCCAGAATGATCTATTCATAGAAGTAAGTGTATATATTCCTTCCTCACCAAATATCAACAAAAAATCGATAACAAGTCTAGGACTCCGAACTTTAGATCCATTATATCAACTAGCCACCCAAAACAGTGACAAATTCAGAAAGATTCGATTCAGCATCTGGTATTATGTCATGTTTGTCTTTACCTAAATTACTTGATCAATATAACTGCCATATCCTCCAGTGGATGATGATTAAATGAAAATTTCATTTCAGGTTGATAATTGATCCCTTAACGATCAAGGAGGAACATAAAATTGACATAGAACTGCAAGAGGTACGACCTGCAACTGTTTCCAGATCGTGTGAGATTTGCGAATCCAAGTTCGATAACGAGTTAGACTACGCCTTACATACACTGATTCACTCCAAGAATGGCACCTTCAAATGTTTCTTATGTCCAGTTGAAGCAAAAATGACTGACGATAATGTAGAATACCACATAAGACTTCATCTGAAGCAACCCCTGGCTAAATGCTACTCCTGTCCGAAGATAACTTTCTATTCGATGAAACAAGTCAAAGAACATGAAAATGTTCATACTGGGGCAAAGCCATTTGGTTGTTCGTATTGCGAAGTTGCTTTCACCTTCTCCGCTAGCTTGAAAGCACATATGGAAAACACACATCGAGATATTTTCTTGGAAGAAGAAAGAAGGAAAGCTGTTGAAGAGAGATTAATGAGGCTGAGGAAACAGAATAATTTGAACAAAAAGCTAAGAAAGAAGAAGCAATGGGAGAAAGAAAGAAAAAAATTCCCACCTCCTGTGCCTAGCATGAAGCCTATAGTTTGTGAAACGTGTAAAGCAACTTTCCATAACAACGTTGATTATGCCATACATTCGATGATGCACTCTGAAGATGGGGTATTTCAGTGCTTCCTTTGTGATTCAGCAAAGAAAAGGGACCTACATGATATTGAGAAGCATATAAGGTTGCACGAAGGTACTTATATATCTGCTCCCACAGATCCAAAAGTCCATCAATGTGGAATATGTGGCAATAAATTTAAAAAGTGTATTACACTGTATAATCACATCAAGAGTCATGACACGAATAGGAAAACTTACGACTGCACAATATGTGAAAAAAAATACTTGAGGAAAATAAGCCTTCTGAGTCACAACGCCAAACATCACAACGGTCCATCCACCACCATTAACAATCTGTAGCAACAAGTTCCTACAAATCACACATGGATCTTGGATCTTCAAAATGGAGTGTACGTTATGCGATAAAACCTTTCCTAGGGATGAGCCTCGCAGAAAACACGAACGTTTGAACGTTTTCATACAGGAGAAACCCGTTTAACAAGGGCCAGTGAATCTTCAAACATCGAGGTCAAGTGACGTCACCCACAACACCTGATATTCCTTACTTCTTTATATTGAGAAACTACGAACAAGTGATTGCTCAGTGGTTAATGTATATGACTTCCACGGTGGTGACTGGGGTTCGAACCCTGCAAGGCGTAATTTTTTTTTTTAATTTTTTTCTCTCAATTAATTGATCAAAAATATACTTTTCAGGAAAAAGGTTGATTAGGGACAATTTAGGCTGAAAGTTCTTTCCTTTTTTATGCAGAAGAGATATTTTCCTACCTCATAGTATTGCCTTATAAGTCTTATAAACACGATTAACCTTCTGATAATCTTGAGGTTTGGATTCACTGTTCAGCTAGACGCTTGTGCTCGTTTACATGTCAATGTTGTGACAAGAGTTTCACACAAAGAACATCAAGAAAACTACACGAGAGACTTCACACGGGTGAAAACCTTACAAATGTGGTGGCTGTGGGAAATTCTACATTTCTTAAGGCACCAAATATCGGAAGAAGTTGTCGATAATCTAAGGGCGCATGTTGAGCGAAATCCCCAAACGTCATTGAAGAGATTATCTTTACAATCTGGTGTGCCACTATGTAAAGTGCTAAAGAAAAGTTTGCATATGTACTTTTTCAAGACCAGTGTACTACAGCAACTTCTGCCAATAGATATCCCACGTCGTCTGGAGTACTGCCAATGGTTTCAAAATAATCCTAACGATGACCAGCTATTGGACCTAACATTTTTCAGCGATGAGGCTTGGTTTCATTCGTCGGGATACGTGAACTCACAAAATTTTAGGTTTTGGAGATCTGAGAATCCCCAGAATTTCATTGAGACTCCACTACATTCTCAAAAAATTGGGGTGTGGTTAGCAGTTTCTCGTAGTCGAATATATGGACCGATTTTCTTCGATGGCACTATCAATGGTGAAAGGTACAGACAAGTGATGTTAGAACCATTCATCAATCAACTTGATGATGAAAAAATTCGAGTTGGCTATTTTCAGCAAGATGGGGCCACTGCCCACACCACACGTGCAAATTTTAAATATTTACAAGAATTTTATGACAACCGTGTGATAAGTCGAGGTGTTAATCCTTCTTTTGAAAGACGAAGTATTCAAGAGAGACAATAATAACCTTGAAGAGCTGCAATCCTCAATAACACATTGGTGGTTGGAGAACAACGGAGAACATTTTGAACATTTGATGTAGGTTAATGAAATAAACCGTTATTTATTACTTATTTAATTAATATTTTTGATTTGTTCCATTATTTTTCAAACTCCAATATTGATGGACTCTCCTTTCTTTGAGATACATTTCCATAGTGTATGCAAAACGATATAAAAAAAGATCCTGTATATGATCACTTCCTCTCTTTTTGGTCGTTAAATGTTGTTAACAGCATTAGTAGAAAGCGGCAAATGGAAAAAAATATCAACAGCCACTACGATGTTACGATCATTTATAGAAACCCTGTAGTATATGGAATCTTCAATAATAAACTCTCAAACTGAAATTGCTGTTGCGTGTGTTATGATGGATGGGAGTTGTAGTGAATTACAACTTGTGTTTATTCATCAGGCAAAAAAATTCCAAAATGAATAGTGCAATCACTGTCAATATTTTATTATTGATGAATAAAATTCTGCAAAATATCTTGTCTTGTTGTTTCTAGGATCAAAAGGCTGTATTTGATAGGAACATTTTTAATAATTTTCATCAGCAGAATTACCTTTTGAAGTATACGAAAGTTATTCTGGGACACTCTGTATGGTTGGAGCCATATCTTCCAGGTTTTTGTGTTAAGTTATCCACTCAGTATTGTTCTTTGACTGTCTCCTCTCATTTCTTGAGGTTGATGGATGATGATTAAATAAAAATACCTTTTCCGTCGACCTCGTATTAACGACTAAGTTTAATGTATATGAAATCGTTCATTAATGACCCCTATTAATGAACGATTTGTCTATTGATGCACGATTGTTCTATAGGCAACCAAACATACACCACGTGCATTCATTGTTTATGCTATAACTTACGGAATCTGCATTTAAATCGAATATATGGATTTCATCGAAGATTTTCCGTTAACGGGTTCGCCTTTCCAAGTTTCTGACACGATTTAACCCTGTTTTCTAACACAAGGAATTTATTTCCTATGTTGATCATTTCGACCAAATGTCTAATGTCACTAATGTCAGTAACAAGGCTACTGGATGATTCTTAGCAGTTTCCGGATGAATGAATTCGCGAACCAAGTTTTCTTCATTGCAGGAGAAATGAGAGACGGAAAAATGTTTTAACCAACTTGTATATTAAAAGTCCCTCATTAATACACTAGTTGGTTGAATACATGTTAAATAACTATTCATTTCAGGTTATTCATTGACCCCTTGACTATTAAGGAGGAAGATCACAAGGATATTGAACACCAAGAAGTACGACCAGTAACCGTTTCAAAATCTTGTGAAATTTGCGAAAACAAATTTGATAACGATGTGGACTACGCCTTACATACACTAAGTCACTCCAAGGATGGCACCTTCAAATGTTTCTTCTGTCCAGTTGAAGCAAAAATGACTGACGATGATGTTGAATACCATGTAAGGCTTCATCTGAACCAAACCGTGGCTAAATGCTACTCTTGTCCACAGACGACTTTCTCTTCGATGAACCATTTCAAGGAACACAAAAATATTCATACTGAGGCGGAGTCATTCGGTTGTTCCTATTGCAAAGTTGTTTTCACCTCATCGGGTAGCTTGGTGGCACATATGGAAAACACGCATCCAGATATTTCCTTGGAAGAAGAAAGAAAGAAAGCCGTTGAGGAGAAATTATTGAGGCTGAGGAAAAAAAAGAAATTGAACAAAAAGCTGAGGAAGAAAGAGCAATGGGAGGAAGAAAGAAAAACAAATAATTTCCCACCTCCTGTGCTTAGCAAGAAGCCTATAGTTTGCGAGAAGTGTAAAGCAACTTTCCATAACAACGTTGATTATGCCATACATTCAATGATCCACTCTGAAGATGGAGTGTTTCAGTGCTTCCTATGTGACTCAGCAAAGAAAAGAGACCTACATGATATTGAGAAGCATATAAGGTTGCACGAAGGAACTTATGTACCTGCTGCCACAGATCCAAAAGTCTATCAATGTGAAATATGTGGCAATAAATTCAAGAAATACACTACCCTGTATGGTCACATCAAATGCCATGACACGAAGAGGAGAACTTACGACTGCACACTATGTGACAAAAAGTACTTGAAGAAAGTGACCCTTTTAGGTCACAATGCCAAACATCACAATGGTCCACCGAGCAAGATTAACAAAGAGCGAGAATGTGAAATTTGTGGCAAGCATTTCTTACACTTGAAGAGCTACAAACTACACATGGATATCCACAATGGAGTCAAGCCGTACAAGTGTACGTTCTGTGATAAACCGTTTAATAGTGTTGATGCTCGCAGGGAACACGAACGAGTTCATACAGGAGAACGACCGTTTACATGTCGATTTTGCGACAAAAGTTTTACTCAAAGAACACCAAGGAAACTACACGAGAGACTTCACACGGGTGAAAAACCTTACAAATGCGGTGGCTGTGGGAAATGCTTTATTTCGAAGGCTGCGAAAGATTGTCATCTCAAGAAATGCGATGAACATCAAACCAAGTCTGAATAGGTTTACAATTGAATATTATTTATTTGTGTCAATAAAACTTAATTTTCCAAACTGGCTCCTTTACTATAAGTAACCAGCTGTTTCAGCTAACTGTGTCCTATAACACCGAAAAAATTGAGTCGGTGATTCCTAAAATTCAAAAACATGTGTCCTAACTTGCGTTTACTTCATTACTTTATAAAAATAACATACCAATACTTGAAAGTACCGCTAGAACACGGTCTCATCTATGGTAATAATTTCATTATTCAACTTCCATTGATTAAATCCTTGTCGTATACGAGTCTGGATTTCTCCGGCAAAAAATTAATCGAAGCCTGGTCTGAATTTTTCATGATATTCTTGAGTAAATTCGTATCAGACTATACAAAGAAAGCAGCAATGACATTCACTAAATGATGACAATGGCGATATTCAACAATCGTCAACATATCAACAAATTTCCAAATCCCGCACGAATTTTCAAATTCTGATGAAAGAATCATAAACTCCGACCCCGAAAATACCCAGATACTAATTTTGAATAGAATCGGATCATAATTACAAAACTCGTCCGATATATTAGATCCGCCATCTTGAATTTCCTAATGGTACCGACATAAAAAGTATTCTATAACCATCTCCTGGTTCTGAGTAGAGTTCCTAAATGTACTTGACACAACTCTATAGTTCTGAGCTACCTCCCCACCAATTTTCAGTCAAATCGATCCAGTAGTTTCGGAGCCAATCCAAACAATCAAATCTTTCCCTTTTATAATATAAGTATAAGTAAAGATTAGAATAGATTATAAAATTCTCATGTCATGCACGGTGTTTGTCGTCAAACTCCTCCGAAACGGTTTAACCGATTCTTATAAACATTTTTGTGCATATTTGGTAGGTCTGATAATCATCGGTCGTGAGCTATTTTTTAAATTGTTAATTCAAGATGGCGGATTCAATATGGCGGACGTGTTCAGTAGTTATGATCCGATTCTATTCAAAATCAGTATCTGGGGGTTTTTGGGGTAAGAGATTATGATTCCTTCGTCAAAATTTGAAAATTCAAGATGGCGGATCCAAAATGGCTATATAATTATGGTCCGATTCTGATCTAAATTGGTATCTGGGGGTTTTCGGTGTCGGAGATTTTGATTCTTTTGTCAGAATCAGGAAGTTCAAGATGGCGGATCCAATATGGTGAACGAGTTTTGTAATTATGATATTCGATTCGATTCAAAGTTGGTATATGGGGGTTTCAGGGTCGGAGATTATGATTATTTCGTCAAAATATCAAGATGGCGGTTCGATATGTTGGACAAGTTTTTTAATTATGATCCGATTCTATTCAAAATTTGTATCTGAGGGTTCTCAGGGTCGGACATGAGCATTATTTGATTAAAATTGGAAAATTCGAGATGGAGGATCCAATATGGCAAACGATAGCTAGATAGTCAAACTCAAAAGAAGTAGAATATAATGGGTACTTTGACAAATGAAGTAGCACCGCTGTTATGGATAGCCAAACTGAAAAGAATAAATAAAAAAAATAAGATGAATATTTGAATAAAAAAATATTTTCTAGAAATAATGTATATGGCAGAACAACGTTTGCCAGTTAACAATTTCGATTAAGCATCTAACATTATGTCATTTCTGTATCCATCTGAATCACATGATCTAATTGTCTCCGTTGATCATGAAATTGCAAATTATCCACTTAGTATCATTCTCTGACTCCGATTTATTGAAGTTCATCAATGATGATCAAATAAAAACACCTTCCATTTCAGGTTGTTCATTGACCCCTCGATGATTGAAGAAGAACATAACAATGACGTAGAATGCCAAGAGGTACTACCAGCAACTGTTTCCAGATGGTGTGAAATTTGCGAAACCAAGTTCTTTAACGACGTGAAGTATGCCTTGCACACTCTAACACACTCGAAAAATGGCATCTTCAAATGTTTCCTTTGTCCAGTTGAAGAAAAAATGACCGACGACAGAGTCGAACAACATATAAGACGCCATCTGAACCAAACCGTAGCTAAGTGCTACTTCTGTCCCGAGACGAAATTCTATTCGATGAAACATTACACTGAACACAGGAATGTTCATACTGGAATCAAACCATTCGGTTGTTCCTACTGCGAACTTGCTTTTGTTTTCTCTGTTAGCTTGAAGACACATATGGAAATCCAACATCACGATGTAATATTGGAAGAAGAAAGAAGGAAAGCCGATGAAGAGAAATCATTGAGGCTGAAAAAAGAAGAGGATATGAAGAAGGAAATAAATTATCTGGATAGGAAGAAGCGATGGGAGGAAACTAGGAGGAAAATGCCACCTCCTTTGCCCAGCAAGGATCCTATAATTTGTGAGAAGTGTAAGGCAACTTTCAATAACAAAGTCGATTATGCTGTTCATCTAATGAGGCATTCCGAAGATGGGGTGTTCGAGTGCTTCCTTTGTGACTCAGCGAAGAAAAGAAACCTGCATGATATTGAGAAGCATATAAGGTTGCACGAAGGGACTTATGTACCTGATAAAGCCTCGAAAATCTATCAATGTGGAATATGTGGCAGTAAATTTGAGAAATCTAATGCACTTCAGAATCACATGAAATGCCATGACTCGAACCGAGCAACTTACGACTGCCAGCTATGTGACAAAAAGTACTTGAAGAAAATAAGCCTCTTGAATCACAATGCTATACACCACGATGGTCCACATACTACCAGTACCACAGTACGTGATTGCGAAATCTGTGGCAAAAAACTATTATACTCCGAGACCTACAAGCTACACATGGCTCTTCATAACGGTGTGAGGCCGTACAAGTGTACTTTTTGCGATAAAGCCTTTGCAAGGAAAGCAGCTCGCAAAGAACATGAAAGGGTGCATACAGGGGAACGACCTTACACCTGTAAATTTTGCAGATTGAGTTTCAGCCATTTGACAACGAGGAAACTACACGAGAGACTCCATACGGGTGAAAAACCTTACAAATGTGATGTTTGTGGCGAAGGCTTCATTTCCAATTCTGCGAAAAATTGTCATCTCAAAAAGTGCGATAAACTTTACTCCAAGTTAAAATTAGTTGATCATCTTCCTGTATCATTGTGATAATAAAATATTCCCACTACTACCTCTATATCACACCATTTCACAGGGCATTATGAGAGAGAGAGAGAGAGAGAGAGAGAGAGACTTTATTGTCTAAGAAACAGTATTTATTATTGACATAGTATTCAAAATTTAATAAAAGTGTATAACATAATATAAACATATACAACTGAATTAATAATATAGAAAAACTAACGAAACTCATTTGGAGTGTAAAGAAACAATAAACAGTTCACATTGAAAATCGAAGTGAACAATTGTCAAAGCAGATCAATAATATATATAGTATTTGAAGTAGTACATGTTGAGGTCATAACAGAGTTTCATTGTGAAATTCCTCAATATTATAGTAGGCTCTTTTCAAAAGGGCATCTTTCACCAGTTTTCTGAATTTACCATGATCTTTTATAGTTCTTAGTTCAGTTGGTATATGGCTATAAATCTTTTTACTTTCGAATAACAAAGATGCTCAAGATGCAAGGCCAGGATAATGCTCTTCCGCAGAGCTATCGTCCTATCAGTCTCCTGTGCTCTCCATCTAAGATAAACGAGTGATTAAACAGAGGTTACAGGAATTTATCGACGACAACGAGCTTATACCAGATGAGCAGTTCGGTTTCAGGACTGGCCACTCAACTGAAGTACAAGTGTTGAGACTCATTGAGAACACAATATCGTTGAGAAAAGATAGACAAAGGACCCATCTTGCTCTCCTTGACATAGCGAAAGCATTTGACAAGGTGTGGCATGATGGTATCTTATACAAAATGATCGATATGGGCTTTCCTGACGATTTGATTCAGTTGGTGTTCATTTCTGAAAAATCGGACTTTTCAAGTAAAACTTGATGATCAACGATCTGGTATCAAGCCCATTGAAGCTGGTGTTCCTCAGGGTGCAGTTTTATCTCCGCTGTTGTACAGTTTATATACTAGCGATTTGCCAAGACCAGTGATGTGCAAGATGTCGCTTTTTGCTGATGATACGGCAGTTCTTGCATATTCGACAAATTTCGAGCAAACAGCTATGAACCTCCAAAGCGCACTGAATTCTATTCAGGAGTACTTCCTAAGATGGAAGATCAAATTGAATCCTACAAAAACACAATTGGTCGCACTCGGAAGGGAGCGGAGGCCTCCCAGAACCAGAATAGTCCTGGATGGTCATGAGTTAGAGTGGTCTTCAGAAGTTAAATACTTAGGTATGTGCATTGACAAAAAGCTCACCTAGGCCCAGCACATTGAACAGCAAGTTTCTAAAGCTAAACCAGCCATTGGAGCCCTGTATCTATTTCTAAACAGACGAAGTAAATTGGGTTCGAGACAAAAATTGAATATTTATATCATGGCTATCAGGCCAATTTTACTGTATGCCTCAGTAGTCTGGGGCCACACAGCTAAATCTCATATCACCAGATTACAAACATTACAAAACAAAATCGCGAGAATGGTGACAGAATCTCCTTGGTATGTTTGGAATAACCAGATCGCCAGGGATCTGAAACTCCCTTCAATCGTGTCAGTCATGAAAGAACGAAACATCAAGACTTTCGAAAAAGCTGAGGTTCATGAGAATCAGCTTCTTCGAAATGCAGTTGATTATGACCCAGGTGATCAATCAAAGTTCAAAAGACCGAGATTGTCCATAAACTAGAGAAAATATCGACATTATGACCAAATTTACTATTCTCAAGTTTTTGATATTTATTTATTCCGTTCGATCTCTTTCAATTCTCAGAATGTATTTCTGAAACTTATTTGGGGCAGAAGGGCTGTTCGCATCAAACTTCAATACCGTTTTTATTTTGTTCCATTTTAGATATCAGGATAAGAGGGACTCTTCCCTGGTCTGAATAAAATAAAAGAAAGATCCAATACAAAGAAAATTTTGTCAAACTGGATTTTGGAATGGGTAGAGCAATTTTCCTCTCTGTTATTTGTCGGTTCACATGATTTGTTTGTACTGTAGTCTCAGCCATATACTTTTTGTGAATCAGACATACTGTTTCCAATATGAATCAACTTGTCAGAGTGAGAATTCCTAAGTTTGAAAACAGCGGCCTGCATGACTCTCGAATACCACCTTGCCTAAGTACCTTATAGCACGTTTCTGCAGTATAAACACTGATTGAAAAAGTTGTTAGCTACAATATCCCCAGAATGCTATTCCATATCTCATAATGGAAATGAAAATAATGAATTTAAACACTTAGAAGGCTTGAGGTGTAGGTACTATATCGAATGGCACCATTGAAAAAAAATGTATTTATTTATTTATTGGATCACAAGAGTTGAAGCTGCAAGATCATAATAGTAGATTGTTTTATTAGGATCAAAAGTGACACTTTGTTTGACAAGCGAATTTTGCATTTGCGAGGCGGAGCGTTTAGCGAGATTTCAAAATTATTTGGGGCCTAAAACCATTACGAACTATGTTGTCAATTTTAGTTTCCTTTCTACTCCTACCTAGCAAGCCTGATGATGACTCCTAGGAGTCGAAACATGTAGCATATATGATTTGAGTGAAATTTACTTGGAGCGAGACTTTGAGTTTGTTCTCTCATTAATTATCAACCACATTTAATTTATAATGCGTGTCCTACGTAAATGTAATGTGCACCATTAGGACACTGGCATGAGCTTCGTATTAAGTTACCTCATTGCACTATTCATAATTCGTTTGTCCGTTCTTATAATCATCCAAATAATATACACTTTTCATTTCAGGTATTATATTGATCCTTTGACGATCAAGGAGGAATATAACATCGACATAGAGCAGGAAGAAGAAGAATCTGAAACTGAATCCAGATCGTGTGAAATTTGTGAAATGAAGTTCAACGACGTGGACTATGCCTTACATACACTAACACACTCCAAGAATGGCACCTTCAAATGTTTCCTGTGTCCAGTCGAAGCAAAAATGACTGAAGATAATATAGAATACCATATAAGACTCCATCTGAAGCAATCCGTGGCTAGATGCGCCTTTTGTCCAAAAATAAATTTCTATTCGATGAAACATTTCAGGGAACATGAAAATGTTCATACTGGAGCAAAGCCATTCAGTTGTAACTATTGCAAAGTTGCGTTCACCTTCTCCGGTAGCTTGAAGGCACACATAGAAAACACACATCAAGATGTACTCTTGGAAGAAGAAAGAAAGATAGCCAATGAAGAGAGATTATCGAGACTGAGAAAAAAAAGAAATTCAAACAAAGAAGAATATCAGCTGAGAAGGAAGAAGCAATGGGAGGAAGAAAGAAAAAAATTCCCACCCCCAGTGCCTAGTAAGGAGCCTATAGTTTGCGAGAAGTGTGAAGCAATTTTCCATAACAACGTTGATTATGCCATACACATAATGGATCACTCTGAAGATGGATTTTTCGAATGTTTCCTCTGTAGCTCTGTGACGAAAAGGACTCTGCCCAACGTAGAGAAGCACGTGAGACTTCACGAAGGCACTTGGGGATACCTCTGCAAGATTTGTGGCACCACAGTCAAAAGTTTGAATTTGCTAAAAGTTCACATCAAAAGCCACCAAAAGACTTATAACTGCACCGAATGCGAAAAAAAGTACTTGATGGAGTATAATTTGGTGATACACAAAGCTAAACATCACGCCAGTGTGAAATCCCGAGGAAGACCTTACAAGTGCAAGTTTTGCGACAAATGTTTCAAACAAAGGGTTTCAAAAACGTCACATGAACGTCGTTTGCACAGTGGAGATGAGCCCTACAAGTGTGGTGGCTGTAAAGAATGCTTCAGTTCCAAGGCTGAGAAGGATGCCCACGTCAATGAATGTGAAGGCTTTTGACCTACAGCTATAATACCCTGACCTAACTAGACCATTGTACAGTTTGCTATAAGTGTTCACTTTCCATAATGAAGGCATCTAGCGCAGGCCAAGAAGATCTTGTTGTTTTCAATCAGGCTGCGACATGTTGGAGCTGTGATAAGATACCAGAAGCCACGATACTAGCGAAAAAAAAAAATTTCAGGAAAGATTGTATTTCTTTGCTATTCACTGACAGCGAGAATCAATTCACAATTCAACATTCAACGTCTCTTAGATATTGTTCAACACCTCTTCAGTTGCAAAATCTCTCAATATTTCACTGACAATCGCGAGAAGCTGATGAAATGAACAACTCGAACCATATACTAGTATCAAAGCTCCAACATAAATGCATTGAGGAAGGACAATTCTTGCTTCTCCAACACTTTCTGGGAGAGACCTTATGTAAATATCAATGAAATATTCTTGTAATATAATGTTATTATGTGATTCAAGAAAAACATTACTCAATCCGAAGCAACATCCCCAAACCCTGTCCTTCTCCAAAGTATTCTGAACTATTTTGCGCAATGTATTTTGCATTCCCTAGCTGATAACTGCAAATAAATGTTAGGTACATATTGTAAGATTGTGAAAGGGTGTGTGTGAGTGTGCGGAGAAGCTGTGTATTGATAAGTTCGTACTTTTATATATTGATTACACTGAGGCACCGAACAACACATCTTGCATCTGATGTTCATTATTACAAACTAAATAAGTCTTCTAACACAATAAACTTCACCAAATTCCTTTCTGTTCGTTAGCAGCGTGATGTAAGCGTGACACGCTGCAAACGCGAATGCCAATTGCGAACAAGAAGAACAAAATCGAAAACAAATTCATCGTATTGTGACGTAAGCATGAGACGTTGTGGTGGGGCAAACAAAGAAAGGGCACAAAAGAACAAAAACAATACTTTCAATATCCTTCCAAGGCCTCTTTGGGAAGTGCATATTACGCCTCAAAAAAACATCCTCATGTCTACATTTCTAAAACATCCCAAAACATCCCAGGGATACCTCTCAGTAGGCAAACAAAGAAATGCCACAGAAGAACAAAAACAATACTACAATATCCTTCAAAGACCTCTTTGGTCAGTGCATATTACGTCTCAAAATAACATCTTCATGCCAACATTTTCAAAACATCCCAGGGATGTTTGTGCTCGCTGGGATCAGCCTGTAGTAATGAAGTTTCAATTATTATCTTTATATTGAATTATAAGCATAGATACTCTTAAGTTACGAAGATCAATAACAAATGGTATGCATGAAAATAGATGTAGGCCTTTTTTTTCAATAAAATTAATTTTCAATCATTCAGGGTAGTCTAACGAAAACTTCACACCCCTATCTTAGGGCCTTGAAATAAAAATCAGAAAAAATGCTCGGACTCATCGAATTATGATCCGAGGGGGGACGACTTGTCTTGTCCATCCCCGTAACTTCAACCCCCTACCAGGGGAAACACAAACCCTCGATTTTGAATATGGATGAGGACTGTTGCGACACCTCATTTTGAATATTTCATTGGGTACTATATCTGAACATATAATGTTGGGTCAAAATATTCATGGATAACGAAATGAGAGATGAAATAGTTGAAAAGGCAATATCGAATTTACTTCGAAAATATCAATCTTTTTAGACTAGGATTCGACAAGTATTCATTCATTTTTTCCCACACTTCTGAATCTCCTAAACCTCATGCCAGATTATGTCATCCTTTTGAATCAAACTGAAAATGTATTTATATTTGTTCATGATTCAAAATCAATTCAAAGTATCATGTTCCTAACTCATAGGTGAAGTGATACTTCCTAGCACCTAGTGCAACGAGAGTAGCTTCTGAGAAAGTATCACTCCTAGCACTTGATAGGAATCTAAGTAAACCAATTCATACAAGGTACTAAAAATCGGTTCAATTCCCTGAGCTACACCCGAATATATTCTGAACTGTGTGCGTTTTAGGTCAGTCCCAGAGATCAAAGAAGAAGTCGACTCAGACTACGAGGTGAAACCGCGCAAACCCAAGACCTCAAAAACCTCGAAAAAGTCCAAAAACCCCAAGCGTAAAAAACCCGACATCGTCCACCCACCTCCAGTCGAACTAGACGAACCCATCCAGTGCGACGTTTGCAGCGAAACCTACAAGAACAACGTCGCCTTCTCCTTGCATTCCATGAGCCACAGCGAAGACGGCAAGTACTCCTGCCACATCTGTCACTTTCGCAACGCCTCCAAGTACCACATAGAGATGCACGTGCGTGCCCACGAGGGAACCACCAGCTACAAGTGCGAGGTATGCAACAAGGCCTTCACCGTCAGCACCCACGCCATCGAGCACAAGTACTTCCACACCGGAGAGAAACCCTTTCAGTGCGAGATCTGCGGCAAACACTTCATGTTCTCCAGATTCCTGGCTTCCCACAGGCGTACCCAGCACTGGGAGATCATCACCGGTACTCCCCTCATCAAGTACGACTGCACATTGTGCAGCAAGCACTACACGTCTTCCAGCGGTCTCAAGAGACACAACCTGAGGAACCACAACACCGAAGGCATAGACACCTCGGTGCTCTGTGATGTGTGTGGAAAAAAGATCTCTAGTAACGAAAAGCTCAAGTTCCATAGGAGGGTGCACACTGGGTACCGACCGCATGGTTGTGAAGTCTGTGGGAAGAGTTTCTCCACGAAGGAACAGAAGAAGGAGCATCTGAGAATCCACACCGGAGAAAAACCGTACGTCTGCAAGTATTGTGGTCGGGGGTTCACTCAGAGATCGCCTCTCAAGATCCACGTGAGGTCTCACACCGGGGAGGTTCCTTATGTTTGCATATTATGCACGAAAGGGTTTATATCCAAGAGTGCTCTGGATAATCATAGGAAGCATTGCAAGTTGCACATGGTCTAGCTGGTTTGATTCACAAGGTTACTTTCGAGTCAATAGTCGAGATATTGAGACCTGAATATATTATTTTATTCCAGTGATTTTCTCACTTTAGCCCAGTATTTTCATAAGTTAGTTGGCAGAGAGGTAATATTCGCTTCAATTTAATATTAGGTTCTGTCAGAAACATTCGATAATGCCTTATTGTGAACTAGGTATACCCACCCAAAGAAAGGAGATTTCAAAGAGTGAGTAAAGTTTTTGGATCTGGAGTCTTCCATCCAACCACTGCCCACATTTCAGAATTTCCTTACACTGGTGAAATTGATTCACAAGGATACTTCTGAGTCATTAGTCAAGATCTTTAGAACTTCATGTAGAAGTGTCAGATATATTATTTCATTCCAGTGACTGTCCACTTCAGCCCAGTATTTTTGTAAGTTAGTTGGCAGAGAGGTAATATTCGCTTCAAGTTAATATTAGGTTATGTTAGAAACATGCCCTATTGTGATCTAGGTCCCACCCAAAGGAAGGAAATTCCAAAGAGTTGTAGGATTCGGAATTAAGGTCTCCCATCCAACTACTTCCCACATTTCAGAAATCCCTTCTACTGTTGGAATTGAGAAATATTTTTTCTCTTAATCAAATTGTCCAAGACGACGACATCTTCAGTTCTGTTGTTTATTTTCCCGAGATATTAGATGTATATTTTTAATCCATATTCCTTATTGAATAAAAATGTTGAACTAAATCCCAGTCTTTTATATTCAACGCGAGAAGAAGAAACAAGACCAACAGTGAGTATTTCACAAATATGTATGTGAACTCATGCTAATCAAAGCTTTCTTGCTAACCCTCTTCGATTTTCAGATGCAAAACACGCAAGCTGAAAGCCAAGGTGAAACGTAACAAACCCAAATACAAGCGAACCTCAGAGGAGCACCCCCCACCCCTCAAACTTGAACAACCAATCCAGTGCGCCGAATGCGAGCAGAACTTCTCGAGCAACGTGGGCTTCGCCCTCCATTCAAAAACACATGACAAAGAAGGCAAATACAACTGCCATCTGTGCATCAACTTCCGCAACGCTTCAAAGTACCAAATAGAAATGCACGTGCGAGCACACGAGGGTACCACCAAGTACAAGTGCGAAATCTGTAACCAGGGATTCACAATCAGCACTCACGCCATAGAACACAAGTACTTCCATACGGGAGAAAAACCCTTTCAGTGCGAGATCTGCGGAAAACACTTCATGTACTCGTGGTTCCTATCCAGACACAGAAAGTCCACTCACTATGAGATACTAACCGGAAGTCCTCTTGTGAAGTACGACTGCAACATTTGCAGCAAGCACTACGCCACCGCATCTAGCTTGAGCAGACACAAGCTCAGTAAACACAAGAAGATCGACGGCTCGGTGCTCTGTGACATCTGCGGCAAAAGACTCTCCAGCAAAGAGAAACTGAAATTCCACCTGAGGACCCACACCGGGTACAAGCCCCACTCCTGTCACATGTGTCCCAAGAGCTTCTCCAAGAAAGACCAGCTGGTAGAGCACGTGAGAGTGCACACGGGGGAAAAACCCTACGTTTGTAAATACTGTGGGCGTGGCTTCACCCAGCGCACTCCACTCAAAACTCACGAGAAGACACACCTCCGTGAAGACTCCGCCCCCTGTTCCATCTGTGGCCACGCCTCTGGCTGTCCGCACCTTCCCACCAAACATTCGTTCCGCAAATGCATCGCCCCCTGTGATAAAGACGAACCACCTGCGTGTCCCGTGTGTGGGTCTGTGGCCCCCTGTGAGCATCTGATGAAGATGAGCATGATGACTCCGTCTAGGGAGGAGACGTCGAGTTGTGGGGTGTGCGGTGCTTTGGGGGCGTGTCCGCACATGCAGGGCGGGGTTTCGAAGACGCCCTCTATGGGGGGAGTGGCTTGCGGTATTTGCGGTCAATTAGGGGCGTGTGTGCATTTGCAGAGTTTTCTGTCCATGGGGTTTCCGTATCCTTCGTAAATATAGACTGGGTTAGCGTCAGTAGGCGGCTTATTACGTACTTCTTGTTTCTGTTAGTCAGATATACAGAGTGATTCATTGAAAATGGTCAATCTCTGAACTACAGATTATAATCACTAGAAAATTGAGATTTAGCCTGACATGCCTGTTGAGAATGTTGCTGGTTCAGGAGATACAGAGTGTTCTTTGGGTGTTTACTATCTGCAGTTCAGAGATTTCCCATTCTCAATGAATCGCCCTGTATGCATGTATTTTTGTGTAGAGCAGGACGCATTATCATTCCTGAAGTTTCTCTGGATTTTGGCTCTCTATATCTTCAATTCTGGAATCCATGATTGAGATGCATATATACTTTTATAATTTTGGCATTCAGTACCTTCAGTCTCTAGTGTAGGTACTTTTAGTTCAGAAGACTTTTTTGCATTGTGAATATGTATGATCACGTTACGAAGTATGAATATATATTCACACGTTAAGTACCATCCTCTACAAAAGAATTTTTTGTAAAAAACAAGGGAAACAGCCTAACAGAGGATTTTTTTTCTTCTTGTATCTAAAGATACGTTTTCACTATCAGAGAAAATGAGCAGCAAGGACAGTATATATTTTAATTAGAACACCCTATATATACGGTATGATGCAAATGTATGGAATAAATTCATTATTTCAGAAATGGGGACATTTGAAAAAATTCCAAAAACACGTGAGTTTTAATTTCTAAAGCCTCATCTCATGATATTCATATGAGAGATGTTACGTCACCGGTGTTGGAGTAAAGACGTAATGGACGATTTTTTCAAATACGAATAGGAGTCATGTGACACCTTGTTTGAAAGGTCTACCGATCGTCTATTCAACAGTCAAAATGTTGCATAAGAAGATTGAAATCAAAATGGATTATCATGTGATTAATTGAATCTTGCAAAGGTCTGCTACTGAGAATTGAACATCGAAGGGTCGTCTAGTTAAAAAAATACATCGAAAAAAAAATTCTAAACTCTAGTTTTTTTTTTTTCGAAAGTCGTCTTGTTTTGAAATGAATTTATTCCATACATTTGCATCATACTGTATATCCTCACCATTGAAAAGAAATTTCGAAGTGCTCTCCAAAAACACCTGACTCAATATAACTGTCTTCCTCATTCCTCAATATATGGGCATCCAAAACTATCAGGGTTTGATCCATTTTTGCACGATTATCGAAGACAGGTCATGAAAATGATGGAATTGAATTCTCATTGGCAATTATCAACGAAAATCTATTCTATTCACGAAAATCATTCAAAATTGATCAGACTTTTTTATTCTTGTAAGCACATATATTTGAAAATACAGAATATCGATATAACTAATGAGTGGGATATTTTCGAGGAACTCCTCAGGTATTTTTATAATGGTGAGGAAATATATAGGTTGTCCAATTTAGAATTCATACACTTTTTGCTGCTCCCTGTATATTTTTTCAGATAGTCGAAATGTTATTTTTCTACCGTCAACAATGGAAGTGTTTGGCATGTGGGTGAGAGGTAGGTATGTGATAATCGAATGTGTATGTTAAATCACCATTTCTGTGAAAAAATACTAAAATCTTTGATCGTTTGTTAGATTAATTATATCATAATTATATTGCAAATATTATTAGTTGTTTTTATAGAGCTTTAAATTATTCGCACGTTGGCTTTCTCGACATGTATTTATTAAAATCTATTCAAATATGTATCCATGTTTCACTGACTATTCTGAAATTCAATTATTTTCAAACTCATGCATAAAGACAAAAATGCTTCTGGAGAATGCCTACAGCAAGATCAACCTATACCTCCAATGAATAAGATGTTCATTCTTGAGTTCAAGTAAAAATAACAATCCTAAACTATTCACAATGAATAAATTATGGTGCAAATATATTGACACTCATGTTTTTAGATGCGTTCAACTCCTCACGAAACCGAAACGCGGAAGAAAGAAAAAAACCGCCGAAGACGGCAGTCCAGCTAAAGCAAAACAGTCTCGCCGCAAAAGCACCACCCCCAGAAAGATGCTGATGAGTCACCCACCCCCAATAAAGCTAGAAGAACCCATCCACTGCGACAACTGCTCCGATTCCTACTACAACCACGTCGACTTCGCTTTCCACTCCATCAAACACAGCGAGGACGGCAAATACAGCTGTCACATCTGCAGCAACTACAGAAACGCCAAAAAATACAGCATCGAGATGCATATAAGAGCTCATGAGGGTTCCACAAGGTACAAGTGCGAGATATGCAGCAAAGCTTTCACTATCAGCACATACGCCATCGAGCACAAGTTCTTCCACAGCGGAGAGAAACCGTTCCAGTGCGAAATCTGCGGGAAGCACTTCATGTTTTCGAGGCAGTTAGCTTCCCACAGAAGGACCTCACACTACGAGATCCTCACCGGCAGCCCACTCGTCAAGTACGACTGTGACGTATGCAAGAAGCACTACGAATCCGCTTTTGGCTTGCGCAGACACAAAATGACCATCCACAACAACGTGGATCTGTCAGTCATCTGCGAGATTTGCGGGAAAACCATATCCACGAAAGAGAAGCTCAAGTTCCACATGCGAACGCACACTGGAGACAAACCGTACCCGTGTGAGGTCTGTGGCAAGGCGTTTGCGAAGAAGCACCAGATGATAGAGCACATGAGGGTTCATACCGGGGAGAAGCCGTATATTTGCCCGCATTGTGGAAGGGGGTTTTCCCAGCGGACGCCTCTGGTGCTCCATGTGCGTACGCATACTGGGGAGAGACCGAATATCTGCAGGATTTGCGGGAACGGGTTTATATCCAAGACTTCTCTCGAGGCTCACATGAAGAACTGTTGTTTCGTACCTTTTCCTGCGTTCTAAAGGTGCAATCGTATTATTCTATCTAGGCAATCATTCCAGTTTGTGAGTGAAGCCTACTTCGGAAACTTAAGTAAAAGGAGGTACATAGACTTATTATCCCAAGGAAACAGAATTATTTACGTCCAATGTTGCTTCCTCTGAACAATATTTCATCCCTTAGTTCACAGTTCGAAAACAAATATAGATTTATGACTGCGATGTTGCGTCATCTTGGGATAACTAAGTCTATCATGAGGAACTAGAATGAGCTCCTCTTAGAATAGTCCATGATAGTTTTATATCGAAAAATTAGAAATAACTCAAATGTCTTGAACTTGGTAAGACCTATGGCTAAGCTCGTGCTTTGAAGTTTTTGTTGATTCAGTATAGAAGAAGCAATTGAGCAAGTGCTAGATATGCATCAAAGCTTTTCCATCAGCACCTAGGCGATTGAACACAAGTTCTTTCACAGCGGATAAAAACCCTTCCAGTGTGAAATCTGCGGGAAGCACTTCACGTTTTCGAGGCAGTTAGCTTCCCGCAGAAGGACCTCACACTACGAGATCCTCACCGGCAGCCCACTCGTCAAGTATGACTGTGACGTGTGCAAGAAGCACTACGAATCCGCTTTTGGCTTACGCAGACACAAAATGACCATCCACAACAACGTGGATCTGTCAGTCATCTGCGAGATTTGCGGGAAAACCATATCCACGAAGGAAAAGCTCAAGTTCCACATGCGAACCCACACTGGAGACAAACCGTACCCGTGTGAGGTCTGTGGCAAGGCGTTTGCGAAGAAGCACCAGATGATAGAGCACATGAGGGTTCATACCGGGGAGAAGCCGTATATTTGCCCGCATTGTGGAAGGGGGTTTTCCCAGCGGACGCCTCTGGTGCTCCATGTGCGTACGCATACTGGGGAGAGACCGAATATCTGCAGGATTTGCGGGAATGGGTTTATATCCAAGACTTCTCTCGAGGCCCACATGAAGAACTGTTGTTTCGTACCTTTTCCTGCATTCTAAAGGTGCAATCGTATTATTCTATCTAGGCAATCATTCCAGTTTGTGAGTGAAGCCTACTTCGGAAACTAAAGTAAAAGGAGGTACATAGACTTATTATCCCAAGGAGACAGAATTATTCACGTCCAATGTTGCTTCCTCTGAACAATATTTTATCCCCTAGTTTACTTTCACAGTTCGAAAACAAATAAAGATTTATGACTGAGATGTTGCGTCATCTTGGGATAACAAAGTCTATCATGAGGAACTAGAATAAGCTCCTCTTAGAATAGTCCATGATAGTTTTATATCGAAAAATTAGAAATAACTCAAATGTCTTGAACTTGGTAGGACCAGCGTACATACATTTAAGCTCGTGCTTTGAGTTCTTGATGATTCAGTATAGAAGAAGCAATTGAGCAAGTGCGAGATATGCAGCAAAGCTTCCACAATCAGCACCTAGGCGATTGAACACAGAAAACGAATATAGATTTTGCGGCATCTTGGGATATTTACTTATATGATGAGGAACTAGGATGAACTCCTTCTAGAATAGCCCATGATAATATCAAGAGGAAATATTAAAAATGAATGTAACTTAGTAGGACCAATGTCGTTAACTTAGTAGGAGCTGGTACTCTGAAGCACTAAATGATCCAGTACGGAAGAAGCAACATAGCAAGATTTTCAAGAGAAGCTTTCTAGATGGATATGTATGAATAGCATATCGATGCTGAGTTAGCAGAAGTTAACTCATCTTCATGGTCAGTATGGAAAAAAATCAGGATTATCGAAAGCTCAACCAAGATATCGACATTTTGAGAGTTTTCAAGAATTGTGAAAGATTTATGTACTTCACTCAACCATTGTCGATCTAAATGGAAAAGCTAGTATAGCTAGTAGCTTTTCCATTCAGATCTACAGTGGCTCAACTATAACAATAACAATATGTAATATCAGATATATCCAGTAGGACTTATATAAGACTGACATTGATATATATGTATCATCTTAGGTGGTATTCACCTAATCACTATCAGTATATTTATTGCAAATAAGATTATGATTGTATTATTTTTTCGTTTTCGTCAAGTCTTTCAAGATATCACGGGAGAATGGTGGTGGTTTGCCTAGTTTACACTAGTATTCTGATATTGATCATTTCAATTAATTAATAATAATATTATATGTTTAGTAAATGAAGTTGGTATCTGATAATAATAAGAAGAAACCATCAGTTATCTACTGTATTATGAATTGTAAAATCAAATCAATAATAATTATTCATTCACCAAGCTATACAAAATTTAAGATTATTTTGTGATATCTAACAAAAATCATACATTTTTTAGGCTAAATGCTAATTTACGAACACTCACTCTGCTATGCTGATTTCACTGATTTCTGTTAGATTCGACTTATCGGAATGAATAATTTCTAGGAATATATACCTATAGTGTACAGGGTGTCCGGAAAGATAATGTCGTCGCTACGGAGTTATCGAAATTGAAAGTTTAGATGAAAAATGTAAATTGCATGTATAACTTTTAAAGGGTATTTGAGTTAACTCATACTAAAATGATCCTTTTGAAATGAAAACGGCTTTTCAGTGATATGTTTTATACAGGATGTGATGATTTTTTTTTTTCGTTTCATGGAGGTATTCTCAATAGAGGTAACAATTTTGACACTCTGCTTCCACCGTTTGATTCCCTCATCTTTTTTTACAAAAATAGTATACATTATTTCAATCGATATCAAATTATTTCGACATTATTCAATACACAATGACTGAGTTTAGTAATGATGATTAGGTATATGCATATAATTGCAGAAAATTTCAAGGTCAATAACTATAATTTACGACCTGACCTTTCCGGACACTCTGTATATAGTTTCCAACCTTACGTTTCCGTACTTCTGTGCAATGGCAGCAAATATATCCATATTTAATCACACACCCTCTTTCATTTCGCACCCTCTGGTAAGTATGTGACACTCCTTCACCCAAAACCTATCTATCCTCCACTAACAACCTCTATATTTTAGGAAAATAAAATCCGAGCTACCAGAAGACCTCGAAAGAAAACCCAACGCAAAAAACCACTCGAGAAGAGGCAGAAAAAAAGGCAGCAAAAACAAACCGAAAGACAACGGCGAACCCAAGAAGAAACAGCAAAAATCCCGACGCAAAAACGACAGCCCCAAGAAAATAATCCTCTCGCACCCCCCACCCATGGAACTAGAAGAACCCATCCAGTGCGACATCTGCAGCAACTCCTACACCAACAACGTGGACTTCGCCTTCCACTCCCTAAGCCACAGCGACGACGGCAAATACACCTGTCACATGTGCAACTACAGAAACAGCTCCAAGTACCACGTGGAGATGCACGTGAGAACCCACGAGGGTACCACCAAGTACAAGTGCGAGATATGCGACAAGGCTTTCTCCATAAGCACCCACGCCATCGAGCATAAGAACTTTCACACTGGGGAGAAACCTTTCCAGTGCGAAATCTGCGGGAAACACTTCATGTTCTCCTGGCATTTGTCCTCACACAGAAGAACCTCCCACTACGAGATCCTCACAGGGAAACCCTTGATCAAGTTCGATTGCTTGGCTTGTAACAAGCACTATGAGTCCGCCAGCGGGCTCAGGAGGCACAACATCAAGAAGCACAAGTTCAACGAAATCGACTTGTCAGTGATATGCGAGATCTGCGGCAAGAAGCTCTCGAGCAAGGAGAAGCTCAAGTTCCACTTGAGGACCCACACTGGGTACAAGCCCCACTCTTGTCACGTGTGTCCGAAGAGTTTTTCCAAGAAGGACCAGCTGATCGAGCATATCCGCACTCACACTGGGGAGAAACCTTATGTTTGCAAGATTTGTGGTAAAGGGTTCGCGCAGAGGACGCCTTTGAAGACGCACGAGAGGACCCACAATGTGGATAGGCCTGGTACTGCTTGTACCATTTGCGGTTGTGTGTTCAGGTTGCGGTACGAGTTTGAGAATCACGTGAAGAGCTGCTTTGCGACGCATGCTGCGCATATACCGATACCGTTTCCTATGAATTATAAGATTGAGAGCGAGTTGCAATAGAGTTCGGTTAGTTAGTGGTAGGTAGGATGTGTGTAGGTGTAGGGTAGATGGAAACTTTTCGTACCCGTACTAGTGAATTTGAAATACAGTTCTCAACACACTAAATGGATCACTCATAATTTGACTCTATTTCGAAGACCTGTATTTTTGGAAAAAATTGACCGATCTTCATGCGGTTTTTGATATCAGATGTGATGTTTCATCGGCTTCAAAGAGAGCTAGAACACTCTGAAAAAGTCCGCAGAACAAAACTTACACAGGGTGTAAAGTGGAACCATTACACTATGGTCCAAATTTCCAATGCTGCCAGAACTCGAGAAATTTTTTTCTGATCGAAAGTCAGTCATATTATGATACACTGGGACCTCATCTCGGGACGTTTTCGTGATTTCTCCTTAATTGGCCATTGGAACAAAAATTAGATTTTTTTTCGAAAGTCTTGCATTTCTTGAATTTTTCCTCTAGAACTCCACTTGAGCTGACTATTGGGAAGAACTGTTCTCATGTGTTGGGGAGGACAATGAGAGACGAAAAAAGCACTATTGTGGAATATACAGGATGATAAGAAAATAGGACAAAATCTCATTTCAGTGAAAAAAATCAAAAACGGTGACTAAAACCATGGCCCATTCGATTTAGTATATTCAGAAATGACCTTCTCGATATCCATTATTTATATTAGACTATTGACTCGAGACTTTTTCGAAAATTCGCCTCTAATTGAAATACAGGATGAAAATTTTCAATTCAAACTTGTTTCCTGATATCGATGATTCTTATCAACTGATTTCCAATATTTATCGCCCAAGTATGAGACACAGAGTATTGTTGTTCAATATACTGAGTGTTTCACAACTTATCTGACAAATCACGAACTCTAGAAAACAATAATGTTAGAAGAATGTGGTGACCAGCATTATCTCCAGATCTGAATTTGATTGAACATGTGTGGAAGCGAATGAAACTTAACCTATCGAGAAGGCGAGAGGCACCCAAAAATAATGACAACCTTATCCAAGCTGTATCAGAAGAATGGGAGGCAATATCAATAGACTTCATCAACAACCCCATAGAATCTATGCCAAACCGATTTCATGAGGTTTTGTTGAATCAGGGAGGCCCTACCAAGTACTGAAATTCAGGATATAGGACTTTCTAGTTGGATTTTCATAATACTGAGGAATTCACTGATGTCATATTTCGCCAATAGTTCGAATAGTTTTAGTGCAAATAAAGTATTATAAATTTTATTTTCCATCTCGTTTCACTTCTATAAAATTTTCATGTGATAGAGTTTTTATGTAATATCGTAGTTGTGGTTGAAATTCGTCAGATACGTTGTGAAACACTCAATATATTGAACAACAATACTCTGTGTCTCATACTTGGGCAATAAATATCGTAAATCAGTTGACAAGAATCATCGATATCAGGGAATTTTCGAAAGTCTGATATAAATAATGGATATCGAGAAGGCCATTTCTGAATATACTGAATCGAATGGGCCATGGTTTCAGTCACCGTTTTTGATTTTTTTACTGAAATGAGATTTTGTCCTATTTTCTTATCATCCTGTATATTCTACAATGGTGCTTTTTTCGTCTTTCATTGTCCTCCACAAAACATGAGAACAGTTCTTCCCAATATTCAGCTCAAGTGGAGTTCTAGAGAAAAAATTCAAGAAATGCAAGACTTTCGGGAAAAAATCTAATTTTTGTTCCAATGGCCAATTGAGGAGAAATCACGAAAATGTCCCGGGATGAGGTCCCAGTGTATCATAATATGACTGACTTTCGATCAGAAAAAAATTTCTCGAGTTCTGGCAGCATTGGAAATGTAGACCATAGTGTAATGGTTCCATTTTACACCCTGTGTAAGTTTTGTTCTGCGGACTTTCTCAGAGTGTTCTAGTTCTCTTTGAAGCCGATGAAATATCACATCTGATATCGAAAAACGCATGAAGATCGGTAAATTCTTTTAAAAAAATATAGATCTCGAAATAGAGTCGAATTATGAATGGTCCATTTAGTGTGTTGAGAACTGTAGATTGCACATTATTTGGGCAAATCTTTCCTGTTTTATTGCTGTTTTTTCAATTAAAGGCTGATAGAATATACAGGTCAGAATGATGTCACACTTGAATTCCTGTGAAATGCAAGGTGTCCCAGAATATCGTACCATAAATCCTATAGGGTGAACTAGACACCAAAATAGACTGATTGAAGAAGAATAATTGTATTCACAAATTTTCCTGAGAATTTCATGAATTTATTTTCTACTAATCAGAAGGCTACTTTTTGATAACGTTGCTTATAGCAACACGTGACTATCGCGATAATTTTGTCCGGTTTTATTAACTTAATGGGATTAAAGTGATAAAAATAATGTTTCCAATGTTTCTGAAAGTTGAGTAATAAATCTTACTCATTAACAAGTAGAATCAACTATTGTGAAAATATAATGCGTCATATTTAAACTAAACTCATCGGAAATATGTTTTTAGGAGTCTCATTTGAAACTATGTAGATGTTAATTTTGTAATAAACTTCAGTTACTAACAAGTTAAATCACGAAAAATGCTGTTTAGATGTGCCTGTTTTTCTGAAACCCTTCATAGGCATCCTATGAAAATCCACATTATGTGGGTTTGAAACCATGAAGAACAATATTATAAGGTCAGGTTAGATTTCCTGTGGAAAAATGCCTAATATGATTTAATAAAAAACTGACCCCTATTCATTTCAATAAAAATGCACGACACTGTCTAAAATGATGTCTTTGAAGAACTGGTTATATTGATGATTATTCATACCGATACAAATTTGGTAAAGATCGCACGACTGATAGCTGAGATATAGAGGAGGGGCCGTTTGAAATGAGACACGCTGTATATACAAGGTGTTTTTGAAACAAGTGCACATATGCAGCACTTTGATATAATACAAGCTCAAGCTCACCTTCATATGATCTGGGAGCTGGTCGATTCCAAATTTCAGTCTTTCATTCTCGCAAAAAACTTTCCGAGAAAAAAATTCAATTTGAAGATGACCAACAACCTCATCATATGCCAAAAGTAGTTCATAAACATGATTATTGTGGTCAATACTCAACAAAAATGAAGTAAAAACTTGCAAAACATGAAAATCCTGACACATCTTAAACAAGTATGGATTATAAAAATAACTACAGTTAGAAAAAGGGAGATAATTGATTTTGTCATTCATTGAAATATCAAAATGTGGTCCGTGGCGTAATCCAAAAAAATTATATCAATAATATTCATCAAAGAGGAATGCGAAATACCTTCCTCCCTGTATATTTATTAAATCGATATGACATGGTTTTCATGCACAATTTCATAGCACTACCTCCAAAGATTTTCGAAATGTTCAAGAAAATCTGGAAATTAAATTACTCTTCAACGTCCTCTCACGGGCTCAATGTTTCATTTTCGAATAGAAGTAAGGTCTCTAGTTCACCCTCTACAATTCATGGTACGTTGTTCAATATCGAATTCAGCCAGAAAGTTCCATTTGGATTTCAAATAGGCACCACTGAGACCTTTCGAAAAACTTTTTTCTGTCCCAGATGATCTAGATCATTATTTGAGGATCATTGTAAATATTTGAAGCAGAATCGAATCCTTACTATATTATTGTACTTCATTATTTTATTTATCTATTCGAGTAGTTGAAACAATTCCAGTTTATTTTTAATTTGTTTTTGCCCTGATCACCAAACTCGATCATTCTGAGAACGAAGAGGAGATGTGTGAATTTTGGTTTAGTTTTTATTGAAGTTACGCTAATTTTTCAGACTGATATAATGATTACAGATTAGTACAGCAACTGATTAGTTGCGTTTTTAGATAGAAAACTATTATAGTAGGTAGAGTTCCTAAATGTACTTGACACTGCTGATTTTGACATCATGGACACTATGACAAGCACTGACAATCAGACATAACCACAAATAAATTGATGGAAAAAGCGGGAACTGGCAGTACACCGACGTACATGACATTAATTTCGAAGGTTTGACAAATTGGGAGAAATGAAAACAAATAGGGTATTCCATTTGAAAAAATTGAGTTACCCTAAATATCTGAAAAACTGTTGATTTGGCATTATTGCCTCTATCACCATTGAATCGGGCATCATCAACAACCATCCTGTCGAAGTTTTCATAAATTTTCTCCGAGCCGTTTCTGAAATATGGGACCGTTCCAGAACTTTCTAACGAAAATGCCATGTTGTCATATTTCGAAAATCACAATAATTACGAATCTGATATTCAGGGACTCAAGTAATTAGGAGGCGCTCAATTAATTGCAATAAAAAATAAATGAGGTATTCCATTTGAAAAAATAAAGTTACTCCCAATATCTGAAAAACTGTGAACTTGGCAACATTGCCGATGCCACCATTGAATCGGACATCATCAATAATCACCCTGTAGAAAATTTCGTGAATTTTTCTCAAGCCGTTCCTGAAATATGAGACCGTTCCGATACTTTTGAAAGACACGTATGTACCTACTAACTTGATATCGACCTCCATTGATGTCCTTCAGCCTTATCATTCAATATTTCGAGAAGAAATAATTTTCTTATCAATTTATCGTACCCTTTTTCCCACTCGAGGAGACGCTATGCACTCTCATACAAAAATCAAAGACAGAGAAAGATATATGGATGTACTCTTCCCAGGACTTGTGGAGGAAGGAAAATGCGAGGATCCTTTATCTAAGCGAAAAACATATTCTTGTCCTTGTCTGGCAAAACATATGATTTGCTTCAAAATCGTTCGTGGTTATGTTTGATTGTCACTGCTTGTCTAGTGTCCGTACTCTAGTATACAAAAAACGTCAAAACAGCAGTGTCAAGTACATTTAGGAACTCTAATAGTAGGTATAGCATTAAGAATGTCTGTGAGTATAGTTGACACTAGAAAATTGGTACAACTCTTTCATGTTGAGAATTTGACGTATTCACAATCACTTATGTGTCATTTTCAAGTTAGAAATAAATGTTAGAAGTAAGATTTATTGTTATTTCATCCATTATCGAGTACTGTTAATAGAAGAGTCTGTAAGTTGACAACTCCATGACGTAAAAAAGTAGGTAGAGATGCATGTATGCTGAAAGAATTATATTGTAACAGTTGTTATTTTCAGAAATCCGATTCACCCAACTCCCCCAATGAAAACAGAAACGCAAGATGGAGAAAATAAATCATCAGCCCCACCTCGCAAACGCATCAGAGTTACCAAGCCACCCAAACTCAAGCTCGTTAAAATAATCGCCAAACCTACAGAGCTGGAAATACCCATCTCCTGCCAATCTTGCAAAGCCTCATTCAACAACAACCTAGATTTCGCCTTCCACTCGAAGAAACACAGCGATAACGGCACCTACAATTGCCACTTCTGCAACTACAACCACAAATCCAAGACCTTATTCGAGATCCACATCAGAGCCCACGAGGGCATCAAAAAATTCAAGTGCGAAATGTGCACCAAAACGTTCAAACGAAGCCTGGACGCCACCGAACACAAGTACTTCCACCTGGGCGAGAAACCCTTCCAGTGCGACATTTGCGGCAAGCACTTCGGGCTTACTAGCTCCCTGGCCAATCACAGGCGGCTAGCCCACTACGAGATAGTCACCGGCCACAAGCTGGTGAAGTACGACTGCGAGCAGTGTAACAAACACTACACCACTCACAGTGGGCTCGTCAGGCATAACTCCTCCCACCACAAAGAGCTGGGCTGTGATTTGTCAGTGCTTTGCGACATCTGTGGCAAGCGCATAGCTAACAAGAGCAAGCTTAAGTTCCACCTGCGCACGCATTCTGGGGCTAAGCCTTATGTTTGCCGGGTGTGCCCAAAAAGTTTTGCCAAGAAGGAGCAGATGGTTACACACGAGAGGATACATACTGGAGAGAAACCTTTTGAGTGTTTGGTTTGCGGGAAGAAGTTTGCTCAGCATTCGCCTTTTAGTTACCACATGAAGATGCACAATGGGGAGAAGAGGCATTCTTGTAGGATATGCGGGAAGACGTTTATCGCTTTGAGTAATATGAAGACTCATATGAAGACCTGTGATACTTACAAGAAACTGAAATGAACAGAGATTTGTCACAAAATAATGTTTCGAAAATGTGAGAAATAAACAAAGAAACAAACGGCTATTTTCTTAATTGACACATCAGGTTAAATACTGGTACAATGAACTGAACTCACTTTGGCTTGCCTAACTTTTATATATCCTACTTTCCCAACCTGAAGGATCAGAACTGCCTGTGGAAAGGTTCGATTAACCTTCATTTTCGGAGAATAGGCACAATATTTACATTAAAATACGGTGTTCCGGAATAACTTGAAAGGTTGATAACAAATACATATAATTACCTACTTAGAAAACAAATTCAACAGTGGGCAACTATTGAGGTCTAGTTGATCGTTAAGTAAAATGTAAGAATTTTTGAGTTTGTTGATTTCTAATGATTCAAAATTATTGAGTTTTATTACTTTATTTTCTGGTTGTAGAATTCCGAAATTATCATCGAAACAATGTTTTTCTTCTGATATATGGTTGGCGTATGTTGAACTTGATTTCTTTTCCAAAAAATTAATCTTATGGTCATGAATGCGCTGATTAAACGTACGACCTGTCTGACCGATATACAGTGTGTCCCACTTGCCATGCTCACCATGGGTATCTTTTTAACGGTGAGAGATACGAGGTCGGTTAAATGACACCAAATGTGGAGTTTGTCAAGGCCAACTATAATGTGAAAAAATATTTTGATAAAATCTTTTCGTTTTTGTTTTATACGCAAAAAACAGATTTTGATCATTTTCATGTCTCCTCCGTAACTTCTTTATTCATAAAAATTATCGAATAGGCATTTCACTTTCTCATGGCAGACAAATAACTTTTTTTTCTCTCACAGATGATATGTCGCAGTAATAGTTTTGTGTTGATAACAACGGAGTTATCGTCATTTATACAAAAACAAAAAATTATTTGGAAGCCGCCATCTTGAATTTATAAATTTTAACAAAAAAATCATAATCTCCGACCTCAAAAACCCCCACCATAATGTCGGTGACAATACATTATAGAATTTTTGTTGAAATTAAAAAAAATGGCTGCTCCAAGATGGCGGACAAGATTTGGTCCGATTCCATTCAAAATTGGTAAGTGGGGGTTTTTGAGGTCGGAGATCATGATTTTTTTGTTAAAATTTATAAATTTGAGATGGCGGCTTCCAACTAATTTTTTGTTTTTGTATAAATGACGATAACTCCGGCGTTGTTAACACAAAACTATTACTGCGACATATCATCTGGAAGAGAAAAAAAAAGTTATTTGTTACTTAGTCATAGTGAGCTATGACCTACATTTGAAAAACTAAAGTTGGTGCTGATATCTCAAATTCTAGAAGAGTTGGTATAAATTTCATATTTTTTTCGAAATCACTTTGGAAAACTGCATGAAAATGTGAAATTCCTATTTGAATATTTTCATAAATAAAGAAGTTACGGAGGAGACATGAAAATGATCAAAATCTATTTTTTGCGTATAAAACAAAAACGAATAGATTTCATCAAAAAATTTTTTCACATTATAGTTGGCCTTGACAAACTCCACATTTGGTGTCATTCAACCGACCTCGTATCTCTCACCGTTAAAAAGATACCCATGGTGAGCATGGTAAGTGGGACACACTGTATACCTTAGGACAAGATCCACAATTGAGTTTGTAAACCCATAATTCTTCGAATTCAGAAGTTTTGTCTTTATTATATTCGATAAACCTTCCCAACGTGTAATTTGTTCACTATGTTACTTTTAAGTCCTGTTTATGTAGAAATGAAACTGATATTTCAGTTGATGATCCGAAAAATATTAAAGTTCAATAATTTTGATTATTATTTTTCATGTATATTCTACCATCAATAGCAAATAAACGAAGCACTTGATAAGTTTCTGATAAAACATGCGAACATTTTGACTCATCACCATTCAAACATCCTTCCCTGTATGTAGTAGTAGGAGTATTGACTATGTGTGAAATGTAAGTTTTTGACAACCCCAAACACCTTCCCCATTTCTCAAGTACTCGTATTTTCAGCAAGAAGAAACGCAAATACATCAAACACAGTCCGAACACAGAAGATCCATTATCCACTCCAAAAAAGAAACGTCCACGTGACCCGAAAGAAGCCATCTTCAAGATAATCGCCAGACCAGTCGATCTAGAAGACCCCTTGGAGTGCAAGCATTGCGGACACTCATTCACCAACAACCTAGACTACGCCTTCCACTCTAAAAAACACGACCTACAAAACCAGTACAACTGCCATCTGTGCTCATACAGAAACCCCTCCAAGGCCCCATTCGAGATCCACATGCGAGACCACGAAGGCATCAACAAGTTCAAGTGCCCCTTGTGCGTTAAAACCTTCAGGCAAAGCAAAGACGCCATGGAGCACAGATATTTTCATACCGGGGAGAAACCTTTTCAGTGCGAGATCTGCGGCAAACACTTCTCGTACACCAAAAGCTTGTCTTCTCACAGGCGCAACTCCCACTATGAGCTGATCACCGGCAAACCTTTGAAGAAGTATGATTGCAAGGTTTGCTCGAGACACTACGAGAGCCATTCGGGGCTTGTGAGGCACTACTCCTCCACTCACAAAGAGCTGGGCTACAACTACTCGGTGATTTGCGATATTTGTGGTAAGACCATCGCGACTAGGAACAAGCTCAAGTACCATATGCGGGTGCACACTGGGTACAAGCCTCACGCTTGTCAGGTTTGTGGTAAGGCTTTTTCTAAGAAGCAGGAGCTCAATATACACGAGAGGGTGCATACAGGGGAGAAACCTTTCAGTTGCTCGTTCTGCGGGAAGAAGTTTGCCCAGTTGGCACCTTATAGGTACCACCTCAAGACGCATACTGGGGAGAAAACCCATTTTTGTATGATATGTAATAAAGGGTTCATCGCCTTGAGCAATATGAAGATCCATATGAAGCACTGTCGGGTTATGAAGGCTGAACCAAAGTAGATTTTTTCGTACTATTCTTCATGTATTGTATATATTATTTATTCATTTTGTTGTTGATTTGTGAGAAAATAAATCCAGCTCTTTTGTAGAGAATCACGTTACCTCATTCTTCACATGACTTGTTCGTCGTATTCAAAGCTCCCATCCTAGATAACACATGGACACCCAATCCAATTCATGATGTATGCACTATGGACATCCAATTTATATCCAAAAAATATCTCATAGACGTCCGATGGATGTCCAAAGCGCACCAACCTGTACATCCATACGGATTACCTTCAAGGATATTTATAAAATATCCGCTAAAGAGGTCCATAAGATATATTTCGAAGATATTCATGAGATATCCTTCGATGATATCCATAAGACATCCTTCGGAGATATCCATAAAATATTCTCCAGGAATATACATAAGCCATAGTTCAAAGATATCCATAAAATATCCTTCGATGATATCCATAGGACATCCTTCGAAGATATTCATAAAATATGCTTCAGGAATATATCCATAAGACATACTTCAGAGATATCCATAATATATTCTTCAGGAATATCCATAAGACATACTTCAAAGATATCGATTAAATATCCTTCAGGGATATCCATTTTTAAAGATTTCCTTCATAGACGTCTGACAGATATCCTTCGAAGACATACATTGAAGGTAATAAGATAAAGTGATGGTGATCTGGAGGGAAACTAATCAATGATATTGAACAAAAACATCTGAAAATAATAATCTACACCAAAAATGAAGTCAACTAATCAAAAATAGAAGTCAATAATTTGTGAATCCTGAAGAGTCTACAGCCAATCGGTTCATTTCTATCCTTGCTCTTTTATATAATTGAGTGGGGATGTCCATTTCAAATCCAGTAGGAGAACGAAGGATCAGATCTATTTCAAGATTGCTTCAATCTACGTTCTATGGTAATCTCATGGATGTCCATTTCAAATCCAGAGATATCCCGACCAGTATTGGACAAGAAGAGGATATCCATGGGATATCCTGTGTTATCTGGGAAGTGTATTCATGTCATATTCATCTTCAAACCCATCTATTTTTTCCAGTCGTACCAAGAAGAGACAAAAAGAACCAATTGCTCAAAAATCTGAAGCTCAGATCGATGAGGCAGTGACAAAAATGACTAACCTCTTAACCATCAAAGACCGTTTGAAGTGTTCATTCTGCGATTCAAGTTTCACAGACCATTTCAGCCTTGCATACCACTCGAAACGTCACTTCAAAGAATTCAACTGCCACATCTGTGGCTACAAATGCAAACTCATGGACAGGATCCGCAGCCACGTGAAAAAACACGGTGGTTATCGGTGTCAAGTTTGTAACAAGCTTTTCAAAAAAGCTGAAGCTGCTGTCGTACACTCCTATTCCCATAGCAGCGAAAAACATTTCAAGTGTGACACCTGTAGCTCGAGTTTCACAAACCCCAAGTACTTGGCTTCTCACAAGCGAGACGTCCACGAAAAAAAGTCATCTTCGATCACCTACGATTGCCACAAGTGCCCCAAAAAATACGGATCGAAACAAACGCTTCAACGGCACTTTTCTAGTCACCATCAGGAATTGGGAGTGGATATGTCCATGGTCTGCGAGGTCTGTGGGAAAAAAATAGCTACGAATTCTAGCTACAATATACACCTTCGTTCTCACACGGGGCTGAAACCGTACGAGTGCACTTGCTGCAAGAAGAGCTTCAGTACCAAAAGCAAATTGGACAGTCACAGTCGGACCCATACTGGGGAGAAACCGTATGAATGTTCATTTTGTGGGAAAAGCTTTGGGTATGATGCTCCCTACAGGTATCACATCAAAACGCACACAGGGGAGAGAAAATATGTTTGCAGGATTTGTGGAAGAAGATTCATATCTCTGAGTGGCATGAATCTACATGTTAGAAACTGTCTAATGGTACCTAATGATTGACGGGTGTGAAAGCAGCAACTATTTTCCTGGCAACGGTTTTTTTACTCAGCTTGTATGGTATATGAAGGAAGGACTTTTATTGCTGGAGATTTTTTCATCAGAGCCCACTAATCTGAAAGAGTTATGGAAGGCTCCTACAGTAAAATGATTCGTCATTACTAGACCACCCCATAATTATACCCCACAAAACAAAGAAATCATAATAACAGTTGGGAAATCTCTTGATCGCGATTCTATTATGTGAATCAATAATTTCAAACTAGCTGAGCATTTCCATACAATGAAATGAGTTTTGAACCTGAAACTATCTCTCAACAATCCTCCGGAGAAAAAAATCTGAATGCAGTTAAAATACCTGTTGCCCAAGATTTTATAATAGAAATGAATTATTCTTGACTTGCTGAATACGCTCTGTATGATGAACTAATTTGTGAACCAAAAACTAACCCTCAACAACCCTCCGAAGTAGAGATATTATGAATCAGCTGAGATTCCCGTTGTTCGAAGTTTTTTGATGAAAATGAATTCTAGACTTGCTGAATAGGCTTCATAAGGTAAAATGGTTTGTGAACCAAAATCTACCCCTCAACAACCCTTCGAAGTTCTATTCAGCAGGTCTAGAATAAATCATTTTCATAAGAAAAATGAGGAACAGGCATATCAACTGATTTATGATTTGGAGGGCTGTTGAGGGGTAGTTTCTGATTCACAAATTATTCCACCTTATAGAGCATATTAGGCAGATACCTATAGAATAATTAATTTCTATCAAAAAACTACGATCAACGGAAATTTCCAACTGATAAATGATTTTTCAACTTCGGAGGGTTCTTAGGGGGTAGTTTTTGATTTACGAAGTATCTCACTCTATTAAGCATATTCAGCAAGTCTAGAATAATTCATTTCCATCGAAAAACTCTGAGCAACGGGAATTTCAACTGATTTAGAATTTGCCTACTCCTGAGGGTTATTGAGGGGTAGTTTTTACTTCACAAAATATTTCACTATATAGAGTTTATTCAGCAGGTCTAGAATAATTCATTTCCATTTTAAAACCTTGGGCAACAGGTATTTCAACTGCATTCAGATTTTTTTTCTCCGAAGGGTTAAGAGATAGTTTCTGGTTCACATATCATTTCATTGTATGGACAATGTTCATCTAGTTCGAAATTATTGATTCACATAATAAAATCGCGACCAGGAGATTTCCCAACTGTTTTCATGATTTTGTTGTTTTGTGGGGTAGTTATGGGATGGTTTCGGTGGTTTATCAATCACAAATCATTTTACTGTAAGGGACTTCTTCAATAACCGAAGTTAAAAAACCGTTGCCAAAAAAAACGTTGCCAGAAAAACCGTTGCTGCTTTCACACCCGTTAATGATTGATATTTTTCTTTCAGCCAGATTTCGTTAAGATCTCATGTTGTTACTGTTGTTACCTACTGTTACTTGTTGTTACTTTTTTATAATGATATTGATAGAAGTTTGCTAACCATCACGCTCTGAATGGTTACCATGTTAAATACAATAAAGTATTTGAATAAGTATCCTTGTATTCTGTTCCAAATACCAAGTTCCTCCTCATACCCATTTCGTTTCCTCTTTCTCCAACTTTTTTTTCTTCCAGCAATGGCATTGGGTCTACCAGAAAGATTAGAGAGCCCAGACGAGCTCCCCTTCTTGACGAGGAGACGACCCAGCTCACCAACCGCTTAGGCGTCAGCGAACCCATAAAGTGTCAATCATGCGAAATAATGTTCGAAGACCATTACAGCCTGGCGAGCCATTCAAACTGGCACACAGAAGGCTATGCTTGTCATCTCTGCGACTTCAAGTGCCAAGTGAAGAACGACATTCTCGAGCACATCAACACCCACGGTGGATACACCTGCCGAATATGCGGATTGTTCATAAGAAGACCTCGCGCAGCTTTGAATCATTCTGACACCCACAAAGACCTGAAAATGTTGGAGTGTCATCTTTGTGGTACCAGGTTCCTGGGTCCGAGGAAATTGAAAAAACATATGAATAAAGTCCATAAACCGACGCCTTTTGAGTGCGATAGATGCGACATGAGATTCGATTGCAAACGGAACCTCCGGAAGCATTACTCAGATCCCCATCCGGGTGACGACATAGCTCTGACCTGTGGACTGTGTGGCGAGAGAATGCCGACAAGAACTAGATATAATATCCATGTGCGAATCCATACTCAGCCGGAACGTGAGGAAATACGATGCCCCACTTGCCAACAGGGTCTTCTGGACTGCACATGTGAGGAATATTAAGCGAAGAGCTAAGCAAATGTGTTATTTTATAGTTACCCCATGTTCTATTAAAGTTATCTTTCTATAATGATTCTTATGATTTCTGAGTTCCTTGCATTCACTTGTAAGTATACAAACTCACTGTTATCTTCCACCTATGTCCTATTCATTGATCTCTTCTTTTTGCAGCAGGGTCAAGAAGAGAAAGGCAAAGAAATCGAGCAAACCAAAACAACACATTGATGAGGTGGCAACTAATATCACGAACCTCTTGAGCATCAAAGACCCTTTGAAATGTCCATCGTGCGATGTTTGTTTCAGAGATCATTACAGTTTAGCATACCACTCGAAACAACACATCAAAGGCTTCGCCTGTCAGTAGAGGGCTTTAGCCATTTCCAAATCTCCCCCCAAGGCCAGAGGAGTGTGACCTTGGGGGGGAGTGACCTTGGGGGGAGTGACCTTGGGGGGTGGCCTTGGAGGAGTGACATTCGGAGCGACCTTGGGAGTGACCTTGGAAGTGGCCTTGGGAGTGGCCTTGGGAGTGGCCTTGGGAGTGACCTTGGGAGTGACCTTGGGAGGGATACGGAGGTTTCATCTCGGACAATTGTCGTGGTGACCTTGGGGGGAGTAATTTTCGTGCGCATTTGTACCTCTTCTCAAGGATGTTTGGTGGTGTAGTGGGGTATTCCATGTCCGAGTTTCTATAAATACAGAATCCCCATCTTCAAGTGCATAGTTATTCCGAAAATACTGCTGGCTGAACAATCTTGTCAGATCAGTGGAAGTGCGATAAAGTGTGATATCAGATTTACGTAAGTTCAATTATTTATATATTTTTTATTCCTTCTTTCACTCGACAAGTAAAAATAGAAATGGCTCCTCCTAAAATTGATCTAGTCGCAATCAATAGTCGAATTAATGAGGAAAATGAAATTATTAAACAAATTCTAATATCGTCGCTACCACTGAATAAGAGTTTTATAATCAGGAAAATATCGTTATGTGGGACTCGATTCGGTAGAAGTGGCACCGTTATATTGTACGATGAAGAAACTGAGGTGAGCTTAAAATGTTGGTTACCAAAAAGAGTTGTAGACCTTTTGAAAGAAAGCGATGTTGATGAGATAAATTTTTCTAACGGCGTTTATACTTTAACGTACTTGGGTCAGAGTGAACCTTCATTTGCAGGTGCAAAGACGCGGGCTCTCATCAAGTTTGATGTCAAGGGGGGTGTAATTGACAAATAGTTTCATATTTCCTCAATTAGTTTTTCGATATAGTGTAGTGAAAAAGGTTTAAAAATTATATAATAATTCTTACATTAACATCATCACTTTATCGCTAATCATCATTGATTTCGATACTTTTTTTGGTGAGTGTTATATTGGCTACATACATTGGAATCAAGCATTACATTTTTTCCACCGTGATCCATTACCTGAATGTTTTGTTTATTTACAGAATTGATCACTCTTGTGCAGCACACGTTCCCGAAATGTGTATGAATTATTCTAGTCAGTTTTGGCCTACGGCGGAAGATATCAGATCAGCTGTGAGGAGGTTGAAATGTCGATTCATGGATTTGGAGCGTGATACACTACATGCAGGGAATTATGATATGAGTGTATGCTTCGATCAAGTACAAGTTCAGCGCCTCCTCAAACAAGCTGAAAAATATAAAATTGGATTTCTACTATGTGCCCGCTATGAATACAGCAACATTACTTTGGAGCAATTCCTTGAAGCAATGGTTGAAGAAGACTTGGAACAATTTCTTTATGAAATCTTCGATTTGCTACCAAACAGCCTGATTCGGAAATACCACTTGGGGGTGATTCCAGACACTGAAGATGAAGGAGGACAAAGGGGGTGAATTGGGCATCTATATAGCATTTTCGCGTAATGTGTAATGCCGATAATATTTTGATGTAAAAATAAAACAATAGTTTTTAGTACATTTGTATTTTATTGATTACAATGAATAACAATATCGAGTAGATTGAGTAATGATAAATTTCATGAAGAGAGATCTAATAACTAATGTGATGACGGTGGCGGTGTCAGTGAGGAGTGGATCCGCATCTATCGTATTCAAGGAGCACCCATCTGTATGGAACCATCTAATGCGCTATATGTCAGATATGCGTCATGAAGAATAAGTGCGTAAACCTTTGTGTTTGGTGGAAACTTCGTTTCGCGGGTTTCAAACTCCAATTTGATGTCGACAGTAGAAGTTTTCATCGCATCGGGTTGGTGGTAGCAGTCGATGATGAATAACGGATTTTTTCGGAACTCCTCAATACTCATCATTGGTTCACCCATATCTTTGCCATAGTAACTACGTTGGAAATTTTCGTATGCATAGTAAGCCACAGCATCTAACTTTCTGTCAAAATCCAAATTCCAGCGCTCATATGGGTAAACTTCTGAATTCAAGTAAAGGCGAATATTATTCACTCCTGCGTGAATGAATTTCGTAGCGTCCTTGGATCTATCATCTGTATTATCGGAGCTTTGAAAACCGATAATGATGTATCTCGGGCGCTCGAGGCTACTAGTTGTTTTGATAGCCCAAATATCTGAAGCTGTTTCACGAATGGCCGGTAACTCATACAAATCCCACATCCTGTATGCTAACTTGATTTTTGCTGTAGAACTTTTATTCAATCGATTCAACAACTTCAATTTCTGCCTATCGGACGGCATCACATGCCTTATCTTCCATTCGATTTTGTTGATCGTCACATTCGCATCAACTTCCCCCATATAGGAGTTTTTGAATGAGCGTGCTATGATGAGTATAAGCTCCTGCTTTATATTCAGAATTCCTTTATTATAGTCCTCTGCAAACCCCATTAAAAATTTAAGCGGTAGTTTTCCGCTGAATGTATGACTGGGTGAATCTAGAATCACCTGTTTATTTTCATCGAGACCCCATCCAACCGTGTCTAAAAATTTGGTGCTTGTCTCACCATAAGATATCATACTTTTCATTGTAGTGGTAATGCCCGGTTTTCGAATCAAACACACCTGTTCGCCACCCATTTCATAACGGATTTCATCGAACAGAAATGCGAGCGCATTATTGGACAGATGGCAGGTTTTTGCTAAATCGTTCGGGATGAATTTTCCCTCGATATAAATGTAGCTTTCAGCAATATCCAGTATCAAATCTTGAAAATTGACAGCAATCCTAATTTCATCGGAATTCTTGAATGATGGAGAACCATATGGTTTGTATGTATGCTCATGTAGGCTAATTAGTGAATGATCAAAAATTGGTTCATCAAACACTTCCAATTGTAAACTAGTAGAACTTGTGGCAACCATCGTTCACTTATTTCTGATCCTTCGTCGTTTTACTCTCAACCCAATAGACTTCAAAAAATTTAGGTCGCTCGCAGAAAGCTTATGATGTCTTCCTCGACCGGTGATTTGCCCTTGACTGAATCCTTTCCCACGTTTACACTTCTTCTTATTGGTAATGTGCAGAATAGTGGGGTGAGTAGCGAGCGATACACGTTTTGATTGGTTTCCAAAGCAGAAGCCCATCTTCCAAATCGACGTAGAAAATTTAATTTAGCTGTTTCAATTCCAACTTCACTATAATCTTCTCTCCTCGGAAGTCGACTAAATGATCGTTATCATCCAAAATTCTCAGTGTGATGTTGTCGATAGACTGACGCCCTGTCGGACTGATTGGTAGATATATTATATTTTTCGGCTCCTTTGAAAGTTTGTATCCTGGCTCCACGTCGACGTCGAACTCGTAAAGCGTGTGAACCTCCTCACCATTGAGGTATGCTCCAGTGGTGATATTACAATCAACCCGTATCAATCGTACCTTTATGATGTTCACAGGTAAAGTGGATTCATGCAAAATATTGGGCCGGTAAAATCCCGATTTAAAACCCAACACTTTGGCTATAGAAGTAGCAATATCTAGACTTATCAAGAATTCGGACTTGAGTTCACATTTGAGCGTATTATTGTTGGCACGAAGAGAGAACACATCATCAATATTTCGCCCATTTAGCGGAACCCCTCTTTCTATAGCCTTTTGTATTGCTCTATTGATTTCTTCTATTTCATAGGCGCCTGGTGGTATTTCAACAAGAAAGCTTTCCCCTTCATACCAAACAACTAATTTGTTATTTGTCTCATCTATATTGAGTATAGAGTTGTATGAATAGAACCCGTGTAACCCCAAACCGTAAGTATTCCTCACATCGAGCTCAATTGGTGGAAAAAAGTCTGCACTCAGGATACTACGATCTCCAGAAATGGTAAATGTTTGCGACATAACTTGTCATGAATGGAGAAAACAAACAAAACAGCGAAAACCAAAAACAAACGTCAATATATACAGTAGCAGCGTTAAGAGCATCAACCTTATTGCTGCCTGCAACAATGAAGAATGCCCGGGTTTTCGGTAGGCGAAGAATTAATATCAAATTTATTATTAGTTGCCACATTTACATCTTTCACTTGACAAAAACAACATAATATTTTTCTTGGCGCTGGTCCATCATTCACATCGATGTTGGCATGTTGGCCACCCTCCTCCTGCTCTCCACCATAATGTTCTTCACAAAATCGGTATTTGGCTATATCCGGATCGTTTTGTAATTGTTCCGGTAACTTATCCCACACTATAGCTATCTCATGTGATGCCAACCCGATGAGTACTTCTTTCGGCATATCAGCCAACTGTTTCTCACTCATTTCCAGTAAGGAGCGTAATCTTGAAAAAGCCAATAATGCATGTCCCATCCGCTTGATACTCTGCCTATCCATGTTTTGCAACTTTTATTTCACTGATGCCACTGTTAGCTGAGAGAAATTTCAAGCACAGGTGACCACACCAGACTGTGTTGAAATCCTGCTGGCGCTCATAGTTATACTTGATTTTGATGGCTTTAACCGACTTCGATCCTTTCCTTAAATATTCTAACAACTCCTCAGGAGGCGGCAAATCCCCATAGCTATCGTAATATTCAACTATCCCATTTCTCTTCTTATATGCAACCCAATGTGTACCATCACCGCGAATACTATCGAGATTCAGTATTGCTGATTCTATGCGATGTGGGCCAGAGTTGGGTAGATTATCTCTCATGAAAATACCTCGAAAGTGCGGCACCGCCATTTTATCTATATAATGCAATAGATCAATGTCTGTAAGAGCTCTCCGAGGTAACTTGGCTAGTTTTTTGAATGCTGGGGCTTGAGATAAATACCCATCCCTTTCCGATATGGTTTCAAATAGACTCCTCTGCCGACTTTTCCGAGAGCGATCGCCTCCATATGCTTATTGTGACGGTTTGCCTCAGCCAGCTGCTCCTTACTCTCTTTAGCTGAATGAATAGCTCGAGCTATACCGGCACTACCCGCAGCCAGACTCCCCAATGCTGATAAACCGGCAAAAATGGGTATGAGCGGAAGAATTCCGCCAACTTTTGGGATAGGTATGATTCGGGGTGTTTTGATATTTTTTTTCCCGCCAGCCATCTTTACAAATTTTCGAGCAGCGTCGATCGCCATTAGTGATGTTTTAGTCAAGTTTTTGGTGAGTTTTCTCTTATTCCCCATTTGACGTAGTGCTCGGCGAACTTTTTGAACTACACCCGATCCGAAAGCAATTTTTCTACACTTTTTCTTCCCTTTATTCTTCCTCTTCCTTCTCGATACTCGTCGGTTCTTCACTCCATTATTACACCCCATACCAAAGCGCCTCTTTCCCTTCATTATATTGGTAACTAACCAGGATGCACTCTTCTCTCCTAGATTAGCGTCTTTTGATTTTACTCTCTCCCACGCGGCTTCCTCTAATTTTTTATCTGCTGAATGCCTAGCAGATAAATCGGTTGTATTCTTAAGATACGCAATATCGTGTTCCTTGCAGGCTCTATCCAATTGATTTATTCCAGGATCACCGCGAGCTAACCTTTTTTGTAACTTCGTTCCAGGTCCACAATATTGATAACCACCAGGAATATGCAATTCAAACGGTAATTTATTGATCAGTGTGTTAACAATGCCTCTACCCCTTTTCTTTCCTTTCTTCGTTTTCGATGTGCTACGTTTCACTTTCATAATATAAATGAGCTTCACAACGCTAGCGCTTCTTTATATATCTTTCAACCACCGCACAATGCGGATTGTTCAGCAAAAGGAAACGTTCAGTGTAGCCAATTTTGATGAAAAAATAGGGTTAGGTATTGATACCAATCGTCGACATGGAGCCCTTTTCCCAAATACTATTCGCGGTCTGATAATTGGCCCATCGAATTGCGGGAAAACCAATGTTATGATTTCACTTCTGACCAATGAAAATGGTTTACGTTTTGCCAATATTTATATCTATTCGAAATCACTATACCAACCAAAGTATGAGTACTTGCGAAAAGTGATGGAACCGATTAAAGGGTTAGGATTTTACACGTATAATAATAATGTGGACATAGTTGAACCGGCAGATGCGAAACCTGACAGCATTTTCATATTCGATGATGTTATATGTGAAAAACAGGATGTTATCAGATCTTATTTCTCAATGGGGCGTCACAAAAATGTGGATTGTTTCTTCCTGGCACAGAGTTATTCCAAAGTTGGGAAGCAATTATTGCGTGACAATTCGAACTTCATAGTGATGTTCAAACAAGATGACATGAATTTACATCATATTTTTTCCGATCACGTATCGCCAGATGTGACTTTCAAACAATTCCAAGATATGTGCGCGCAGAGTTGGACGGATAGATACGGGTTTCTCGTTATCGATAAGGACAGTGAAATACATGAGGGGCGTTATAGGAAAGGATTCGATAGCTTTATATATCTCTAGTATGTTGGTGCAGCATGATTCATTCAATCTTCAGATACCACAATGGCCGCATCTAGTGAACAGAAAAGCACGATGACTTCTGAGATAAATCTCAAACAGCAACTTGTTGAAGCGACTGCTGCAGTGAGAAAAAAGTTCAAGAGCCTCAAGAACGAACGTATTGATAACCAAACGGCATTGGAGAGAGTGTATGAACCATTGACGAAGCCATTGAATGCTATTTCAGCAGCCGCAGCGAGAAATCAATCTCAAATCACTACTACCACATCCACAACAGGGAAAAACAAGAAACCTTCAACATCAATAATAGCACATCCTACATATCATTCCACACCGGTATCAGAAAATGGGGGAATCGGCACCACTACTACTACCACCAAGATTCCTAGAAAACTCATGACGCGGGAGAGTTTCAGTGGAAATGATTCTTTGACATCGCATAGCCAGCCCAAATTTATAACGGGACTGGAAACACCGCCATCATCATCTTCTTCTCATATTTCCAAGAGTGATGCTGCTACAGCAGTAGACGAAACAATCACAAGCGAGCTACAGGTGCAATTGAAAAAACATATAGATAATTTGGTATCCCATGATCCTAATTATGACACCACATATGGTGTTTATATTGATGAACAAACGGGAAAATTGAAGATGGGCAACATGGACATTCATTTTCCTGCAGGTCAAATTGAATTATGGCGCGGAAATAAGCGAACCAAGGTTTTTCCGGCCACCATTGAGCTATATAAGTTGATTTTTATGAAACATGTGCCAAGATCCATTAACGATCAAGATAAACGTTTATACGCAGCCCTATTGGAGAATACAAGGGCACCATATAGGAACTATGATATTAGGGAAGGGTTAAATGATAGCACACAATCCAAGAAGAAATATCAGCAGGTGATCAAACCACTGATAGGCACACCATATAAAATGAGGAATCAACAATTGCACCATGGTGAAAAAGGAGGAGGAAGTATATTGCAACCAACATTACCCTCTGATAAACTCGCAGGCAAACAGCGAAAAGAGTATGTTTATTGGAATGATATCAAAGAATTGGTGGACCGCCTGCGATTATTGTGGAGTTCTAAAATGGCTGGTCACACCGGTCACGATAATGAGATAATATCGATAATAGAAGAATTGCGTGAAGAAGGTATCGTGTATTAATTGGCGAGTGATTAACATACATCCCACTTAATTCTGAATGTGCCTATATATAATAACGATACAATACTTGGCCCCTTATTAGTGCATAAAAGGAACTTGGAGCGATCACACCAATTCAGAAAATTCGAGCAGTGGAAAAATAAATATCGCCATGGAGATCAGCGCTACCAAAAGACTAATTGTCGATGAATTACATAAACCCGCAAGGCGAAACTTCAGAAGAAGGAGAACAGTTATAAAAGGATTCGCAGACTTGTGGCAAATAGATTTGGCTGAGATGCAAAATTTTTCGAAAGAAAATGGCGGTTATCGATATATTTTATTCACCATCGACTGCTACTCGAAATATATTTGGACAGAACCGATTAAAAATAAAACAGGTCCAGAAGTTACGAAAGCAATGGAAAAAGTATTGTCGGAAGCCAAATACGTACCTAAAAATATACAAAGCGATCTTGGAAAAGAATTCTATAATTCACACTTTGCCAATTTGATGTCAAAATATAAAATAAATCACTATTCAACATATAGTACAATGAAGGCTGCAATCGTCGAGCGAGTTATTAGAACTTTGAAGAATTGGATATACAAAGAATTTTCTGCAAGAGGTGAATACAAGTGGCGCGATATATTAAGACGCTTAACTAACGCATATAATAACAGAGTACATAGAACCATCGGTATGAAGCCATCTGAAGTTACACCTTCCACCATGCTTCGAGCTTACAGTCACCCAAAAATAGCGCCGAAGGCAAAATATCGAGTAGGCGATATTGTACGCATAAGCAAGTATAAGGGCGTGTTTGAGAAAGGCTATACAGCCAATTTTTCCACAGAACTCTTCAGAATATTTAAAGTAAATATTACTGATCCTAGAACTTACAGACTTGAAGATATGGAGGGCGCTCCTATCCGGGGGTGCTTTTATGAATTGGAATTGATGAAAACCAATAATCCTGACACATACTTGGTAGAGAAAGTCTTGAAAAAAAAGAAGAAGGGTAGCAAACTATATGTCAAATGGCTTGGGTTTCCTGAAAAACATAACTCCTGGATCGAAGAATCGGCTATTATTTGAAACATTAACATTTCATAGTGAAATATGTACAAAACTAATAAAGGCATTGAATATAATTTTTTTTATTGCATTCTCCTAATCTTATCCATCCCCAAACCCAATATACAGGGTGGCATTGAAATAAGTTCAAAAATATTTTAAACACTGAGAAAGCTCGGTGTGTACTATCAAATGGCGCTAATAGAATAAATTTAGTGATCAAAATAAGATTCGAAGTTTTACATTTCTTTTTCCACTCGAAGTTCTACACTGTAGCAAATCTGACACCACCTCTGTTCAAATTCCCATGCAGTACGCACAATCACGCGGAGTTCAATCATTTAAATTGTTTTATAGTGGCGTACTTGATTTTTCTCATATCTTGTTCAATTTTTGGGAATGAAATTTCTTGTTAATTAGGGGAATTAGAAAAATCTGATATCATGGAAATATTCCTTAGACTGTATTATATATGTGCTGAATATGTGCTGAAAAAAAACGCCCTGTATACGATAAAATATAAAAAAACAAAATGATCATTTGAAAAAATAGTCCTTTATTATTCATATAATATAATGTGTATAATAGCTACATGTACTACTACGCTTCTTCGTCTGAACTGTCTACTTCCTCTCCATAAAAGCTGTTGAGTGGTGGTAGCTGCAAATTCTGCCTATACACTCTTTCTTCGTAGCCCAGGCAAAAACAAACGCGGAAATGGTGGTCTTCATTTGGGTATAAATACCCAACAGCTTCACAGAAGTATGATGCCGAATGAGAACATCCTGCACAAATTCCATGCCAACAATCATTCCTGAAGCTATCGCAGACAAGACATCTCCTCAAACGCAGTCGATTCACCGTCGAAACACAGGCTCGGCACACATCTCTACAAATACCCATGTTGGTATTCCGCAGACGTTTCGAGCATTCTCGACATTTCGGCCCTCTTCCTGAATCCGGATGCGCCAATCGGGGAGCTTCTGGAGATCTCTGGCGGTTTCGTGCCAGACATTGCTGACATACTCCATTACATGGATTTATGCGGTTGGCAGGATATCCCACGTCACAGTTGTGGCAAATCACGTAACCTCCAACAATAGATGGGCGAACAGCTACAATTGGCTTGGAGTCCCACGATTTTGGATACGTCATTGGTGTAATAAGTGTTGAAATTGTTCTTCGTGATCGCTCTAATGCACTTATAGTGAAACGTCGAGGAAAACTGTGAAGATTTACACATCCTTTCCTCTTTTCAATACCCTCCTGACCCCCACTCGTCGCTCTTTTTTTTTGGAGAAAGTTACATCTAGGTGGGAGTTTTCTTGTTCGGTATTGGTCAATGTGTGATGCCCCACCCTCGAAATTCTGAATAAGAAGAGCAATCGTCCTCTTTAAACTTCAGTTGAAAATCACTATACATATAAGAAACATCACATATAGATATATACCTTCTATTGAAATGGCTGCAAGATTTGATACCGAGATGTCAAAAATCGCCGACAGGTTACGCAGACTTGCTATAATTGATGTCAATAACAGGCAAAGAAATGATGTAAGTACCTATCCCTTCTAGAATTCACTATGCTGTAAAATCAGTAAGACCACGTATTTAACTGTATATATGATTTTCTCTATAAAGAAATAATCATGAATTCTTTCAATATTCCAGGAAATAGAAGAGTCAGACGAGGGGTTTGGGGGAGAAGAAGACATCGACCGTCGTATGAGCTTTAGAAGCAAGCCTTTTGATGTAAGGCAAATGGGCGATCTTGATGGAAACGATAATTTCTGTAGTACCGTATCAATGGTAACTTTAGATACACTACAGGGCCCTAAGAACGTTTGCCATGATTGTTTCGCGCTGTATAGAAACCGCGTTGATAGAGGTGAATATCAGATGACGTCAGTACATCAGACGACAACTTGGTGGGAGATTCAGCGAATGTTCTGCGAGACTTGCCACCATAAACTCCACCAAATTCATCCTCTGGAAATGTGCGTCGTGTGCAATAGCACCAAAAAATATAATTAGAATTTAAAATTAGTTTTTTTTGTTAATAATATTATTTTCAACATTTTTCCAACTTTTTTATAATTAAATTCATAAACCCATTAAGTTATACACCTTAGAATAGTACAAAAATATAATTAGGATTAAAATTAGTTTCTTTTTTTGTTATCAATATTATTTTCCACATTTTCCAACTTATTTATAATTAAATTCATAAGCCCATTGAGTTATATTCCTTAGAATAGTACAAAAAATATAATTAGGATTGAAATTAGTTTTTTTTTATTACTAATATTATTTTCTACATTTTTCAACTCATTCATAATCAAATTCATAAACCCATTAAGTTATATACCTTAGAATAGTAATATATATATATATATATATATATAATTGATTGTACATATATTGTGAGATACCTACAATAGTTTAATAAATTCATGAAACTAATTACTTCTTATTATTATCCTCAGTAGTAAGTAGTACCTGTACTTCGTTGGTATGTATGTACATATCAAAAGGCCTTCGGCCTTACGAGAGCTCCTTCGATTTATGCAACCCAAAATACAATCCGTTATCGGTATGTTAACTATGGAATAGAATATATTTATTTACATTTTTTTGGTAGGTTTTTCGATATTTTGAGTGCTGTAGAACTGGTCAGGGAAAAATGTAATGTCGTTCTGAGGATTTCTGTGTGAAATGAAGAATAAAAAAATTAAAAAAAGATCAACAAACATGAGGGATTTGATCTCTCACGCCCGATCCGCTGGCTAGATCTGGTCCAAAATTTAACCCTGAAATCCGACGGCTCGCCCGATTCCATTTTTCAAAAAAAATCCCGGTACCGCTGAAGTTGAAAAAATTTGCAAAAAAAAACAAAATCGCCAAATTTTTCTGGACTGAAAAAATTTCGGAAACGACACCGTTCCAACCTTACACCTTAGTGTGTTTCCGAAGTGGTCCCCTAACGCACTTGGAATAGCAACCGCTCAACCAACTGAGGTAGGAAACCACATTTGTAAATTCGAGAAAACTTTTAGCGTTGTTACAAATCGCATAGGAATATCTAGCTACCTGTGATATATAGTGCGTTGGCAGTCACGTACCTTCCCGGGCGGTGTGCTTGCCTTAGGTTTAATACAGGACAATTAGGGCCGGTTTATTTGAAGGATTACCTACACCTTGTAGGCGAGCATTAGTTGTGTTAATTAGGGTTACGTTTTTGGATTATTAATGCATTATAATATGCCGTTCGTTCAATGTGTGTTTATCTTGAATATATTTGGACGGTCGCTATTATTTTTATTAGGTGATTAAATTTACACTACCATTCATTTCCTATAGGTAACTAGATGAATCTGAGAATCGTTTATTCGTTATACTTCGCGATGTTCTTCTGGTAATTTTAAATGAAGGTTCCAACTATCGCGGGAATTTTCATGTTTTGTGATCTATGCATTATTGTACATTTGACAGTAGGTACAATTTTAAATATTTGATGCATATTATAATATTCGGTTTCCCGAAAATTAACTTTTTTTTATGCTTCGAGCAATTAATCAATTGTTGCGAATGATTACATGGCCGAATAATTATTTTTGGATGGAATTTCAGTACAGTCAGACGGTTTTTCTATTTTCCTTAAAATAGTTCCTATATACTCCCAATTACTAATACAGTGAATTAGATATAATGTGGCATAGGCAGATTGTTTTATTTGAATGAATAATGTTTTGTGATCTATGAGTTATTGTACAGTAGGGTCATTTTTTAGATGCACGATTATTGAATATTTGATGTAAGTATATAATATTTGGTTTTCCGATAATTAGAATTGATTTTTCAAACTTGGTGCGATTAATCAATTGTTGCGAATGACTACTTGGCCGAATCTTTATATTTGGAAGGAATTTCAGTACAGGGTGTTCCTCTTGCACAGGGCGCTTCTTTAGGTCAGACGGTTTTTCTATTTTCCTTAAAATAGTACCTATATCGGAACATTCAATTACTAATACAGTGAATTAGATATAATGTGGCATAGGCAGATTGTTTTATTTTTCGAATAGTAAACCTACATATTTGAATGAATAATGTTTTACGATCTATGAATTATTGTACAGTAGGTACATTTTTTTAGATACATAATTATCGAGTATTTGATGAGTGTATAATATTTGGTTTTCCGTTGGTTAGAATCGATTTGACTCTAACCGCTGCTAGTACACTTATTATCAAATAGAAAATAATTATTCAATTTGTGGTTTGTGTGGTCTGACTACTTTAATCAATACTTTGTCAAATTAATCAACTAAAGCTTATTCAAATCATTTATTTAAATAGAGAGAAATTACAAAAAAAACATCAATGTCTCATTTTCTTCGCCAAGTTCCTCGGCTTGGTCCTCAGAGCCTCTGTAGAATATGGTGGATATCTAGTTCTTCTCTTCTTCTTGGACCATTTGCCCCCCCCCCCCCCCCCCCCCCCCCCCCCCCCTCTAAAGAGCTGCATCTACTTTTGTTGCAACTAGATAGTTTTGAAATTGCCTCAGACTGTCGACAGCAAGTTTTTCAATCTTCTTAGAAATCACATCCAATCGTTCATTCAATAGTCCCAATACCACACAATCTCTATCGCTAGATGGCAGCCCAATATTTGTTAAACGCTTCTCCTGCATGTCATAATCTCCATTGTCGTCAAGTTTGAAACCGATACCTGGCCGCCCTCGAAGCGAACTCATTGATTTGCTTCTCTTACGTCCAAACTTATCAATAGTTTCATAAGACATCTTCTTCATGCGGTAGCTTAATATGGACTGACTAGATCAGAGATGACTATGGGGTAATAAGCCATCTGGGTATACGCCATTATACACTACCACTTATATCAGATAAACTTTTCACATAGATATTTTTTGGGTTCGATATATTCAATTAAATAAAACGAAAGATATTCTTTAACAATACCTCTATTTATTGAGAAAAAAATATATATACTATAAACTAAATATTATATATAAAATTAAACTAAAATTGTATATAATTCCTCAGAGCTTCGTCCAAAAGTTCCTCGTCGTCCGTATCCATCTCCATATCTTCTCGGATATGTGCATCAAAGATGTGGGGCCTCCGATCTCTTGGAGGCGGTTCGACGTCGCTCTCTTCTTCTTCTTCAGAGCCACTGGCTTCTGAACTCTCGACGCTGCTGCCCTCCTCCTCCTCCCCCTCACTATCGGCGATAACGATAGTGGCCGCCGTTGTAGAATCACAGGGCCCAGGTGACTCCGCCCTTCCTCGGACACCTCGCACCTCTACATCTATAGAGCTGTCCGCTCCCCCATCTATCGACTCAAGGTGCCTCACAGGCCTCATTGAAGGCCTAGTTCGCCCACAGTCTGTGGTGGTCGTATCTGCTTCCATTACAATTACCAAATCCATTTGTAAGTTTTGGAATAGACTGACAACTCTAGAGGAGTTCTGCTGTTTTATACAATATATGGTGGAGGAGGGGTTGTACATAATGGGGAGGGGTGCACATAGTGGGGTTAGTGGGAGGGGGTATGAGTATAGTGGGGGTAGTGGAGTGAAAGATAGTTGAGGTGAGAGTAGTGGGGTAAAAAAAGAAAAATTCCAATTCATATACATATTGTATTACAAAGGAATATTCAATACATGTAACATGTAATGGTGAATACATTTTCAATGAAGCGATCATCTTATAATACAACTATACATAATTTATACATTTTGAATACACATATTTACAATGGACCTATACTAAGTTCGCCCCAAGTACTCTGCATTCGCCCGATTATAATGCTCGAGGCGAGTCTTCTCTGTTTCGCAGTCCTGACGAAATTTTTCCTCAGCTGCTAGCTGCAGATCCATTTCAGCCAGGCGTGAAAGCAACTCATCTCTTTCCGAAGAAATGGACTGACTTTTTGTTTCACTTCCTGCGATCAGTGAATCCACGTTCGCATACCACTTCCTCAGTGCTTCATCATATTTCCTTATCAGCTCAAATGGAGCTTCTGGAGGCGGCGGGATACGATCGTGAACGGGAGCATTATATTCGGTACCGCCACCAACAACAACACAACCGTCGGTCGGCTGTTGCTCTTGTGGAGGTGGCGCATCCACATCAATCGCTGCAACACTTTCTCGTTGAGCAGTTGGTGGGTGCACCACATCTACACGAATCACATTCACCGTTCTTGTAGGTTGTGGGTGCTGCTGATTCTTGTGGCATTTATACCACTTCGACACCTTACCACCCTGGTAGGGATTTGCTTTGCCCTTATCATCAAGAAACTTATGAAGGATAGATGAAGGTCCAGCTTCCCCCTTATTCTTCATAGAAGTTTCTCGATAATTAGTATGCCTTGATTTGGCCGATGACATTGATGGCAGCAATGATGATGATTTTTTTCTCAAAAAAAGTTTCTTACCCTTTCTAGAGGGCATAAAGTCCTCATCACCATCGCCGCTTTCACTACCATCTTGAAATACTGGCGTGGGGCTAGCCGGCGTTAGCTTTGCCTGCGGTGAAGACGCCAATTTGAGCCCTTTAGTAGGTCTTCTACTTGCACTGCCGCTGGCGCCGCTAACGCTCGCTGGCGAGTTGGCAAACTGTTGTGGTGGTGATGGCAGTGACGAAGCACCAATTTCTGGCGCACAGAGTACTCGAGGCGTGAAGTCATTCGCCCATGCTTCCTCTCCATTCAAGAACTCGCCGATCTCCCTACTGAGCCACCTTCTTTGCGAGTCGGTCTGCAATTCTGGGTCCATAGGAAGATCACTTATGGACATGTCTGAAACAAGGCATTAGGGAAATATCGAAAAAGTTACAGCATGGGTGATATGAAAACTCACCTAAGTCAGGAGAACTCCCCACACCTGGACCCTCCTCTTCGATGAAGGCCGCATCCAAATTCACTGGAGTAGACATATCTGAAACAATATATCAGCATTGTAGAGGAAGTGAAACGAAAAATATGGATGGTATCAAAACCAATGATGATATAATATATTAGTACTTACTCGTAAGTTGTTGTTTTGGGGCGGCAACGGGCTGGCTCAAACAAAATGCGGTGGTATATGATTGGACAAGTTGGTATTCTGGTTGTAGGCAATATCTGCTAACAGAATGAAGAGTGACTGTAAGCACTTCTGGTTTTATCTACTAACCTCCCACCGCATTTTCCCTCTCTCTACTCCCACCACCACCGCTGTGACCTTACATGCTAACTTGCGAACACTATTTTCACCTTGTGGATATTGACACCCCAAGGGCGATTTCATTCCAAGGACATTTATACCACGTATCATGAAGGTCATTATCTGAGGTGCGAAGGAAACAAAATTCAATTGAATAAAAGATTTATTCACACACACACGCGGTATAGAATAGCAGTATACAAGAATATACATTTCAATAAATATGTACATGTACAATGGATATAATACATTTGTAAGCGCAAAATATCAATGGATATAATACAAGAAGGAAATTAATCTAGAAACATTCATTTTTACAATTAATTCAGAGTTGGGTATAGAATTCACTATTAAGTTTGGGATTGTTCCATCAACATTTTTATGAGGTAATCCAGGTTACCATCATCGGAATTATCTTTATGGCCTGATGCTTCCATAGAACCAACCGCCTGTTGGAACCAAAGCAAATTACGTTCGGGGCTCGTTTGATAAAATTCGATGTCATTGTGCCCCCAAGGTAATGTTTTAGCCGTATTAGGTATGATAAATCGCTTGTCGTCATGATATGAAAGGGCGACTTTGTTCCTCATTTCAGTATAGATATCATGTCGCTCGCTGCGGAAACTACACATTTTTCTGAATATCAAACCACCCTTTTCAACAATTTTCTTATAATCGTCTAAAGTTAATTGACTTTTAACGACTGCTCTAGACACACCCTTTGCTTTCTTCAATTCGCTGCTCAAAGATTGAACATAGTATGCTTTGGCACCGGTTCCATAGAAACTTACAATAGGGTCATTCGGGAATTCATCCTTCATATTTCCTACTACGGATTTTGTAATTGGGATATTAAATTTATTATCTGCAGGATAATTAGATGTGTCGAAATAGCTTATATTTTCCTTCATGAAATTGTAGAAGTTTTCTGTTTCTATCTTCAATATCAATGAATCTGTGTCCGTGTACAGTAACTGTGATTTCTCGACATAATTTTTCTTAATACATTCATATAAAAAATTATATATAACAACTTTCGACACATCTAATATACTGAAACCTAAATAAAGCGGTTTATCGTAATGTACCCTCACTCTACCCATATGGATAGCGACAAAATTTTCGTGGAATACCTTACAGGTTTTGAAATTTGGGAGTGCTATCAACACATTGGCACCCTTTTTCGATTTTATACTCTCCCAATGGGTAACAAGTTTGATATCACTCCTTTTATCTACATTTTCCATCGTTTTACCATAAACTGAGTTCACCATATTCTTGTATAAACACTTGTCGGCTTTGTTTTTACTTTTGTTACGCATCTCTGTATTGAGGTCAACGTATTTTTTCAACCATGGTGATTGAAGAAACTTCAAGGCCCTATGGATTTTAACCAATACCAAACCATTTTCAATAGCCTGTTTCAGATTTCTATAATGAACGATATATTTAATTTTGTTGAAAAGATTAGGAATCAGTTTTTTCAGCTTAGAAGTCGAACCAGGAGGGACAATGGATTCCACGAGGAAAGGGAGGTCTGAGTGGACATCATGTAATTCTTGGGGGTAGTACACATCCACTTCGAGTACATACCCACATGGGCTATCATCTGCAACACTCATTATATCTAATTCGCTAATTTCCTGATTAGTTAACCACTTGAAATCGGAAGTGGGTAGCGGTTGTGACATACTATGCCCATATAAGTTAGTCGCATCTAAATACATTATGAATGATGAAGGCTCGCTTGGATTGAAATTTGGGAGGAACTGATTGTTTGCTACATGGCTCCTCAAGCTACATTGGCTTATCCCCCCTCTTATGCCTTTTTTGAAGAAATTTATCATGTCAATGTCGGTCAACAACTCCAATTCGATTTTCGTATACCTCAACATAGCATCCCACGATAAACCGGGTGCTGTATAATATTGGCACGGATCTAACTTATACGTTTTCAAACAAACCTCCCGAAAGTTCTCGAACACATCGCATAATAAAAGAACATCCGATTTCAAATAAGCGTCTGAATAATCCCCTAGCGTTTTACATTCGAATAATTTCCACACGTGCTCAGCTCTTCGATAATCCTCATCTGAAATGTGCCTATTAGATAAATTATCGTAAAAATCATTTTTAGTCGGTAAATTTTGATTGTCGAGTTTATCTATGGAGGTTACGAAGCTATATGGGAAAACACCTTTCTGTGTCATATATTCGAATTTTTCGCGATCTGGAAAATATCTAGCCGTTTCGACAAACTGATCTGTATTCAAATTCCCGGCTAATGATTGAAGAGGTTGTGCGAGAAATTTGTAACTATCTAAGAATCGGAGTTTCAGGAAGATATTATGATTTTGACCATTTTTCCCCAAATATTCACCAACTAAAATGTGCTTAGTAAATGAAATATATTTTTCCTTAGTTTGTGCGACACAATCAACTTTCTCTTCGCGATCAAATAATTGCTTTATGAATAGATGGCTATCATAGCCGCTCATATTGTGAAAGAAAATTGGTATGAAATTCGGGATTTTGTAATTCAAATTGCATGCTGAATGTGCTGCCCCAAATCTTTTTTTACCCGTCAAATGACAGTGATCTCTCACTTTTACATCACCTAACCGGAATGGTTTTTCGCAAATGCCACACTCGGTAGCATTAGCAAAATCGGCTTCTTCTACTTTCGTTAATTTTCTCATTGGAACTACGTTCTTCAGATATAAGTCATATATTTTTTTCGAATCATTTACTATACTAGATACAAATTTCTTCGCCGCATCTTTTCCGCGGAATGTAACAAATTTCGTGATGGAATTGTCGTAGGAGCATTTGATGAGGTATGCGAATGAGTATGGTTCATGCACAAATGTTCTATTAGTATAGGATTTCTTCGGGTCCGGCTCACTAGTGTGTATCGGCTTCAAAACTGATTCGAAATCCGCATATATAACAAAAGGTACCATCATTTGTTTCTCAAAATTCTCAAATTTCAAAATATTTTCAGGTACTGAATTTCCAAATTTATCTACTTTGACTGCTGTAGTTGGTGTTGTCGTAAATGTGTGATTACAGTCGCTCAATTGATGACGTAATAGCTTAGCCTCATCCGAAAAATGTATCAAACACCCATCGCAGAAAAATTTCTTATGCCCGTTCGAGGACATTTGGGCGGACACCAATCTAGATAAATGTTTTATCCAACAATAGTGGCTCTCACCCGAATCATTCGTTATAAGGAGCAAGTTCACATGTTTACTCATTCTTTTCTTCGAATAATAGAGTGGGCCGACAACGTGGTATTTAACTTGTTGATTTTCTATTACGCTTTCCAACCCATAAACGTTGATGGAGCAATCATTGAGTATTTCAAATTTTGGAATTTTACTCACTTTCATAGGAAACTCTATACCACTCAGATTCAAAACTGTAGAGAAGTGCGGGTATGAAGATATCTCACAATGTTTGGCCCTTGCTGGATATAGGGCGGACGTCACGGCCCAAGCAAAACAGCATTCATCCTGATTCACCACATTCACTACCGCCCTCTTATTGTCTATGAAACTAGGTAGTTTGATGTAGGAACACCCACGTAGCGGACTGTATTTATTGATGTTTATTTCGAGAAATAGTATTTTCTCTAGAGCCCAACCTGTAACAATAGAAAAGTGATTGTTTTATTTATTCAAAGAATTGAGTTATATAGGTGTGATAATGCAGATATTCAAATCATTCTCAACTCACCGGAATCGCGTTCCTCAAATTCAGTTGTTTGGTTCACGATGATGTCTTTGAATGTATCGATGATGGCATCCAAATCAAGGGATGAATCTACGATGTGATTCGGTGTCGCAAAGGATTTGATGTCGTGAAGATCCTGAGATTGTAGAATATATCTACCGAATACTTCCATATTAACCTTGATGGTGTGGTGAATCGACAGCATATTCCCCAATAGGGATGATAAAGTCACCTTATTTTCGGTAAAGAACGTGTTATAATCCAAGACATCCGTTCTACATTCCAATCTATAACTGATAATGCGACACTTGAATGCGTTTTCGATAACATATACACCATCTCTATAATTAACGCAAGCGTTCGAACGATGTTCCAAAGTCCTTTTGTGGGCAGCCATTTTATCGATTGGAACGGTTTTATTGCAAACGGTACACGCTTGCATGTTGCCAGACGTTGATGCTTGATGAATAGTGTCACTCAACCGCGGCCTCTTCGACATTGGTGGATCGAGATTTCCCACACACGACTTTTTTTGGTGGCGACGTAAATTGTCACTGCGGGTGAAAGATTGGCCACAAACGCAGGTCAACATGTTTATCACTCGCGAAAAGAAACGATAGAGTTGAACGATCGACGATGTCAGGAAGACTACAGTCTGGGCATGCAGAAATCGGATTTATAGAAGAGGGGAGTCGTGGCGTAGCCTCACCCCACTACACCATCAAACAGCCTTGGGAAGAAGAACACATGCGCACGAGAGTGGATACACTCAACCCAAGGCCACCACGACAATTGTCCGAGATGAAACCTCCGTATCCCTCCCAAGGTCACTCCCAAGGTCACTTCTAAGACCACTCCCAAGGTCACTCCCAAGGTCACTCCCAAGGTCACTCCCAAGGTCACTCCCAAGGTCACTCCCAAGGTCACTCCCAAGGTCGCTCCGAATGTCACTCCTCCAAGGCCACCCCCCAAGGTAACTCCCCCCAAGGTCACTCCCCCCAAGGTCACACTCCTCTGGCCTTGGGGGGAGATTTGGAAATGGCTAAAGCCCTCTACTCCTGTCATATCTGCGGGTTCAAATGCAAACCCAAATACCAGATCCGCAGACACATCAATACGCACGGTGGATACAGGTGCCAGATTTGCGGCAAGCATTTCAAGAGAGCTGCAACAGCTCTCATCCATTCCTACATACATGGAGATGAAAGAAGGTTTCAGTGCCAGATTTGTGGGCTGAGCTACCTGAGTCCGCACCAGCTGAGAGCGCATATCTATAAAGTTCATAAAAGGAAACACATTGAGAAACCTCCAACTACTTACAATTGCGACAAATGCCACAAAAAGTATGGATCGAAACAAACGCTCCGTAGGCATTTTTCCAGCAATCATCAGGAGATGGGGATAGACATATCTTTGATATGTGAGGTATGCGGGAAAAGGATGGAAACAAGAACTAGCTATAGGATCCACATACGCATGCACACTGGACAAAAACCGTACAAATGCTCGCATTGTGACAAGAGTTTTGCTGCTAGGTGTCGGTTAACTACACATATCAGGACTCATACTGGCGAAAAACCCTACCAGTGCTCGACCTGTGGAAAGAAATTCGGACAACACGCACCTTTTTGGTATCACATGAAAATCCACACTGACGAGAGGAAACACGTTTGCAAAGTCTGTGGAAAGAGGTTTATATCTCAGAGTAACATGAAATTACATGTTAAAACATGCCTTACTGTACAGAAAGAATGACAGGAGTTCAATAATTATATTTTCCTACGGCTATAACACAAAATTGCTCCCGTTTTACTGTGTTCGATACGTCAATGAGGTAATTTGTATGTCATCGATATTTTTTCCGTATCTGATATCACAATGACTCCATTTCAAAAAAATCTCATCGCTCATCATCTGTCTAATAGAAGAGCATTGCTGCCGCAAGCCGCTGTTATCTGTTATAGCCGTAGAGAAATTATAGTGTATAACTTGCACGGAATGCTAATTTCCTACTCGCCTATGGCTCATGCTGCAAACTTCATTCTCGTGGGATATCACTGAACTAAATCGTTAAACAATATACTATTTGTTCTGTTGAAAATTTTATAAATTCGAAAATAAACATGATATCATTCTTTTATGGAACGCATTTCATTTTCCCATGATTCTTCTATAGAAAAAAAGTTATGTTGAAAAATAAAATATTTTCATCACATATCTTGTTGAAAAATAAGATGTGACATAACAAAAGGTTCGTATTTTCTCCATGTTTCTCCTCGGGACTAATCGATTGAACATTTTAGGCGGACCAAATCCGGCAGACCTGGATCAAAATCATCAACCACCAACCACAAAGTACCCAGAGAAAAAGAGAACAAAATCCAAAACCTATTCGAATCCCAAGAACCCATCCAATGTGACCTCTGCAAGCAGACCTTCACAACCACTCTCGACTACGCCTTCCACTCGAAATACCACAACAAAGAAGGCCACTACTCCTGTCACTTCTGCCAAAAAAAGTTCTCCAAGAAAGACCACTTCCGCAAACACATCATGTCCCACAACGGCTTCAAATGCGAGCAGTGCAGCAGAGTCTTCAAACGCAAATCCACAGCCTTGAACCACCCCCACAAATGGGAGAAGCTGTACCAGTGCAACATCTGCGGCAAGACTCTAGGCTCCTCCTACAGCCTGAGTATCCACCTGAGCAGCGTGCACGAAGTGAGAGAAACTGGAATGCCTGTGCCAAAATACCAGTGCAGCATCTGCCAGAAGCACTACCAGTACGAGACAGGTCTCAGGCTGCATTACTCCAGCAGACACAAAGAACTAGGCATCGATTACACCGTTATCTGTGACGTCTGTGGCAAAAAACTGTCCTGCAAGAGCAAGCTGACGCAGCACTTGAGGACCCACAGCGGAGTGAAACCTTACGGGTGTACTGTGTGTTCCAGGAAGTTCTCCACGAAAGACCTGATGACCTCGCATTTGAGGGTGCATACTGGGGAGAAGCCCTATGTTTGCATGTATTGCGGCAAGGAGTTTGGCCAGGGGGCTCCGTATCGGTACCACTTGAAGACGCATACTGGGGAGAAGTCCTGCAGCTGCCCCATTTGTGGCAAGCAGTTTATATCGAGGGGGAATATGAGGATTCATGTTAGGAGTTGCAGTATGGGCAATGGGCGTGAGATTGAAGGGCGGGTGTCTGTGTTGACTAGGGTCAAGATGGAGCTGGCTGAAAAAGATTCCAGGTCAATTGATCAGTAGAGTTTGAATGCAGAGGTGAATGAAGCTCTGTATCTTCCCAGAGCTCTCAGATTACTACCTAATTATTCCATTTGAATATGAAAAGATAAAATCACCGAAATTCACTAGAAAATTATTTTCTGAGACAACTAGAATTCCATCCTATTCCATTCCTTGGAATTTTTGAGAGCTTTTGGAATTTTTTAACTTCAAAAATGTTACTTGGTTATTATTATTCATATTTGTAACATTGAAATCTTCATAGTGCTAGGTGGTTTGTAATAGAAGTACTCCACTACCGTCTCAGCTCTGGCCATATTTCGGAAGATAATGGGGATTCTATTTTTTTGTTATTGTAGATATTTGTAGGCCTGTTAAGAATAAGCAAAGTTGTTATATTTGAAAAATGAATATATTTATATACCTTCCCTGCAGAACCGATCAATAAAAAGTTTGATAAGCTGATTCATTATGACATCAGAATCTGAGAATCTCATAAAAAACAGGGGTATGAGTATCAAATAAGTCCAAAAATCACCATCGGAATTAAATAAAATACTGAAAAAATAATATTGTTATTTTTTTATTTCACCTAGGTCCCACTAAATGTATCACCTCCCTTTATCCTCGTAAGTCTCAACATATTCTGGTTATTCAAAAACTTATGGATTCATTTAAGAATTTTTCGAATACCAGCTCACTTTTTCTTCATATCAACAAAATACAGGGTGGTTTCATAAAAAGGTTTCTTCAAATAAAACGATCTGTATTTTTCTCCATAAATTGATGAAGCTCATCAATCTGAATTCAAAAATATATATACACAATATAATTAATATACTATTTCATTTGGAAATAAATGTTTCTAAGCCACCCTGTATTTTGTTGATGTAAAGGAAAAATGAGCACAGATTCAAAATATTCGTAAAAAAATATTCCAGAAAAGTTTTTGAATTACCATTTGAGTGGGATACCCTATTGGAGACAATTCATAATCAGAAATGTTAATTTCTCGTGGCCTATTATAGGAAATGTATATTTTCCTATCATGAATGGAAAAAAGCTATGGCATGAAAATTATTTTCTACTGTAGTAGTATGAAATGAAGTTGCTATCAATACACACTACAGACACTATCGAATTTGAGTGCTCCAGACTGTCGAATTTAATGATATCCAAAATAGCGCATCATCTATGAATGAGTAGAAGTTGCGGTAGTGTATCCTAACCCCCACCGCTACCTTTTCAGCTCCTCCCCTATTGGTCACGTGACCCAAACGGGCGTGCCTTGATAATATTGAATGTATTTTCAGTTTTAGCGAAAGGAAGAATACCTGTGATCCTGACACTGGAAGAAACATGTATGAAAATATTATCGATCTCAACTCACCGACTGCACCAGTGAAGTGTATTTATTGTACAAAATCTTTTTCTTACCACTTGGATTTAGCGTTGCACTCTGTGATGCATGTCTCCCAGAAGATATACCAATGTTATTCTTGCGATTACCAAGACAGTAATTCCTTTTCTTTCAAGAACCACATGGAAAGACACGAGAAATTGGTTTGCACGAAGTGTGACAAAAAATTAAAAAACCGAAAGATGGCTCGCCGACATTCCAATTTACACCGTATGGAATCAGAATTGGTGAAATGTCGTCTTTGTGGCAAGGAATTGATGAAAAAAGACATGAAGATGCATAAGTCTGAGGTGCACAAGGGCTCCACACCTGGATCTGTCAAGTGTTCCGTTTGCAGCAAAGTATACTTGAGTCGTTCGAGTCTCAAGAGCCACTACTCCTTCCACCACAAGGAGTTTGGGATCAACACTTCGAAAATCTGCGATATTTGTGGCAAAGTTTATTGCAACAACGAGAAGCTAAAAGAGCACATGAGGTCACATACAGGAGATAAACCTTTTCCTTGTACTGTTTGCCCGCAGAAATTCATGAGGAAGCAATTGCTCACGAAGCACATGCGGAAGCATACTGGGGAGCAGCCCTTGGAGTGCAATATCTGTGGTAGGAAGTTCGCTTACGATAATGGGTACAGGTATCATATGAAGACTCACACTGGAGAAAAGAAATATTGTTGTCCCGTTTGTGGGAAAGCGTTTATTTCGAAATCTAATATGAAGGTCCATGTTCATGGCTGTAGTGCACCGAACATCACGTGAAATAAAAAAAATCTAGTTAACGTTTACTCTTTTCTTTCTCAAAATTGTTCGTGTTACGTATAAGTATTTCAAGTGCTAGTCATGTTTGAAATATCAAGAATTTTTCAAGTCAATTGAGAATTTGTTCACAAAGTTCTTATGATACCCTGAGTTCTCTTGAATCAACATAAATGTCCTAGGTTTACACAGGGTGGCAGATTCTCTCCAAGATTATGGAAACCGATTATACAGGGTAAGTCGTAACTATTAGGTCATAGGCTAAGAGCGTATTGTTTAGATCAATATATGGCGATGCAACAAATGCTCAAAGTGGTTCTCAGTGGGAATTGCTTGGAAGGAGTATCTGCAGGAACATGTTGAGTCATCGAGTTTTTTATGCATTATATGCCATAAGTGGTTTCAAGGTCAGAATGAGTTCATAGTCAGAGAGATTCAGAAACCACATATCATACTGTAGATCATCAATGCGAACAAGTTCAAGTTGTTGTTCTTTTTTGTTCATTTTTTTCTCATAACTTGCAATTGACCGTGTTAACAAGAAACATTTGGGCTTGTGAAGAATGTTCAACAATGAATATTTTCTACTCGTTAGTATACCTGGTGATGAATTAATAATCATACGACTCATTCGCAAAGTATGGATGTACTATACACCTTTGGACCTTTGCCACTAGATGACTCTGAAGGCTGGGTCATCTTGTGATCATCCTTCTCCCTCATTTGAGCATTACTCTGTAGCATATACAATGCCCCGCAATCAAAGTGGGACACCTGAAATTTCTGTTCAGATTCGTAAGATTATATCTTCCAAAAAAATTCAGATTTCAGATGCTTATTTTCTTGTCTTCAGAATCATGAATTCGAGAAAAATGAAAAAAATTGTGCATGAATATTTCACAGGGCAATGAATGGCACACTGCAATCTTGCATCAGCTAACAATATTTCCACGAAAGTCGACTATTTTTCTGAATTATTCATGACATTTCTTTGTCCACAGGTAAGTCCTGAACGTTTTTCAGGTTTTTGCTATTAAAAACGATTAAAAAATGTGGTACGTCATATTCCCGTTGAATATAAAATGTAGGGGCTTCAAATGACGTGCTGATCTCGATTCTATGCCAAATTTTGCTCTGGAATTATGAGTTTGGTGAAGTGGCATAACTTGAAAAAAGTTGAACTCAACATCAAGTATTCTTATTATTTATGCATTTCAGGTACGACTTGTTCCTCCGGAACGGACACAACGAAGAAAAAATAATTTTGATTATCGAAAACGGGGATAATTCAGAAGATAACGCCACCAACACCGAACAAACACAAATCCAAGACCCTCTCGATTGGTCCACTATCCTAGAACCCCATCCAAACTCAGACGCTTCTCAACCCAACCCAGACATCTCATTCCAATGCAAAATATGTAAATACATCCTCCACTCCCCCAAAGATTTCAACGATCACGTCCGCCTCCACGTAGAGGAAAACGAACTCGTTAAATGCGTCATCTGCGATGTACCGATGACCAAGAAAGAAATGAAACGGCACAGACTGAAGATGCACACCAGCCAAAACGGGCTGATCAAGTGCTCTGTGTGCGACAAAGAATACAACCAATCCACCAGCTGCAGACAACATTACATCCGCAACCACAAAGAGTTCCACGTAGTCAACACTCTAGCTAGGATGTGCCAAATCTGCGGAAAAATACAACCCTCCCAGGATAGGTTCCTGGAGCACCAAAGGACCCACACTGGAGAAAAGCCTTTCCTTTGCTTGTTGTGTCCGAAGCAGTTCAGAACGAGGGACAACCTGAAGACCCACACGAACAACTGTCATCTGAGGGAGAAGAGATTTGCTTGCGAAGACTGTGGGAGGACGTTCTACAGTCGTGGTACGTTGTGGTACCACAGCAAGACCCATTCAGAAGAGAGGCAGAGAAAATGTGATAGATGCGGGAAAAGGTTCATATCCGTGAAGAATTTGAGAGTACACATGAGGAGATGCGCCAAATAGGGCGGTGTTGATTCTTGTTTTTCAATAAAAATTATTGAATTTCGTTTTGGGCTATAGTAGTCATTGTTTCCAGTTCCTTGTCAGCTTTGGAGGCTGCTTGATCCATCTAGTAGTAGAGTTTTAGTGATGTGGATTTGACTTAGGCTTCAGTTGTAAGTTCTAGTCGTGGTATTAGCCAGTTCTCTATTCTGTTCATTGAAACCTCTGTTTTTTTTGTAGAACTAGAACCAGACGCAGAAAAACGAAAGGAGCAGACTTGGAAGAGAGCAAACCCAAAAGAAATAAACCCAACTCTCCTGAAGAAGACCCAGATTTCCAAGTGGTAGAAAAACCAGTCAAACCAAGAAGAATGAAGAAAGAAGATCCCGAGTATCAGCTAGACAAAATAATAAACCTGAACGAAGTCACCCAGCTCTTGACCTGCAAAGCCTGCCCAGCAACCTTCAAGTCCCACTTGGACTTGGGCTACCACTCCAGAGTTCATAACAAAGACGGCATGTACTCCTGCCATATGTGCGAATACACCAAAGAGACTAAAAAAACCTTCAAAGTCCACATCAACCGGCACGATCTGTTCAAGTGCGAAAAGTGCAACAAGATACTAAAAAGCAGGCTATGCGCCTACAAGCACTCCAAGTCCCACTCCTTACAAAGCACAGTACAGTGTGAGATTTGCGGTAAGCACCTCAAGAAACAATGCCTGTCCATCCACAAGAAAATCCTACACTGCGATGACAGAAACGCACTAATCACCAAATGCCCCATCTGCAGCAAAGAGTACCAGAACCCAAGTAGCCTAAGACAGCACTACTCCGCTATCCACAAAGAACTGGGTATTGACGTAACCGTGGTTTGCGACATATGTGGAATGAGGCTTTCTTGCAAGGGGAAGCTTCCCCAGCACCTGAGGACCCACACTGGGGACAAACCGTTCGCTTGCAGCGAATGCCCGAAGAAGTTCATCGCCAAAGACATTTTGGCAGCGCACATGCGCGTGCATACCGGCGAAAAGCCGTACCAGTGCACGTACTGCGGGAAGAAGTTTGCTCACAGTGCCCCCTACCGGTACCACATCAAGACGCATACTGGGGAGAAGCGGCATTTGTGCCAGCTGTGCGGGAAAGGGTTTATTTCGAAGGCGAATATGAGGATACACTTGAAGAGCTGTACTTTTTCCATTAGATAATTCAGTAGCATAGATCTTCTTGAAGGATGAAATTACCTCAAATGTACACAGTGTCGCAGTTATACGTGCCATAATTTCAGATGGTGATGGTATTTTGTCTTCCCTATTACTGATGACGTGATAGCTTGCATAGCGATATGTTCATTCCAACTACGAAATAGCCAAAATGTCACAGGAGAAAAACAACTACTTTACAGACTAATGCTAAAAAAATATGCATAGATTCGTACAATAAGTGCCATAGGGAATTGTCTCAGCGCGTTTCAATGCCGATTGGATTCTTGATTTAGGTTTCGCTAAGTTAGTGGTCTAGGGACTGCTCTCTGGTGAGTACCTTACACTGATGAAGGGCCAGAAGCCTGAAACAGGTATGTAAGTGTCAAGCGTTAACCTGGCTACTATCTAAAAACAATCGGCATCAAGAAGAAAAACATTCGTATCAGTATTTATTTACACCAATCGAGGCATAGATTTCGGGAGGATTCCTGTATGGTATTAGCCAGGAAAGTAGTTGTTTTTCTCCTGTAATCTACCATTGTCGTTTATTTTTTTTTTCCTTGGTATGTTTGTTTTCCGGTGACCGAGTTACACTGATGAGTATAGGGGATCAGTTGCATAATTTAAAAGTATTACAGATTCATCTGAAATGGCACGTATGCTGTATGAACATGCGAATCGCATGAAACTTTGAAACGATTGACTAGAAACGAAATCAATAATCTTCTTTAATCATTGATTATTATGATTTTGAAGGAGATATAGCCGTACTTTGGGATCGGAAAAAGATCGATTCGGCTCTGCATGTGAATTTTTTATTTTCGCAGAAATCTTGCCGTAGATATATAGATGAATTACATGTAAAAGAGTATCCTGAACAAATTATTGTGACAGTTGAAATGGAAAATTGAAAATGAAGGAGATAGCATAATGTGATATAGAAGATAATAAAAAAGAAACAGCTCCTTACTCGTCTATTTATATGACCGTGGAGTTTGGAAATTAAATTTTTATCTGATAGATATTCGTGAAAATTTTAATGAATTCTATATGATAGATGAACAGATAGTGAACAAATAACTACTCAGCATCACTTTCAACTGTCATACTGTCAAAAAGGACAATTTCAATATTTTTTCTTGGTGATGTATATATCCTCACACTCGATTTTGTGAATGTCAAATGAATGAAGCAGGAAATATGTTCTAATATTCCTCATCACACTTCCAATAATCAATTAAGTAGAACTTATTTATTTATATTTTATAATTCCTTTTTATCTCCGTCTGGTAAATGTAACATAATAATGATGCTATTTTTATATGAGATAGTAAAAATTATAATCCAAAATATACAGGATGTCCGGAACGGTCATGCCGTAAATGAAAGATCTGATAGAGTAAGCCTGTACTTCATATACTAAAATACGTCTTTCGCGCTTCATCACCGATTATTGACCTTGAAAGTTAGAGTAAAGAAAATGAATAAACGGCTTCTCAGTGATTATCATACAGGATGTGACTGTTTTTTCGTTAATAAAAGCATTTTTGACAGGAGTGGCAAATTTCACATTTTGCTTTCAGCGTTTGATCCCTTCATCTTCTTCTACAAAAATACTTCAGTTCAATTGATATCTTGTACCAATCTACTGAAAATCGCATTTAATAACATTCATCCCAACCGTGATAAAAATCCATTTATAATCAATGTATGGATAAGACTAATTTTAAACTGCTCAATTATGGATCTTATATCGATAATGGAACTTTAAATGTTCATAAATATTCAATTTTTTTGCAAGTACATCCAGATTTCTTGTAAGAAGAGGTTCTTTTGATTATTCGAGGTGTGGCTGACGCACGATGGTGCGTCTCCTCATTTCGACAAAGCTGTATGAGATCATTTGAACATCACATTTCCCCATGGTCCTTTTCCATGGCCACCTCGGTCACCTGATCTAAATCTACTTGATTCATTTCTTTGGGGCTCTCTTGAATGTTTAGTCTATGAAACACCTGTAAATATTAGGGATGAGCTTTTGAATCAAATTTCTACATCTGCACACGCCGTAAGAAATATATCATCACATATTATCTCGAGTACAACGCAGATGTTTAGACAACTCAAGAAAAAGCGCTGAAGTTCAAGATGCACATATTGAAAACCATTTTTAATAATCTGTTTTCCTCCACTGATCAATAAATAGGTAAATCAGTCTTTTATTACCTCTGAAATGGTTTGAATGTATATTTTTAAATGCGATGTTCTCCAGAACAGTACAAGATATCGATTGAAATATAGTATACCATTTTTGTAGATAATACTGTATAAAACATATTCACTGAAAAGCTAATTACATATGGGAGGGACCATTAGTATGAGTTCATTCTGCTGCCCGAATATCATTGATACCATAGCAACTGTTTGAAAGTTATTCATGAAATTCTCTTTTTCCACTTTCAAGGTCAATAACTCCGCAACGAAGTACGATCGAATTTTTTTTAATGAAGTACTATCATTATTTTGGCTGACTATCAGCCCTATCATTCACGACATGACCTTTCTGGATACCCTGTATAACTATTTATAAGAATTTATGAACACCATAAAAGAGTGTGTGTTTTTCAATATTTATGAATGATGAACTCGTGAATAAAAATTGTATCATCCCCCTTCTAATTCTTGGTACTATTTTCTTGTGAAATGAAGAAATTAGCATCTTCATGGGCTGACACTATCAATGAAAAGCAACTTAGTCGATGGGTAAGGCATGTTTACATTTCGTTGATATCACCTTGAGAAGGTATGCCGATGGTATGTGGTCCTCATAAAAACAACAGTAGTAGAGCAAAGAGAGTACTAAATCACACAGGACTACACCTGTTGGAGAATTCCCAACAGGTAAATACATATATGTAAGTTGGAATTGTATCTGTCTGCTAGGAAGTGCCAAGCGTACGTTCGTTTGCTCGGCATTTCATAACAGATAGATGTATACAACTCCAACTCACATATGGCTTTACCTGTCACTGATCTGGAATTCTCAACAGGTAACGCCCTATTTGATTTCGCACTCTCTTTGCTCTACTACTAACAACAATCTAAAATAAACTAACCAATCCCATTTTTCAGATCCAAAACTAAGAAAAAGAAAACAGCGAAGAAAATCCACAGGTACCAAACCCGAAGGAAGAAAAATCTCCCTCAAAACTCCGACTCAGACCCCGACTTCACCCCTGACGAAATCAAACCCGTCATCAAATACGAGAATAAATCTAATGAACTGAATGAAGAATCAGATGATTCAGTCCATAAGCTCAAGAAGAAATCCGACAAGGCCAAGAAACGAAGAAACATCAAACTTGAGCTCATCAAGATAGAGAAATTCATCAACCTCAACGAGGTCCAAACCCCACTACCTTGCAAAGATTGCCCTAAAACCTTCCCTAGCCACGTAGAGCTAGGTCTCCACTCCAGAACCCACAACGCAGACGGCTTCTATTCCTGCCACCAATGCGAGTACAGGAAAGACAAGAAATCCCTATTCAAGAACCACATTCTCAACCACGATCTCTGGAAATGCGAGAAATGCGACAAGATATTCAGGAACAAGCGCTGCGCCCTCAAGCACTCCAAAACCCACATCGTCAAAAGCTTCGTCCAGTGTGAAATATGCGGCAAAGATGTCAGAAGCGTCTACTTGGACACCCACAAGAAACTAGTACATGCCGACGAAAAAACCGTCCAAATCTACAAGTGCACGCTTTGTGACAAAGCTTATAAAAACTCCACAGCTCTAAAAGGTCACTACTCCTACAACCACAAAGACTTCGGCATTGACACCTCGGTGATCTGTGACATTTGCGGAATGAGATTGTCTTGCAAAGGGAAGTTGGCCCAGCACATGAGGACCCATACTGGAGACAGGCCCTTTCCTTGCACCGTGTGCCCTAGGAAGTTCATATCGAAGGATATCCTGAGGGCTCACATGAGGGTTCATACTGGAGAGAAGCCGTATGTTTGCATGTATTGCGGGAAAAAGTTTGCACATGGTGCTCCGTACAGGTACCACATCAAAACACACACTGGGGAGAAGTCGTTCATCTGCACGTTGTGCGGGAAAGGATTTATATCCAGAGCCAATATGAGGATTCATATGAAGAGCTGTATGTTTCCAGTGAAATTGGAAAAGTCAGTTTAGGACTAGGACGCCTGCGTTTGTTTGTATAGTTTTGATGGGCGAGTGGACTTGTGAATAATTAGCATTAAATTACTCCACTGTATTGTTGATGACCTGAATTAATTTTTGCGACACTTCTTAGGTGTTTTTGATGTAAATAATGTATGCGTTGTTGAAATGTGAATAACTTTTTTATGCGTTGAACGGTTCGAATTCGGACCACACTTTTCGCTAGCCTCGTCCTTCAGCTATAATCTCGTAATTCTCCAAAATATAAGGTTCTTCACATAAAATCGCTACAGGGTGTTACCTGAAACGGTGCAAAATCTCGGAAATTTCAAGAGTATCCCAAATGAACAAAAACTTTTTTTTAACTTTGAAAGTAGAGGCATGTAGATGATCTGATTATCTTAGGACAGTTCTCGAATTGTCTCCTCTTCTCTTTTATTCACAGAGTGATCTCGAGAAACTAACTTTTTGGTTTTGCAGTCATAACTTTTTTCCTCGTCAACCGATTTTTAAAATCTCAGGCCGAAAAAATCTATGAAAATATGGAATTGAAAGGTAACTGAGTAATGATTCTATTTAAGAAATAATGAAAGATAAGTCCACTCGTCTATTGTGCGTACTTTGTAATTGTGTTCGACCTTAATTCATCCAGCAACTGATCCGTACTTAAATTTAGTCAAATAAATCCTACACAGCATCAATTTTTTCTCTACCATTCACCTAACTTCACAATTTCAATTCACGAAAAATCCCTCCAACTCGTCCTAGTGCAAATTCAGTTTTGGATGAACCTTCCAAAAACCTAATTGATAACTTCTATCCCGACATCTCTCAGTCAGAAAACTACAGTCTGGTAGTCATCAAGTCGTAGGACGTCATAATGAAGATAAAACCCCCACGTGAGTATGAAACATATCTATCAATGTCTTCTTTTGCTTCTAACTCCCATGCATGTTTCAGGAAACCCTCCCAGTCCAAGTGCAATAGCCATAAAGCCGAAAAGAAACCCAAGAAATCTCCCCGAAAGAACCCATCTAAAAAAGCCACAATCGACCCAGTCCAGCTCAACCAACCCATCAATTGTCCCACCTGTTCAAAGCCGTTCACCAATAACGTCGATTTCGCCCTGCACTCCATCGACCACAGTCAGAATGAACATTATTCCTGTCATATCTGCGGGTTCCAGCTGAAGTCCAAGTACCGCTTTGAGAAGCACGTGAGAGCTCACGAAGGCTCCAACTTGTACAAGTGCGAGATGTGCGGCAAAGCGTTCAAGATAGGCACGCATGCGCTGGAGCACGTGCACTTCCACAGGCAAGAATTCAAATCACCATGACAATCATTTTCAGTCCAATCAGAACGATATTCGTAATATATTTCAACGCATATGTACATGTACATGTACATGTAGATAGAAGAAAACTGATATCGGTGCCTGAGGGTCAATTCTCATGCGAAACTCAATGGTGAAAACCGCATATCGATATATGTCTTCGTTTCGGAGTTGGTATTGGTATTGGTAAGTGTGGATGGTGACAGATGCCCTATTATATCTGTTGTGTTCCATCTTCTTCTGCTATCTCAAGGTTTTCTTGTTCATAGCAGCCCTTCAAGCATCAATTCTTTCAAGAATTTGAGGATTTGAAGGGGATCTGTTTGTGGTATTTCTTCCACGGTGAGCTGGTATGCTCCCAGTATGATCGATCTTTTGTGGTGTACAGCAAAACACTCCAGCAAGATGTGGGGGGGCGTTTCTGAATGTTCCTCGCAGAATCTGCAGGTGCTGTCCTCCTCTAAGCCAATCTTCCTTAGGTGTTCTTTGAGTCAACAATGCCTCGTTAGAAATCCCGTTATTGCTTTGAGACTAATTTTGCTGAGATTGATCAGTGTCCTCGATCTTGCTCGGTTGAAATTGACGGCAAGATCTTTGGCCTGCCGCAGTCCTGGAAGTCTTAGCCAGTGTGTTACTCTCATTGCTTCTCAGCTTTATTAAGTTCTTCTCGAAAATAAGGATTTCCAAGGCCATGAATGGTTCTGGTCCGAACAGTGGCGTTGACGCTTCTTATCGTGCCAGAATGTCTGCTTGTTCATTTTCCCCTACTCCGATGAGCCCCGGCACCCAGAGGAGGATTACCTTATTCTCTCTGCTTGAATTTTCGTGAAATTTGTGCAGAGATCTTTCATTTGATATATAACAAGCTATAGATGACATAATATTCACTATATGGCCCTTGAGGTCTTTCAAAAATTAATTTTCGTATAATTCAAGCAGAGACCTTTCATTTGATATATAACAAGCTATAGTTGGCATAATATTCATCAGCAGCTCATCGGAGCCGGATTAGCTTGAACGAGCCATTTCTGCTATTTTTAGCGTGAAATTCCTCATGGGAAAAGTGGTGTGGTGTAGCTCCTTTACTGATTCGAATTGAGCGCTACAGTTAGGATCGTTTCGATTTGACTAATTTAAAAGTGCATAAATTCCAGAATATTCCGATATTTTCTCGTATGTTTAGTAACCCATAGAAATTTGTTAAATAATACAAAACTGCTTAGAAAGGGTACAGATTCGAATTGAGCGTCTCAGTTAGAATCGTTTTGATTAGAGCAAAATAAAAATTCATGAATTCCAGAATTTTTCAATATTTCCACGTATAATCTCTGGTAGAAGTCCATGTTTGCTCAAAGTGGAGTGGAATTTTTAAAGGAGGAAGGAAAGCTCAAAGTCATCTCCACAACTTTAATATGAAGTATTTATTCAGCGGGACATGTTTCGAACTTATAAAAGTCCATCTTCCACGTATGTTTAGTAACCCATATAAATTGTTAAATAATACAAAACTAGAAGGAAGGATACAGATTCGAATCGATCGCCACAGTGAGAATCGTTTTGATTGGACTAAAATAAAAGTGCATCGATACCGAGAGTCACGGTTATTTGAATCCTTGCTTTCCACAGAGGCGAGCGGCCGTTCCATTGCGACATCTGCGGCAAACAGTTCATGTACAGCCGGCTGCTGAGCTCCCATAGGCGACTCTCCCACTACTCGGCACTCACCGGCCTGCCATTGGTCAAGTTCGATTGCAAGGTGTGCGGCAAGCACTACGAGTCCTACCCCGGCCTACGACGCCACATGTACAGCAAACATAATGATATTGGGGAGGATAGGTCGGTTATGTGTGACGTATGCGGCAAGAAGATCAAGAACAAGGACAAACTCAAGTATCACTTGCGTATGCATACGGGCGACAAGCCTTTTTCCTGTCTGATTTGCCAGAAGAGGTTTACTAAGAAGGACCTGTTGCAGGCCCATATGCGGGTGCATACCGGCGAGAAACCGTATTCGTGCAAGTTTTGTGGGAAGACTTTTGGGCATAGGGCGCCTTTGTGGTACCATAGGAAGACTCATACGGGGGATAGGCCGAATGTGTGTAAAATTTGCGGGAAAGGGTTTATTTCGAAGCCAGCGATGGATAGTCATGTAAGGACTTGTACGAAGGTTTGAACTTCTTGTCGTTGTGCGTTGGTCTCTCGTTATTTATTCAAGGTTATTTTACAGATCGAAATGATTTTATATTCGTACTCATATGTTTTTCACTCACAATTATATTTACTGAACAAATTTAATATCCTCGTCTCTATCAATATAGAAAAATAGTATTATCAATATACCTGTAGTGGAGACAAATCGTATCCTAACTGAGTGATATATTTTTTTCCAGCAGTATAATACACAAACACAAGGTATCTCATTGTATTTGCAGTCTTCAATACATTCACTATCTATAAAATGATATCAGCTATAGCTGATTCCGTGTTTTGTAGTCTTGATTATTTTCTTACCTGTACCTAAATTGAAATCTCACTTCGTACTATGGATATCAAATGATTTTGTCCTTACTCGTTAACAAGGTACTTCTACAGATCAATGAAAATGAATGCAATGTGTTCCTTGAAAACAAGTTTCAGGAAAAAGGTAGGTTACCTTCAAAGTTGAACGAATCACTATCAAATGTGAAACTCAGACAATTCTTGAAACTAATTTTGCTCGAATTGAGAGACCAGAAATAATCTGATCCGTTCAATTTCGGAGGTCATGTATTAGGTCGCTTTTTAATTTGTTTATGTTTTTTAGGAAAATCAGAATTCGTAGGAATATTCTCAACAATGTAGCAAGGCAAAATAGAACCCGAAAACGTCCAGCCCCTCCAATGAAACTAGAAGTTCCACTTCGATGTACTATCTGTGATAAATGTTTCCCCAACAATGTAGAATTTGCCTTGCATTCCATAGAACACAGTGCAGAAAAAAGGTATGTCTCATCTAAAAAGAATTCATATTACAGCCACAAATATATCAGTGCTTCGCTAGAGCCTCTTAGAAGAAATGTTTACTCCTCTGAAGTCATTATTTCCATCATTCATCAAAGTTCCTAGACAAAATTTCGAGTTCAATTTTCTCTACTTGTGGTGTTGAAATCTCAAAATGTTCTTATTTTATATTTCAGAAAACCTCAAACTATAATGTTCATTTCCTATCGGAAATTCTCTAAACTTTGATTTTTTTTTCATTTTCGACCCCCTTCTGAAAAAAAAGTAGGTACGTCATTTATCATTCATGAGAGTTCTTCGACGAAATTGAAAAATTTCGACTCCCAAATATCCGACCTTTTAAAAAAATATGGGTATGCACATGAGGATGAATCTTTTTCGATGAAATTTCAAAATGTAAAGCCCTAATATCGGGGTGAAGGGTTTTCTTTGAACCACCCTGTATATGTCAAAGTAATCTCGAGTTTCCAACTATTTCATTTCGAGCCTATGAAAAATCCTAGATTTTAGAAGATCTTCTAAGTTTATGCATTTTGATTTTTACTCCGCTAAAAAAACTCCTGATTTCCGATCTATTTCATACTTGAGCTTGTACATTCTATTCTAGGTACTCCTGTCACATATGCGACTACACGAACAACTCAAAATATCGCACAGAGGCACACGTGAGAGTGCATGAAGGCTCTTCGAAATATAGTTGTGAGATTTGTCTTAAGCCTTTCAACATCAGCACCCATGCCACCGAACACAAGTACGTTCACACCGGAGAAAAACCTTTCCAGTGCGACATGTGCGGCAAGCATTTCATGTTTTCCAGGATCCTGACGAAGCATCGTAGGTCCGCTCACTATGAAGCCATTTTCGGAAAACCTCTGGCTAAATATGACTGTAAGGTGAGAGTTTTTCCAGACCGAAATATACCTGCTCAGCAGCAATCTCATATTGCCTTTGTAGGCTTCCCTGGAGATTGATTGCTAACCTCTATCCTTCTTATTCCTAGTTTGTTTCTTTTTCTTCCAGGTATGCTATAGTGGCTGATAAAGACTCCAGTCTGAAGCCTCTTGTCGACTTCTGCTCAACTATCTTCTTGCCTTTTTATGTAGGTATGAACAATTGACTTCCTAACTGGACAATACCCACACTCCTCCTTGCCAATTCGTTCTCTAAGCCTATAATATTATGTCCTAGGTCTCAATCAGCATCTTCTCAGCTATCAAGCAGCTATTCAAAAGCTACATTTTGTCTTTGCACGAACATCTTGAGACGTTTGTCTGCTTATAGCCTTCTCCTTGCAGAGGTAAAATTCTGATTTATCATCTTCCCATAACTCCGATCAGAAGCTTCAAAAGACCAGGTCGCTCTCTGGATGCCTAGTATCTTCTAGGTCGTCCAGTTCATGTTTTAGATACCCACAATATCAATTAGCTCTGACTGCGATCAGAAGCCTGAGCGAGGAGACTCTTTTATCCATCATTTCTCTTACTTCTCGAAGTAACCCTTCAACGATTCGTTTTAATCTCTTCTAGTTATCAACCTCCTATAACTCCGATCAGAAGCTCTCAAGAGCATGTTCCTCTTCCCTTGAGGTATCTTGAAGTTCTTCGTCTACCTACAGCCTACGCCTCTCACACCTCTCAAAGTACTCCTTTGTCAATTTGCTCTCCAGAATCTGAGCCCTCCTTTCTTGCGCCTTTGTAAGGGCCTCTCAACGTGTGGTATCGTCTATAGCCTACATTCCTCGAACTCCTCCTAGGTATTTCTATATTAGTCACCTTGTTGCTTCCAAGTCGTAATAGTAAGCTTTTTAGCTATCAAACACTGATTGTGATCAAAAGCTTGCGAGGCTATATTCCATCCACCTTTGCAAAGACCCATGATGAAAGGTTTTAAGTCCGAAACGTGTCTATTTTGCAAACACCTATAGCCTATATTTTTCCCACCTCTCAACGTGCTTCTTTTTCCCAATTAGCTCATGAAAGACCTTGGTATCTTCCACGTTCAGAGGCCTTATGAAATTCATTGTTCTCTTAGCCTTTGTAAAGGCTTCTCAATGTGTTTCTGCCTATAGCGTATATTTCTCGAATTCCCAGAAGTATTTCTTCAATAACTCGATCGTTCTTCAGTTAGTATTCACCATTACCATCTTCAAGTGCTCCACCTCTGACTCTGATCCCATTCCAAGATAACTACAGAAAATGAAATCAACTCAACATTCCCAAAGATGTTTTACTGACCTACATCCAAGGCTGTTTTGTGTCCATTTCAGGTGTGCCAGAAGCACTACGAATCCCTGCCTGGTCTGCAGCGCCACATGTACAGTCACCACAATGACGGTGGCGCTGATTGGTCGGTGATTTGCGACATTTGTGGCAAAAAAATCGCTACTAAGGAGAAGCTCAAGTACCACCTGAGGACCCACACTGGCGACCGACCTTTCGCTTGTGCCTTGTGTCCCAAGAGGTTCCCGAAGAAGGACCAGCTGAAGGAGCACGAAAGGGTGCACACTGGGGAAAAACCGTTCGTTTGCGCTTATTGTGGGAAAACTTTTGGACACAGGGCGCCTTTTAGGTACCATATTAAGACTCACACGGGGGAGAGGCCGTACAGTTGCTTTATTTGCGGCAAGGGGTTCATTTCCAAGGCTGCGAAAGAAACGCATACCGCGTCTTGTTTCAAGAAATAATTGTTCGGAGAGTTTGAGCTGTGTGTGAGAGATCTGAGTTGCAAACCAAAATTCTGTGGTTTGGGTATGTCAGAATCATTCTCTATTCCGAGAGATATTTCAGAATCTTGACATACGATTGTGAATTCTGTGTAAGACATGTAACAGAATTCTAACATACAATTCAAAATATCTAACATACCCACATGTCAGAATTCTGAGATACTCGAGATATAATTCTGATATGTAGCTCCGATTTATTTCTCCTGACTTTTAACTCGATATATAACTCAGACTTCTGGCATAAAAGTCAGAATTTTGACGAACAAATGTAATTTTTCCTAGCTGTTCTTGAATATTTCAAGAAATATCGAAAAAATTATTATTATTATTATTGAGTACTATTGTCAAAATTTAAACTAGTCAAGAGACAAATGCACTTTTTTATTCAGTTGTTTCTGCAAAGGATAATTTGGTTTTCTTGTAGTAGTTATAAAAATATTAGAGCCACATTTTCCTCATCAACTGATGAAAAGCAAGCCGGCGAAAGATGTTTCTCATGACATTAAAAACAATGTTGTCACACTTTCACCTTATATTTTTTGAAATATTGAAGAACATGAATCAAAAACTTGAAAATTTTAATATTTCGTGATCGAGTCACCCCTGAAAAATGTTGATCCTATGAATATGTGATTTTTTCGTGTTCATTGTTTTATTATTTAAATATTTATATATTTATTCAATGAGGAGAACCGAACTAAAATACTGGTACGTTTGTACCTGTATTTTTATAGCTCAAAAAAAGTTTCTCGTGATGAAATCGAATAAAGTTTAATTGGAATGAAGGTGAAAATTAAATTATGCCATTATGAGATGATGATAACGATAATAATACTCTATGAAATGAGATATTTGTATATGTCCTATTTATTTTTTTATTTCAATAAAATTGAACAAATGAAGACCCTCATTATTGATTTTGTATATATGAAAAATGTATTATATTTCGTTCTAATAAACATTTGTAAGTATTTAAAAAATCCAGGTTTCTCCAAACTAACACCCGCTACATTTTAGGTCCGATACAGAAAACCTGAGCAACCAAATCAAAGAGGAAATAACAGACGAGGAAGACGAATCGGAAATCGAATGGATGCCGCAAGAAGAAAAACTAAAGAAACTGAAACTGAAAAAGGACCAACTCAAACAAGAGAAACGCGAACGCAAGGAAAAACTCAAACTCGAACGCAAACTCCTCAGAGCAAGCGCCAAAGCGAAAAAACCAAAGAAAGAGAAGAAAGAAAAAAAGAAACCGAAGAAGGACAAGCAATCCAAGAGACCCAAACGCACCACAGACGACCATCCCCCACCCATGGAACTAGAAGAACCCATAATCTGCGATATCTGCGAGCACACCTACAAAAACAACGTCGCCTTCGCCCTACACTCGATAGTCCACAGCGAAGACAACAAATACTCCTGCCACCTCTGCGCCTACAAAAACGCCTCCAAGTACCACCTGGAGATGCACGTGAGAGCCCATGAGGGCGCCACCAAGTACAAATGCGAGATCTGCAACAAGGCCTTCACCGTCAGCACCCACGCCCTTGAGCACAAGTACTTCCACACGGGGGAGAAACCCTTCCAGTGCGAAATCTGCGGCAAACACTTCATGTTCTCGTGGTTCCTAGCCTCGCACAGGCGCAGCTCCCACTACGAAATCCTCACCGGCAGCCCTCTAGTGAAATTCGACTGCACCGTGTGCAACAAGCACTACGCCTCGGCCTCCGGCTTGCGACGACATAACCTCAAAAACCACAACGAGGCCGGTATCGATCTCTCCGTCTTGTGCGATATCTGCGGCAAAACACTGTCGAGCAGAGAAAAACTCAAGTTCCACCATCGCACCCACACCGGCTACAAGCCTTACGGCTGCCAGATGTGCCCGAAGCACTTCTCCAAAAAGGAACAGCTGATAGAGCACACTCGAGTACACACTGGGGAAAAACCCTACATTTGCAAGTACTGCGGCAAGGGTTTCACCCAACGTACCCCGCTGAGGATACACGAGCGAACCCACACTGGCGAACGACCCAACGTCTGCCCCATTTGTGGCAAAGGGTTCATATCGAAAACAGCCCTCGAAAGCCACATCAGGAGCTGCTTCAACAATCCTCAGGCCTTCCTACAGGACTCGATGATGTTCAATCCGTATTATCCGACCAGTTCGACGCCTATGACGCCTATGACGCCGGCGTCTGAGGTTTCAGAGATGGAGCACAAGTTTTCGCTGTCGGACGCCTTCTTGGATCCCAGGCAACACGTTGACGTCGTTGGGCATATTACTCCGATGTAAAAAAGTGTTTGGAGTGGTACCGGTACTACGGTAGTACGATCACAAGATAGGTTAATCGATTCGGGGAGGATAATTGATGATCAGAGAAGCTCATTTGTAAATAGAGATATTAATTCAAGACTAGGAATGTAAATTCAAGACTAGGGATGTTAATTCAATACAAAGGATTTCAATCGATGTCTAGGGATGTTAATTAATGACTAGAAGGTTGTCAATTCATTGTCCAGTGTGTTAATTGATGACTTGAAAGGTTAATCGATGACTGATGTTATCATGGTCCAGTATGTTAAGTAATGACTTGGAATGTTAATTGAGGACTAGAGGTATGTTTATTGATGAGTAGGGATGTTGATTGACGTTAATTGATGGCCAGGAATTGTATCTGGGGATGTTAATGAATGACTATGGATGTTAAATCGTGTTCAAGTATGATAATTGATCGAATACTAGGGATGTTAATCGATTACCACGATTAGTACGATCACAAGATAGGTTAATTGATTCGGGGAGGATAATTAATGATCAGAGAAGCTAATTTGTGAATAGGGATGTTAATTCAAGACAGGGATGTTAGTTCAAGACTAGGGATGTTGATTCAAGATCAGGGGTTTCAATCGATGACTAGGGATGTCAATTAATGGCTAGAGGGTTGTTAATTCATTGTCCAGTGTGTTATTGATGACTTGAAAGGTTAATCGATAACTAGGGATATTAATTAATGACTACGGTTGTTATCATGGTCCAGTATATATGTTAAGTGATGACTTGGAATGTTAATTGAGTACTTGAGGTATGTTAATTGATGAGTAGGAATGTTTATTGATGTTGATTGATGGCCAGGAATTGTATCTGGGGATGTTAATGAATGACTAGGGATGTTAACTCATGTGCAAGTATGATAATTGATTGAATACTAGGGATGTTAATCGATTACTAGGAATATTAATCGATGGCTAGGAATGTTCATTCCAGGGATGTTAACTGATGGCTGAGGATGTTGATTGGGAGCCAGGAATATTATCTGATGACTAGAGATGAGATATTCACTGATGACGTGGAAAGTTGATTGATGACCAGGAGTGTTATCTGATAAACAAAGATCCACTTCTCTGAAAACCCCGTTAGATGGCAGCTCTTTTTATGCAAATTGAAACGTTTATAGGTAGGCAGTTGATAGATAGTATATTTGTGAATAATTTGAATCTATTCCAACGTATCTTGTGGTCATTTTTGCAGTAGTAATAAGTATACTTGATACCAAAGGTATGCCACTTCGACCCATTTAAATGGTTAAGTAACCACAATAATTGGTTGAAATTATTTTCAGTCAGAAATGAAAGCATGTGTAGCTGAAAAACGTACTATTAACCAGTGAAAAAAATTGATATCTTGACAAGGAGGGTGCAATTGCAAATGTTCCTTTTTTCATTTCGACTGAAATTGCTGAATAAATACCGGCCATTGTTTTGCAAATCTTCTGGGCATGTGAATGTATGTGTTGACTTATTACATTTATTGTATTGTTTGGACTATCAAATGTTTTCCTCTTATTTCTAATTATATTGGACATTGGAATTCAACCGCATGTTTGGTGAAAAAGTCTATCAAAGAATAGGTGTCCATAAAGTTAATTTACTGCTTCAGGGTGGTGAATTTCGTTGATGAAATTTTAAATCTTGTTAGGTGTAAATAAGGCGTACTGATCTAATTCTGATTTCAAATCAAAATATATTTAAATCTAGAAAGTATTATTCTCTTAAAATTTTAATATTATTACTATTGTTTATATTATGGTAAGGGTAAGAATATATTAGAGAGAATTATGTAAAATTATATATTCCTTGTATTTCTTTGACTTAACAGATACTTAAAATTACGTAACGTTATTTATATATTTTTCACTAATTTAAAACTATCTGGGAAATAAAGTTTCTGTCTCAAACCTAGAATATTTTAGTTGTGATACCAGTGTGTCTGGTCCGCCATTTATTATCTACCCTCAATCATAAAGTTCAAACTATGCACTTCATTGCAACAGTCAAAATAATCTATCGTAACAATTGTTCAATTCCTAATAACCAACGATCGTCTCGGCACTTCATCGAAAAGGTCGGAACACTTTATTGTTACGCTCGAGCATTACACTTCATCATATTAATAGAAACACGTCAATATAAAGTCGTACACTTCATAGTACCCAACGATATCGCCTGGACACTTCATGGAAACGGTCGTAACACATCATAGAAACAATCGAATAGTGCATTTTATCGTAACAGTAGAATCACTTCAACATAGTAGTCGTACACTTCCCAGTACCTAACGATGATATGGACCATGGACACTCTATGGAAACGGTCTCAACACTTCATCGAAACAATCGAACAGTGCACTTCATCGTAACAGTGGAAACGTTCTAGTACCCTACGATTGTCTGGACACTTCATTGGTCGCAACTCTTCATCGAAACTATCGAACCGTGCACTTCATCGAAACAGTAAGAAGACTTCAACATAAGAGCCGTACACTTCATAGTACATAACGATTTTCTGGACACTTCATTGAAACGATCACGTAGGTATAGGTAAGTAAGTAGATTTTTTCAAGCTGTCGCATAACTAACAAAAAATATTTTAGGCTGGAGCTGATCGAAGGTTCTACGTCAGGCAGTTATCTTTACTTGGACATGAACAATCACCTGTACACGAGGAAGAGCGAGAAAAATGACATAATCTATTTCACTTGTCGCCTTTCTCACTCTCTGGGATGTCGAGCCAGGATCACGATGAAAAAAAATAGGTCTTTTCTGACAGTTGATCACAACCACCCTCCTGATGAGACTCACGTAGGAGTTTTGCGTTTTCGACAGGAATTGAGGAGGAGGGCTTTTTGTGAGGACACGCCGCTCCAGCAAATTTTCACCGAAGAACAGGCGATGCATCCGGAAATTGCCCGCCATGTTGGGACGTTCCAGAACGTGAGAAACACATTGTATAGAGCAAGGCGCAAGGCTAATTCACAAGTTATCTGCATGAAAGTTGGTAGAGAAGAATCTCATTCCGAAATCAACGAGTTACCTTTTATATATCAGTATTAGTTATTTACCTAACAAGTGCGGAAAGTGCTCCTTTTCCGCAAGAGTTAGATACAAAGTTTTTTTTTTGTCCATATTATTTTTGAAAAAAAATAATAATAACAATTTAATGAACAAGGTTTTATAATAATTTTGTGATAAATGACAAATAAGACAGAATAGTTACATAGATCACTTAGTTCGAAATATCCTCATTTTGAACACAAACATCGAAAATCAACTTTTCAGCACTAGTGCGGTGGAGTTACTTTTCACCATGATTCTATCGATTTATTGTGTGGAAAAGCAAAAATCGTGCAGAAAAGTAAAATGTTTAAAACGAAAAATCGTGCGACATTTCGTTGAATGAATTATAAAGCATGTCAGGTGTAAATGTGGCGTACTGATCTAATTCTGATTTCTAATCAAAATATACACTCACCGGCAAAAAAAAACGGCTACCAAATAATTTAGCCAAATTTTTTGCTCTGTAACTTTTTCAATTCTGGTCCGATTTTAGTGAAATACCGACCAAATCGTAGATCCATGTTTCTAAATGTTAGCCCAAATATTAGTTCCTAAGATAATCTGATGACTCGATCATTATACAGGAAAAAGCGAAAGTTACTTTTTCACCCTCAACTTCTTAACACCCTGTGGGAAAGGTGAGTGGTTTAACTTAGCTTCATTATGTTTTAGATTGAAGAGTGATCTCTTCTCTACATTATGGTTTTTTATTCACGTCGATAACCTATTTTTTAAAGGAAGATACAAGTGTTTCAAGAGAGTATAGATTCTTAAAATTTGTATTTACAATAATTCAGATCCATTCTCCAACCTCCTGCTTCAATGCTTCATCATGTTTTAAATTGAAGTGTGATCCTCTTTTGTTCCTTCTTCATACAACGGTTCGTGAATAACGTCAATATCTCTTTTTTGAGAGAAGATACAAGTGTTTCAAGAAAGTATAGATTTGTTTAATTTTCAATAACAATAATTCAGAACCTATCTACCTATCTTAGGGGTGACCTCTAGAGGCTCATTCGCCTTCGCCCAGCCTTGTCAGATACTGTTCAAGAGCTACGATTCGCCCTTCAAGGAGGATTTTAGGCAATTCTTGTTTGTTTTTTGTAATTGATTTTCCGGTAAGTGCTAAGAAACTAAGGTAGAAATATGTGATATTGATCCTTGAAGTTGTTAATCAATAAGTTCATGTAAGTTCTGATTAGTGGTAAAAAGAGTTGAAAAACGCCATACTTCCTTAAAACACTCGTATCTTCTTTTAATAATAAGATTTACGTGAATCAAAAACATTTGTGTTGAGAAGGGATCACACTTTAATCCGAAGCATAATGAAGCCATGTTCAATCACGCAATTTTGCCACAGGGCGTTGAGAAGTATATGGTGAAGGAGTAACTTCGGTATTTCCCTGTATAATGATCAAGTCATCAGCTTTTCAGGAAAACTGATATTTAGTCTAACATTCCGGAACATGAATCTACGATTTGATCGAAATTTCACAAAAATCGAACAAGGATTAAAAAAGTTACAGGCTGAACAATTTGCGTAGATTTTTTGGTGGCCGGTTTATTTTGGCGGTGAGTGTACCTATATAAATTCAAAAAGTATTATTCACTTTTTTTTATAATTGCTATTGTTTATATGGTAAGGGTAAGGCTCTTAGATTTTAGTAATTGTTCAGTTACATGTACACATTGTAAAAAGCTGTCCTGTAAGTGGGTCTTGTACCTGTTTGGGCAATAAATAGTTTTTTTTTTTTTAATATATTAGAGAGAATAGTGTTAAATTATATATTTCTTGTATCTTCTTGACTGAACAGATACTTGAAGTTACGTAACGTTATTTATATATTTTTGACTAATTTAGAAATACCTTAGAAATAAAGTTTCTATCTCAAACCTAGAATATTTTAGTTGTGATACCAGTGTGTCTCGTCCGCCATTTATTATTCACCCTTAATCATAACGTTCAAACTATGCACTTCATTGCAACAGTCAAATCACCCCATCGTAACAATCGTTCACCTCCTAATACCCGATGGTCGTCTGCACACTTCGTCAAAACGGTCCCAACACTTCATCGAAACTATCGAACAGTGCACTTCATCGTGACAATAGTAAGACTTCAATATAACAGCCGTACGCTTCATAGTACCTAACGATCCTCTGGACACTTCGTCAAAACGGTCTCCCAACACTTCATCGAAACTATCGAACAGTGCACTTCATCGTGACAATAGTAAGACTTCAATATAACAGCCGTACGCTTCATAGTACCTAACGATCCTCTGGACACTTCGTCAAAACGGTCTCCCAACACTTCATCGAAACTATCGAACAGTGCACTTCATCGTGACAATAGGAAGACTTCAATATAACAGCCGTACGCTTCATAGTACCTATATAACGATTCTCTGGACACTTCATCGAGACGGTCGCAACAATTCATCGTCATCACATACAGGTAAGTTGATATCTTCAAGGTGACGCATTTCTAACTGGAATTATTTTAGACTGGAGCAGATCGAAGGTTCTTCGTCAGGCAGTTACCTTTTCTTGGACATGAAGAACCACCTGTACATGAGGAAGAGTGAGATAAATAACATAACCTATTTCACGTGTCGCCTTTCTCACTCTCTGGGATGTCGAGCCAGGATCACGATGAAAAAAAATGGGTCTTTTTTGACAGTTGGTCACAACCACCCTCCAGCTGATGAAACTCACGTAAGGGTTTTGCGTTTTCGACAGGAATTGTGGAGGAGGGCTGTTTGTGAGGACACGCCGCTCCAGCAAATTTTTGCCGAGGAAGAGGCGAAGCATCCGGAAATTGCTCGCCATGTTGGGACGTTCAAGAACGTTAGAACCACTCTGTATAGGGCGAGGCGCAGCGCTAATTCCCAAGTTATCTACATAAAAGAAGAATCTCATTCCGAAATCGATCAGTCACATTTTATGTATCAGTAAATTATTATTTTCTACCTCTATATCACAAAATTACTCTTATTTTACTTTCATAAATCAATAAGAAACAGTTTCATTTATGTGAACCCCCCTTTTTCTTTTTTCGTTTCCAACAATTCAAAAAAATCCAAGCTGATAATACGATATTTCGTACAGGTTTCAGTCATATTGACAATGATGCAATATCTCTTCAAATATACGGGGTATACAGAAATAAATATATTTTTCAGATGGGTATCGCTGATATGTATGGAAACAGAGGTGAATATCTCCGTAACCTGTTGTTGGATTTCTTTGAATTTATATACAGTGTGATTTCAAAATGGGGCGGATTCAAAAATGTTTCAGTTATTGATGCGGATTTCTTTGTAACTTCCTTATTTTGAATGAAACTGATTCCATCGATCTATCACACTTAGGGTCTAGCGGGAATGATTACATAGGTTTAGGGTGTTCGAAATCTAGATTTTTCAAATAAGTAAGTATATGAAACGTATACCTACCCAACAATGGCTATATAACTAGTTTACACATGAATATATGGAATAGATGAGACTAGAAACTCTAAGAAACTATCAATAACAAATTCGATGACTAATCAAATGCCACTCTCTTCTATACTTACAAGCTATTCAATGATTTTCTGAACATATTGTAAGACAATCCAAATATATTGATGTTCATGTCGTTCAATAACTTCAGAGTTCTTACCAAGGGTGCATGCTCGCCATAATTTGTAAAATGGAATGGTAAGTGAAATAACAATGTATGTCTAGATTCTAGATTCCTATTTGGAACGTTGAAGTTAATTGATTCGAGTGATTCCGGACACGATATAAGTCCATTGAGGAGTCTGAATACAAAACAAAGATCTGCATGAGTTCTTCTTGTTTCCAACGATTTGAGGTTGAATTCACGTAAAATATCTGAATAATCATGGTTTTGTGTATGAATGCCTAATCTATATGCACAAAATCTCAAAAATGTATCTTGTACCCTTTCTAATTAGCTATAAAAATTCAATTGTCTCAAAATGTTCCGTTATGATTTGTGGATTATTGCTTATTATCACTCCTATATACTAAAAGTGCTGCCTAGCAACATACATACAACTGTTCAGTTTTGAAAGTCTGCTGCGTAATAAAAATAAAGTACTTTTTCTCAATAGGGTACCTACCATAATATTTTTCAAATTATTTTTTCATTGTTCCTCTCATATTTTGAGCTAAACATCACAGGTAGATGTCGAGAAAAGGGTATTTCCTATCGAAAAATAATTTTTGGAAAAATTTGCTACTCTATTATATGGAAAAATCACTATTTTTGTTACGCAGCAGACTCTTGAAATCGATTTATAATGGTGAGAGCTATCGAAACTGAACAGGAGTATTATTTTTAAGTAAAACTTATGATATTTTCATATTTTCTGATCAAACTGCCGAAAATTGCATTGAAAAAAAAGTTGGGGAAAGAAATGCCCCTAGCCCCACTTATTTCCCAAGCCCCTCCCCTGATCAGAATTTCAGAAAATTACTAATATTTCCAAATCGGGCATGAAAAGTTATATACATGTCATGCACAAAATTTCGTTATATCAACACAGATGGTTTCGGAACTATTTACATAAAACCATATCATCTCGTGCCCATGAGGGGGCTATTTCCACCATTTTTGTTTTTAGAATCTGTAGGTAGTTGAAAACTTTCTATGTAATTTCGTGATACCCATATAGGGTAAGAAATTCTTTCCAAAACAAACACTGTTCGTCAACCTTTGGTATTTGTGCTGATTGATAATAACTTTCTACCTATATATACTCCTATACCTCGTTTCCATAATATCCTCTTCCTGGGTAAGCAAATTGTTCTTCGAGCATTATTACAGTAATTTCCTTTCGTACGCTTCAAGAGATGAAGAAAAAAAACATGATAACATGACATTTAGAATGTTGAATCACCCTGTAAGTTATCTTCATTTAACGAGTCAGGTAATGATAACGGATTCTGGTAAGCTACCTATTGACTACCTAGAAGTACCCTCATGAACTTTTGTGAATTATATCTAATTAAAGAATAATTTTCAATGTGTACTCCGACTACGCCTATGGTAAGCGATTGTATACCTCACCTAATCTGTGACGTCATGCGTCAGTGAAAAAGGGTCAAACCTCATAATTATTTTATAACCGATATAAGAAATATTTTCTCGATCCCTTCAACACTTAGTTACCTTAATAAATGATGATAATTATTCAAAAATCCTGAAAACTGAATAAATTCCAAAACAAATATGGATATCTCATGTTTTCTCTTTGTCGAATCTCGGATCTCGGATTGTTGTCGTTTTGGCGCATAATCTGACAGAGCGCATGCTTGGTGTATGGTGTCAATCGAAGCGCTGTTGCAGGTAGCAGAGGCAGAGACAGAAAACGAATAATGACGCGTTCCAAGATGGCGATACACAGGGTGTTGTGTTGTTTGTGTGAGTGAAAAACGGTATTCACAAAATTATTGCAGTCGGTAAATTGTGTGGGTTAGTCAACAAATTTCTGTAGTGAAAAATCGCAGTGACATTTTCGATGGCGGATCTCGAGGAAAAAGAGTAAGTTAATGATATTTAACATGTTAATTTAAAATTTGTCGTGGACAGTTGCCGATTCCATGTGTTCTCTACGCACATGCGCAATGTTTTCGATTTACGAGAAAAAATTAATTCAAAACCTCAAATATCGGAACACACTCGTGTTTATGTTTATTGAAATGAAAAATGTGAAACCATGGTTACCAAAACATATGACAGAAATGCCAATGAAATTTAATATTTGTATTGTTTGTCACCCTCGATAAATATTTATTATACAAAGTCATTATTTGCTGTTGTTGCTTATCACGAAAACTTTGTCCATGGGAGGTTAGGTAATATATTTATATTTATTTATTTTCTACCGCTCAAATATACCGCCAATTTAAATAAAATTGACAGACTTCTTTGACTGTAGATAAGATATAATATGACAAGGGATTTTATCAATGATTCTTTCGTACTATCGAATGATGAACAGAAAAAAAACACATATACACTTCTCAACGTAACAGCTGCAAATATTAATTAGGTGTTATCATTATCTTTCTAAAGATTATTCTGTTCTCAGTTTTTTATTTCATCGCACGTTAGCAATATGAACTTGTTTTACGTGATTATTTGCAATATCATCACATTCATTGACCTATCCTCAAATTACAACTAAAGTAAATTAAAATTCAATCTAAAAGTGTATGATAAACTGATTCAGCAAATTTTATCAATGTCCTAGAGGCCTAAGCATATGAAAACATCAAATATATCTAGGTACTACTTAATATTATGTTAATTATGATTTGTATTTATTATCAATTTTATAATCTGCCTCAGATGATCAGAATAGATTAACGACGATGTAAAATCAATAAAAATATGCGGGGAGTTACGAACAGGACCGTTTCCAATCAAAAATGAATTAGCCATAGTCGTCACATAGGTTGTATAAAAGGGGTATACTGTACCTACAATATCAACCACTTTTCTGGCTCTAATTATTTAATTCCTCCAAAATCAATTTGTTTCATCAGCAGGATTGAATTATTAAATTGGAAAATTGGAAAGGCAAAATGGTTAATTCGAAAATCATTATTGATGATGATCTCAGACAGCACCAGATATTCCATGAATATTAATAGAATATTCATTATGCGATATGGGAATATTCATGAACATGTCAGGGATATTCATATCTTCGATGGAATATCACAGAAGAAATATTCCCTAAATATTCAGAATTTACTTATATATACAGCGTGTCTCACTTTAAACGCCCCCCTCTAAATCTCAGTTATTAGTCATGCGATCCCAACCAAATTTGGTGTGGTATGAATAACCATCAATATGATCAGTTTTACAGAGATGCACATTATTTTGGACAGTGCCGTGCGTTTTTATTGAACTAAAAAGGGGTCGATTTTTCATAAAATCATCGTAAAATCATATTAGGCATTTTTTTACAGGTAATCTAACCTCATATTATTGTTCCTCATGCTTTCGAACCTCAATGTGCAAAAAATCACCTAATTCCGAATTAACAGGATTGGCTTCATTTTTTTCATTATCAGTCTCGAATAAATAGTGACTTCAAATCAACGTTCAATGGCTCCGGTAGGTTAAAATCATGATTTGGAAGGAAAAACGAGTTAGTTTTTCATGTGGAACTCACCGTTTCCAAGTAAATAATTATTATGTTCGCAAAAATGCTATTTAGATGTGCCTGTTTTTCTGAATCCCTTCATAGGCATCTTATGAAAATCCACAAATGTGGGTTTGAAACCATAAAGAACAATAGTGATTCAATAAAAATGCTCGGCACTATCTAAAATAATGTTTGTCTTTGAAGGACTGGTCTTATTGATGATTATATTCATACCGATAAAAATTTGGTAAAGATCGCACGACTGATAGCTGAGATATAGAGGGGGGGCCGTTTGAAATGAGACACGTTGTATATATATTCCAGGGATGATACAGGAATATGAATTAATGAATGTTCCTGGAATATTCTACAAAACAGAATGCTCATCAGTAGAGAATATTTTGGAATGTTCCCTGAACAATACAACTGGAATATTCTGGGAAATTTCACCTTTGAATATTCCTGCTGGAATCTTCCTTGCATATTATCTCGGAATATTACTGGAATATTCACATTTGACTATACCTTAGATTTCCCAGAGGTATGTATCTATGTATTCAAGGAGTATTTATATAGGCTCGTATATAGGTATTCTAGGAATATCCGGTGGATATTCGAGATAGATTTCCTAGGAATATCCCGTGCTGTCTGGGATGAAATTCTAAGAACCGGTAATTGAGTACGTATTTTTTTCAAATCGTATCTGATGTATTGCTCACAGATGAAAACCGTTCTACACTCCCTTAGGTTTTTGGTTTTAGGGATAAGTAAAAAAAATGCTCGACAGAAAAGTTGGTTAAAAGAACAAAATGTTTCATTTCAGATTTTTCATATAAAGGATCTTCAGTTTCGTGGCACTGGAAATCAGCCTTGGTTTTTTTAAAGTAACACCATAAATATGTAGTATCTGATAATGGATTTTCTCATTCCATTAATCTAAAATGCAACTAAAATCATACGAAAGGCAGTGACTTGGATTAAAAATCATTGAATTACTGATGATCAGATGATCATTTCAACAAACTTTTTCGTTGAAAACTCGGTTGAAAATCATTTTAACAAACCTTTTCGTTGAAAATCATATCCACATTCCACATAAAAAAATAAAATGGTATGATGTTTCACGATAATTTTCAATAAAAATCGAAAATTCAAACTGGGTAGGCGATATAATTTAATCACAAAAATTTCAATAAGTACCTGTATTTTATCGCGTACCCTTTATTATTTTCAGATTTCCTATGGACTATTTCACACCAATTGTAACTATAGACGAAGCCCCACCGATAGCAGCAAAATCATCACCGAGAATCAAGAAAATCAAAATAAAAATCGAAGGTACCGAAGATGGCCATATATCAGGCGAAATAGTTCGTCCCAAGAGAAGAGGCAGGCCAAGAAAAGTGATAACGATCGCTCCCACTCCTCCCCCAGAAATCAAGACTGAAGAACCAGAAGAAGACACATCTCCAATGGACCCAACAGAAAAACCAACTAGTCCCGTAGAACCTGCCGGCGAAGAAGTCAAAAGGAGGAAAGGCAGACCCAGGAAATGTCCACCGGTGACAGAAGCTTTATTAAACGGCGGCATCATCGACAACGAAGACGAGGACCCTTCTTGGTCAGCTACAGGAAAGAAGAAGAAGAAGAAAAAAGAAAAGAAGGTGAAATCTCCTAAGACGCCAAAGAACTACAAGAAAAGGGGCAAAAATCAGCCGGAAGATGTGACCGTGAAAGCCGAACCCACAGACAGCACATTGCGCGAAGGCGAGATAAAGGAAGAAATCAAAGAAGAACCAGCTGATCCCATGGAGCTACCGCTCATAGTCCCGCTCTCAGAAGAACAATTCCAGCAAGAGTTCAAAGCCATGCTACCTCAAGAAGACCTCAGGAAATTCAAGTGCCCCCTGTGCATCAAGGACAACCAAGAGGAGGTGGAATTCTCGCCCAAAGAGCTAAAGAACCACTACAAAGACAACCACCCCGGCAAAAGACTGAGAAGCTACCGCTTGACCAACGAAACGCACTCTTGCGACGTCTGCGGCAAGGAGTTCAGAACGAACAACGCTGTCAAAGACCACATCGAAACCCACAACAACTACTTCTTCTGCGAGATATGCAACGCCTCCCAAAAAAAGATCCTAGACCATATCCTCCACCTGAGGATCCACTCGGAACCAGGGCTGTTTCAGTGCCTGATGTGCGATCTAAACACGCCAGACATCAACAAGATCATGGAGCACGTGAACAACCACGAGGATCTGTTGAAGTACTGGTGCCAACCCTGCAAAAAAGGCTTCCAGATCCTGTCTTGGTTCCAAGAGCACGACAACTACCACACAGGGCTCAAGCCTTTCGATTGCGAATTTTGCGGCAAGTGCTTCATGTACTCGAGGTACTTGCACGCTCACAAGCTTAACCTTCACAAGGAGGACATGATCTTCCCGAGTTTGCACGAGTGCGTTATTTGCAAGAAGCAGTACCAGCACAAGAATAGCTTGAAGCTGCATATGAACTCGCATACAGGCAACTTTTCAATTTGCGATATCTGCGGAAAGTTGCTTTCCAGCAAGGAAAAACTCAAGTTCCACCTGAGGATTCATACTGGGTACAAGCCGTACGCGTGTGCTTACTGCGATAAATCTTTCACGAAGAAGCCGATCCTTGTGGAGCACACAAGGATCCACACTGGAGAAAGACCTTATATTTGCGATTTTTGTACTAAGGCTTTCTCGCAGAGGTCTAGTTTGGTGATACACATGAGAGGGCATACTGGGGAGAAGCCCTATGTGTGCCAGTTTTGTACCAAAGGGTTCGTCGCTAAAGCCATGCTGAACATACATCTGAAGTCCTGCAAGGGGCTGATGGTCAGGCATTCCGATGATTATTGATCGGGGTATAGTATAGATTTTGTTTAGGGTTATCGAGAGGTGAACCGTGGTGTACTAGAATTCCTTGAAATTCTTTGGAGTTCTGGGGGATTACTTGGAGCTCATTGTTTAGTAAAATTCCTGGGGCAGTCAAACTTTGCAGTGCACAATGTTAACCATGGCAATTCTCTCATTTCTTGAAATGACTGATAGGATTGAAGTGTAATGTTCTTTGGGACTATGTAGACTACACCTTTTTAGATGTATACCAGAAAGTGTCAATTGTATTTCAGAAAGCATCAATTGTATTTAAAAACAGTCAATTGAATTTCAAAATAGTCACTTGTGTTTCCAAAAGCATCAATTGTATTTCAGAATAGTCAATTCAATTTCACATAGCTGCCTGAAATACATCTGGAAAAGGTTTAGTTGAATGCATGATTCAATTCTACCATCAAAATTTCTTTTTGATTATAAAAATCAACACATAACAAGAATTCATTTCTACCGTGTACTCAGATACATAAAATACACAAGTCCTATTATATAAAGTTGCATGAGATTTGTCAAAATCATTTTTTTAATGTCATGGTCACCGGAGATAATAAGTTTGGAATACTTGGTAGGTGTTTATTGTTATACTCAAATGTGTACTAGATTTGAAAATGTGAAATTATCTGAAATTCTATCTTCATGTAATTCCTGAGATTTATTTGTTGGAATTTCTTGAAATCTAGTAGGTGTACATGCTGTCCCATTTTTGATGTCCTTACGGAATATCTCACTTTTTTGGGAAACTCAAGCAAGACACCACAAACAACATTTTAATTACTTGCTCTGTTTTTTAGTTACAGGCTGAAATAGAAAAAAAAATCATTTTGGGAACCTCTATCTTTCAACTTATCGAAAAAGTAAAAACTATGGCTCATACATTTATTTACATAGAATCCAGTGGCGTAGTCAGATTTTCAGATTAAGATGTTATTATTCAAGATATAACCTAAAGTTTTTCATGAAACAATGTGTATATTTTTTCATATTTCAAATATTAATCACTCTTTTTTCGAATGCACATCCAATATAGATAGTATTAATAATCTCTACACCAAATTGTTGGACGATAAAGGACCCCTCACGAAAACACGGGAAATTGGCTCTCGGTCGAATTGGCTGAAGTCTAAAAAGTTTTGTATGTTTAGTTTCTAAGATATAAGCCAACACGGTTCGTAAAAACGTCGTATCGGGGTAGGATTGACAAAGAAAAAAACTGCTTTTTTAGTATAAATGAAACAAAATAAGCTAGAAAATGTATTGATCGGAGCTCATAAACATGTCTAGTTTTAATCACATAAATTATAGTAAATCAGGGTGTATACGAGGCACGGTCAAAAAATTCATTTTTCGGAAAAAAGATTCGAGCACTATTCCAAAACCAACAAGTTATATTTTGGTGAGACTTCATAGTTTCAGTCTATTGTAAGCTTCGGAAAACGTATTTTGATTCTTTTTAACTATCTCTGTTCGAAATATGAATTTTTAGAATTTTGTGTTATACTCCTTTTTGAAACCAATTGACAGCTTGTTTTCGATCACAAAGAAAGGGATAGATCGATACTATTGATTAAATGAAAGCTGAGGTAACTCACTAGCGAATTCAGTTGTTCAATATTGCCTTTCATTTAGATACAGGGTGTGTTAGATTTTGTTGAAGATTATTTAACATGTTTCAATTGAATATCTCGAAAACAGTTCCGTCAATAGGGATCTCATTTTACTCACATTATTCTGAATATGTTGACTATCATATGCAAAAAGTTTTTCAATTTTTCATGTTTCGTTCCTGAGATATCAGTTTTTGAGTTTACAGTATCACAGGGATGCATATCTCAGAAACGAAACATAAAAAATTGAAGAACTTTTTGCATATGATAGTCAACATATTCAAAATAGTGTGAGTAAAATGAGATCCAAATTAACATCAACAAAATCTAACACACCCTGTTTCTAAATGAAACGCAATATTGGACAACTGAATTCGCTAGTGAGTTACCTCAGCTTTCATTCAATCAACAGTATCAATCAATCCTTTTTTTTGTGATCAAAAACAAGCTGTCAATTAATTTCCAAAAGGGGTGCAACACAAAATTCAAAGAGTTCATATTTCGAACAGAGATAGTTATCAAGAATGAAAATACGTTTTCGAAGCCTACAATAGACTAAAAATGTGATGTCTCACCAAAATATACCTTGTTGGTTTTGGAATAGTGCTCGAATTTTTTTTCCGAAAAATGAATTTTTTGACCGTGCTTCGTATACACCCTGATTTACTATAATTGATGTGATCATAACTAGACATGTATTCGAGTTTCGATGAATACATTTTTATACTTTATACTAAAAAACAGTTTTTTTCTTTGTAAATCCTACCCCGATACGACGTTTTTACGAACTTTGTCGGCTTATATCTCACAAACTAAACATATAAAACTTTTTAAACTCACATATTTTTCTAATGAGCCATTCCATAACAACATAGTAAAATTTCAGCCAATTCGACCTCTGAGAGCCAATTTCCCGTGTTTTCGTGCGGGGTCCTTTCCTCCACCAAAATCAATATATTGAGTAAATTTATTGAAAAGAGTAAGACTAAAATATAGATATACAATCTTGAATTTACTATACTAGTAACCTTATAAAATATACAAGGTGTTCCATTTAAAAAAACATTACTTTGGGTTATATCTGCATTATTGTAGCTTATTCCTGAAATCTGACTACGCCACTGGATTATACGTGAAAAATTGTTCAAAAGGCAGTCCATATCTTCTCGATAAGTTGAAGGATAACTGAGATACAGGGAGGGTACCAAAATGCCATATTATCAATTTCGCCCTGTATCTCAAAAACGACGCGAGTTATGCAAATTTTGTTTGCGCTACCGTGAGTTTCATAAAAAGGTAGCAAACGTTCGCGAAAACCGAAAATCTCTATCTTCGAAAATGAGTGAGATATCCCGTAAGGACATCGGAAATAGGACATCCTGTACAAAATTTGTTCCATGTTTCACCCTTCGGTTGTTATTTAGGAAAAAATGTTCTGGTACATTTTCAGGCTCGTTTTCAGGTATTACTTTTAGTTTCAAAATAAGATAATCTTATTTGAGTTGTGTTTCTCAGCCAATAATTTGTGCAATAATGAATTACTTACACAAGCATTGATGTCTGTGATTAGGAATGACTTCTTCCAGTCCGATATACAGGGTGACCCTGAAAGATCTGTACAATATCTTAGCCAATAGTCCTGTGGTCAAAATGAGCCAATTTAAAGCAACTAAAAACATTAGTCCAAAATTGCCCCGTTTCTGAGATACAGGGTGGTAAATTTTACAAAATCAAAATCGGCAAATACACTCCAACAAAGTATTTTGAAGGGTCCATTTTTGCACTGCTCATTCACTGGAGAATTACATCCACGAAGATAACAGCAAACATTTTTATTCAAACTAATTCAAAAATTCCGGTGCGGTATCGAACACTAAAAACCGAAATATTCAGAAAATCATTTCCTCAATAAAAAAAGTGAATAACTACACTGAGAAAAATGTTATAGTCATTCCACACCATAAGAAGTGCATTTTTAAGCGACTTCTATTGGCCACAGTGAGAAGATGTCCGTATTCGGGTTTCGCATCCCATTTTTGAAATGATACATGTCTGGAAATGTACATATATATCGAGAAATTTGATTTTTATTTTTTAATTTCACCTCCCTGTATCTCGGAAATGAAGCAATGGACTAAGGTAAGTTTCTTTGAATCGGCTCATTTTGACCTAAGGAATATGTGCTGAAATTTTGTACATATCTTTCAGGGACACCCTGTATAGAATCTACAGAAGCATTGAACTGCCATTCTTGTAGTTTTTCATTTTTTTCTTGCCCTGATTGTGATTAATAGATATCCATGAAACTTCGACAAAGAGCAAATAAATTGCTCCAAATAAAATTCGAATTAAAAATTAATACAAATTGAGAAACATACAATTCTGGCAATTCGGTTTCCATAAAAAACTTCTGCTGAATTATATACAGGGTGGGTCACGGTGGATGGCCTATTAGAAGTATCTGGAGAACGAAAAGACAGAACATTCTGAAAATTGGGATGCTTTGATAATTGAACATTCTCTATTGGTCTAAAATGTTTTCATCGTTACAGTGTTGCCACTTCTATCAGAAACAACTAGCAACTTTGTTATTTCAAATGGAACGCCCTGTATTTCATTGCATTTTTAGATTCTTCCTGAGGAGCTGATTTCATCGATGTATCATACTTGGGATCAAGCAGAAATGATTACAGAGATATAGAGTTTTCAAAATCTAGATTTTTCAATTACAGGATTTTTTGTGTCGAAACTATTCATTATTGATCAAAACGGCGTACATGTCCCTATTTCAACTTTTGATCCACTATCTCCTGGAATTTAATTGGAAAAAATACAGGGTGCTTCAAGATTCAGAATTCTGATTACCCTGTATCTGTTCCAATTAAATATCAGTAGATAGTGGATCGAAAGTTAAGATAGGGACATGTAAACCGTTTTGATAGATAATGAATAGTTTCGACACAAAAAAATCCCAAAAGTGAAAAATCTCGATTTTGAACACCCTATATCTCTGTAATCATGCCTTCTAGACCCCAAGTGTCATGCATTGATATAATCAGCTCTTCAGAAAGAATCTGAAAATGCAATAAAATACAGGGTGCTCCATTTAAAATAACGAAGTTCCTAGTTGTTTCTGATAGAAGTGGCAACACTGTATCGATGAAAACATTTTAGACGAATAGAAAATGTTCAATTATCGAAGCATCCTAATTTTCAGAATGTTCTGTTTTTTCGTTATCCAGATACTTCTGATATAGGCCATCCACCGTGACCCACCCTGTATATGAATAGTATGTGAGTAGTAATATATGAATAGTAGCAGATTATATCTTGAGTCACTAATGATAGTAACATTCCGAAAGAATAATAGCCATTATTGGGAGTAGTGTATACTCTATTTTATTCAAGACTTATATTACTCAAGTATTATTATACTTGTGGTTGCGCTCCATTTTTTCCATAGTGAATAATATATAGCATTTTATTGCAAAAACCACAGGTATAATACATTAAAATAGGTAGCTATACCTATTAGTCATAAATGATTAGATTAATGTATTGTTGGTGTGTTATTGTTGTACTTCATCATTTTGATTCATTCCAGTATTTAAAAAAAAATAGTGAGGCTGTAGAAGTTTTTATTCAGTTTTTCCAATAATAAATAATTATCAAAAATGTTGCGTTAGACAATTATGTTATGAAAAACTATCTTGAGTTCTTTGGCTTCATATGATTTTGTATCTTATAATTTATTTTGAAAATCACGATACCTAACAATACATTCAAATAAAAAATGTGAATTGTCATTTTGCGAGAGGCTCAATTACTGTAAAAGAAATTTGTATAATCATTGCTGTTCATAGGCTATATTTCCTATTTATTGCTTCTATCATGAAGTATTATCAGATTGCCTACTGTTTTGCCTTTGTTTATTTGTCTTGCCATTCATTGTAATAAACTATTAGCATATTGACTATTTATTTGTAGAAAGTATCTGTACATTAGATGGATAAAAAAATTGTAGCTAAATGTGTGTTGGACATATTTTTAGAGAATTTAAAATTTTATTGTATGATGTTTTCATTTTTCCTAATTTCATTTCCTAGTCAGAGGAATAAATTGTGGTTCGGATATCAATTGTTTTTGTTCATCCTTACCCTCCCTAAGCTAACAACACAAAAACTTTTCAAAATCCTTTTTTTTATGTTATTCCTTATAGTTATATCATCACGTATTACAGCTTTGTTGACCATATACTCACAATTTGACTGAAATACCTATATATATTCATATAGAAAACTCTTCTGTGGATACGACTTAGCAATCAAATAAATCAAATGATAACTATACATTTTAAATGTAGGTATATGCCCAAAAACATCGATGGATAATATCTATTTTATCATTTCATTCCACTCTGTATATTATAATATCGACACATCTAACCTCTAGGTATCTACGTTTTTGCTAATTTATTACCATACTTGAAACTTGAACGAATGAGTTTATCATCCAGAAATTATATCAATTGAAGCAGAGGGTAAGTTTTTCACAAAAATATGTTTTTTTCTCTATGCAATTCATTGGTTTTCTTTTCGAATCCATATCAGTTCTAATTAGCCAGTTATTTAGATTAATCGATAAAAATAGGTGTTACAAAGTTTTCACTTGATTTTTTTTTATAATTCCCAAGGAAACATTCAAGAGCAAAGTTTTATTTTTCTTAACACAGTGGCGATCTTTGGTACACAAAAAAATGGATGATATGAGACTCAATGAAAGAAAAATTAGTTCATGAAAATACGATTTATTTGTAATTAACATTGAACGAATTGGCTCAACTCTTTTTTACTTAATTGATTTTTCATTTGTTATTTATATGCTCAGAAAATCATAAACTGAACTACTTATTGATGTTTCCTTTTTCAGAATTGTTGGTATCATACTCTTTGCCCACCATATATTAATACCGTACAATTGTAGGAAAGAAGATATCAATGACGACATGAACGTCGAAGAAGAAATTCTCATAATGGTGAAAGAAGACTCTGCCGAAGAAATCTCAAACACACCTCCAGGCACTACACCATGCCCCATCTGCCAAAGAACTTTCAAAACCTTCCACCTCAACCAGCACCTCAGCTACCACCACAAACTCCTGCGCTGCAACCTATGCAAAGAATACTTCCCAACCCAAGAGGAGCTTCAATCCCACAACCAACAGCACTACGGCGACAAGCACCCTTGCAGCCACTGCTCTCTCAGCTTCAAACTAGCCGCTGGCCTAGCTCTACACAGCTTCGACCATCTCCAGCACTACTCCTGCCCATACTGCAGCTTCAACACCAAGACCAAACACACGGCACTGAACCACGTGGCCAGACACGAAAACGTCTTCCCCTTCCGCTGCTCCCTTTGTACCAGGGGCTTCTTCAGTCGCAGCTCGCTCGCGCAGCACGAGGAAACCCACTTGGACATCAAGCAGCACGTCTGCGCGCTGTGCCATAAGAAGTTTGCTACCAAGCGGTACCTGCTTGACCACCAGAAGCTCAACCACAAGAAGGAGATGTTCGGATTGGAGGAGAGCTTCCAGTGCGAGTTTTGCGGCAAGGAGTTTACGTTTAAACGCAGCTTGGAGCGCCACCTTAACTTGATACACAACAAGGGGGAGAGTCGCAGCGTTATGTGTCTTATTTGCGATAAATTGATGGCTAATAAGCGTAATCTTGTTTTGCATATGCGCACGCATACTGGAGAGAAGGTGTTTTGTTGCGAGTTGTGTGGGGAGGCGTTTAGTGCCCGCAAGTACTACTTGTATCACGTGAAGAAAGGGCATGGGGAAAAGGAGAGAGATGAGTGAGAGGAGGATGGAGGGGTGGATTGAATTTTTGTTGGTTTGTTTTGAGATAGTTTGTTGTTTGTTCTGTTATTGTTATGTTAATTTTGTTGTGTTTTTTGTGGAAATTGGTGAATTTGGGAAGAATCTACAATGGAACGGGTCTACGCATGTTTTGTCTTTAGAATTTTACCAAGAAATGGATAATCCTTGTATTAATGTAGTTAATTTAGAACTACAATGAAAATTGCATAACAAATATTCGTAGGAGTTCTCCTAAATTTTCATCAGGTAAGATAATGATTGCCACCAATGTCACGTTATATAAGACTGAAAATATTGTTTGCTTCAGATCTTCAGATCTTGTACGAGGATTTATATAATATACTTAGGTCTAAAGGTTTCAAAAATTTTGACATATTGGATCTTGCTAATGATAATTCAAATATGCATAATTTTGAAACTATTTGCTATTCAGGATTCAGGAAAATATCTAAAATGAAATGTGAAAATATGAGTTGTTCAGTATAGCATTAGAAAATATTCCTATAGGTACCTAGCTAAAGATGCGTGTATAGATCCGTCCCATGAAAATATTATTTATTTTGCTTTCAATTTCACCCTGTTTCTGGAATATTTTTCGTTCTGTTCTCATTGTTTTTTGTTTTCACTTTACCCTGTTGCTGGAATTATATTTGTTTGGTTCTTTTTGTTCCGCTTCTGGTTCTTCATGTGGAAGATGATGTTTATTTTCATTTTTTTCTCTTTTGATTGAAAAAATTATAGTTTATTCCAATTTATGAAATAAAAATCCTTCGAATCAGTATCATTCTTATCTCTTTATAAAATACCTCTGCTGGTTATATATGTATTGGAACTGGTAAGAGTGGTAAGTACATATACAGGGTGGGGCATTGAAAACGGAACAGCGGCTTTGTAGGTTGACAGAACAGGATTATAAAAGAAAGCTGGAACAGCTAATTTCATTTATTTCAAGAGGAACGTCGTTCTAAAATATTTTCAACGCTTCGGTGTTGCTTCTTCTATCGAAAAGTAGCAACAACTTTGTTATTTCAAACGCATTTTTAGGTTTTTCGTGAAGAGTTGAACTAGCATGTGAGATAGTAAATTTAAAGTCTAGATAGGGACGTGTGAGCCTTTTTGACCAATAATGAATAATTTCGATATAAAAAAACCCTATATGAAGTTGAAAAATCTCGATTCAGTACTTTTTTCTATACCGGGTGACAAGGGAGACATATGTAACAGCCAGTAGTTTTTGTATTTGGAGAGATAGAAATTTGAAATTCACAAGGTTTATATTATTAATGATGCTGCTTTCCTTAAACCTAATGACAATTTTTTCAACCAGCACCTGTTTGATTGGAAGTAGACCCAACTTTTTTTTCCATATGGCACCCTGCATATTTCTGTAGTCTATCTTATGCACCTTAAAATTCTCTATACAACTATGTATCACAATTTAATATTCGTTCATTAATTGGCTGTTGAATTGCATTTTATTGAAATACATGATAAGCTGGCACCCGGTATATCTCTGTAATCATTTCCCGCTAGACCCCAAGTGTGATATATTGCTGAAATCTGCTATTCAGAGAAAACCAAAAAAATTCATTTGAAATAATAAGTTGTTGATAATTTTCGATAGCGCTGAAAATATTTCAGAACGATATACACTGTGTTCATAAAGTCACCCCCCCCCCCTGGTTAACTTAAGAACGGATGGGATTTTTTTTTTCAATTTTTTCCTGCTTCAATGGTAGTTTCAGTGCTACATATTGTTTGAAAAAAAATATATGTATCCTCCAAAATGGCCCCTGGGCGCCATTTTGGAAGATTTTTTTAAATGGAGTGGGGGGTCGAAAGATACCTCGATTGAAAGGTCTTTCGATTCTCTATACAACCTCAGAATCTCAGACAAAAATATTTATCCAAAACAAAATGGCGGATGATAACGTTTGAAATCTCACACCAGAATTCTTTCGACTGGATGGCTATTAAAGTGCTCGCATGTGATCTTCAAATCTTTATTGGCGAATAGAAGAGTTCTCTATCTATGAAGATATCAATAGAACGCCATTTTGAAGAGAATAACATGGTAGTCACGTGGAATAAACATTGTTCTTTATTTTGAATAAATATTTCTAAAATTTTGCAGAATTTGGAAAGACAATCGAGCAAAGTTATAATTGACTACCCTGTTATTCTCTTCAAAATGGCTTCCTATTGATATCTTCATGGATAGAGAACTCTTCTTTACGCCAATAGAGATTTGAAGATCACATGCGAGCACTTCAATAGCCATCTAGTCGAAAGAATTCTAGTGTGAGATTTCAAACGTTATCATCCGCCATTTTGTTTTGGATGAATATTTTCGTCTGAGATTCTGAGGTTGTATAGAGAATCGAAAGACCTTTCAATCGAGGTATTTTTCGACCCCCACTCCATTCAAAAAAATCTTCCAAAATGGCGCCCAGGCGCCATTTTGGAGGATACCTATTTTTTTTTGGAACAATATATAGCACTGAAACTACCATTGAAGCAAAAAAAAATTGAAAAAAAAATCCCATCCGTTCAATAGTTAACCAGGGGGGGGGTGACTTTATGGACACAGTGTATATATAGATATGTATACCATTCGAAAATATAGTTTAGGTGCTCCAGCGTTTTTTTATAATTCGGTTCTTTCGACCTACAGAGCCGTTGTTTCGTTTCCAATGCCCAACCCTGTTTGTAAATCGGAATGTTATTTCAACCATATATGTGCGCACACCTCTTAACAAATAAATTTTATTTTTGTCAAAAATATCAATAGTTTATTTTTTTAGAGACAATGAAATAAAACAGAAACCAAGGAGAATTAAAAAAGAAAAACCAAACGACATCAAAACAAAACGAACCAGGAACCCAGCCAACCCCTCAAAAAAATACACCCCGAAATCGAAACCCAACCTCAAAGCCAGAGCATGGGTATGCAAGATGTGCTTCGCAGAGTTCGCCTCCAGAAAAACCCTCTTCGAACACAGAAAACTCGTTCACGACGAATCAGAAGACACCCTCAACCAACAACTGGACTCCAAAAAGTACACCTTCGATCCGATCCACGAGTTCTACACCTGCACCAACTGTTCCGCCGAGTTCCAAATGAAAGAGGAAGTGGAAAAACACTTGGCAACGCACGAGGAGAAGTACGACTGCGACGCATGCGCAGAATCCTTCGCCGGTGCGCTGAACTTCTCTGCGCACATGCAGCAGCACAGAGAAGACAAGTGCTTCCCGTGTCCCATGTGCAGCCACACAGCCAACCGGAAGTCGGCCATGTTGACGCACATACAGCGCATGCACTACCGGAAGTACGATTTTCAATGCCGGATGTGTGGCAAGTGTTTTAATGACGCCACGACGTTCAAGGAGCACGAGAATGCGCATCTGGGGTTGAAGCCGTTCGCTTGCGTGGTGTGTGGCAGGGAGTTCGTTTATTCCAGGTAAAGTGTGCTATACAGGGTAGGTAATATTGTCACGATATAGTTGAGGTTTCCACCATGTCACGATATAATAGATGGTGATCCAGTAATATCGATTTATAAGGGGTAATGCGTGGCTTAATAGTTTGCGAGAGATAAAACCTAAATAGGCACTAACAGTTCAGGGGTAATTGAAAGCATGAGCATATTCATTGAAACATGCAACACTATGTGGGTAGTGATGCTAGATATGAATAACCAACAATGAATATGAAACCTAATAACAACTTACATTATAATGACCATTACGACGAGCTCTTGTCAAGTCAAGAGTAGCCCCAGATCAGAGTAACTTCGGAACCCTCACATCCAATATTTATATGCATCATTTTATTAGATATGCTCGTTTCTCCTTGGTCAGTTTTCATAATTCAATGTCAACGGATGATTTGATTAATTTTATGTTTATAAAACCCTCATGGTTCGAAATTACTAATATACCGTATGTTTTACTCGTGACATGACCCCTCTCTCCGAGAAAACTGGACCCCAGTTTTTGAATTACTACCTACCTAAATATATCGAGGAGAACCTATACCTAAAATACTCAAATGACAAAAAACCATACATCTTGGAAATTGAGTTCACACACTCAAAAGTTCAGTGTCTACAATGCACACTCACACCTTTACTTATGGAAAGTTCGGCAGGATCCTTTTGGGCTCGAAGGTATTCTTGTCCTGGGCATTGGGATGAAATCTTTTGGGCTTTAAGATCTCCGAGACTGTCCTTCGAGGTAGTATGCAGCTGAACGATGGGAACTGCTGGCTTCTTGGGGTATCGACTGACGACTGATGGTCATGGCATCCTTCAATCGTCGTGGGAATTTTGGCGGGATCCTTTTTGGGCTTCTCTCGTTCTGGGCTGATACTCTGTAGGAATTCTTTGGGTTCAAGATATCCTGGCTTCTAGTATTGGCCTGTCTCTTGAGGGTAGTTGGCAGCTGAGTAAGAAGATTTGCCAGCTATCTTGGCAATTGTGATGACTGGGTAGACCACTTGGTCCATGGGAGGAACGATGAATTTCCGTCATTCCAGTGGTTCGTCAGGCTAACCACAAAAAAGGTATTTTTGATCGAAAAATAATTTTTGGAAAAATTTGCCACCTTATTATAAGGAAAAAGCACTATTTTTGTTACGCTGCAGACTCTTGAACTCGATTTATCTCGAATATGGTGAGTGCTATCGAAACTGAACAGGAATTCTATTTTCAAGTAAAAATTATGACATTTTCATACTTCCTGATCAAACTGCCAAAAATTGCATTGAAAAACAGTTGGGGGACGAAATGCTCCTTGCCCCACCTATTTCCCACGCCCCTCATCAAAATTTCAGGAAATTCTTAATATTTTTAGAGGGTTTCGGAACTATTCACATAAATCCATCATCTAGGGCTCCGCTTTAGATAGCTATAACCCATGAGGGGGCCATTTCTGGACCCATATTTACATAAAACTTCTTTCACCATTTTTGTTTCTAGAATCTGTGGCTGAAATATTTCTATGTAGTTTAGGGAGACCCTGTATAGTAGGTATGTCACGGCGAGGTTATACTATCATTGTGTCGAGAATCGGTCGCAAAAAAATTATGAAAATATACATTGCATTCTTAGCATTTAGAATATTTTTGACAATGCAGTGTTGCCGCTTCTACTAGAAAGAAGCAACAACTTTGTTATTTCAAATGGTAGGTAACCCTGTATTTCATTGAATTTTTATATTCTTCCCGAAGAGCTGTTTCATCAATAGATCACACTTGGCGTCTAGCGGGAATGATTACAGAGATATAGGGTGTTCAAAATCGAGATTTTTCAACTTAAGGGTATTTTTGTGTTGAAATTAGGTATTCATTATTCATATATCTTTATGTTTGATTTACTTACTGACATTTAATTGGAACAAATACAGAGTTATTCAAGATTCAGAATTCTGGAAAATTCTACTCGGACGTTTGCAAATTTTTCAAATCAATCGTTAGAAATAGGCTTATTATTTGTTCGGATTTCAGGATTTTTCACTATCTACTGTCTGTATCACCCGATATATACTTGTGGTATCTTTATATAGGTCAAAATATTTTTCATTTAGTCTAGAACTTTCCGAGAATTCATCAATTAATAAATTAATTTGAAATTATGAGTGCATAATCCAACATTCGATGCGGTCTAGGACATTCCGTTCAAAATATTCAAATATTCTCATTGAAATTTAACAAATTGATTCTCATATGGCACAATATTATCGTTTTTTCTGTGACGGGAAAAAAGTTTGGCATTTCATCTCTGTTGGCAGGTTATAAAATGTCACTTTTCATAAATTACTTTTTTCCCGTGGGAAAAAAGTGAGTACTTCTTTCCCGGATATATATCACATATATATACTCTGTTAATGGCTTTTGTTGTGCTATAGTTCCGAAAAATGAGTCAATAATACCGTCTCCGAGAAAGAACTGCAAGTCCTTTTATCTTCCATTCGACTTCGCGGTTTCGTATATTACTAAACAACTACTGAATTCGCAATTTTTTAAAATCAAATCACAGAATTGAACTGACAGAAGTGACATCAGATATTTGATTACTTCAAAAGAATGATAAAGATGTCTATAAAACGCAGGTGTCCCTACTGTTGAAAACTTGAAATTTCATTCATTCATTTCGAAATAATGTAATATCTTCTCAATATTGATTCGTCCTTCCGTCTGTCACAGAAAAAAATAGTGTATTATACACGGGAAAAATATTAGATTTTAGCTCACGGTCACACAACCTAGTGCTAAAATCTACTACTTTTTTCCCTTGTATAATAAATAACTATTTCAGGGTTTGAAAATATCAAAATGGTATTAGCAATGTCGAAAATTCCCCAAAAGTAAACAAATTCCCAACATTTTTGAAAAATCTGAAAGTAGGTACCCCTCGATTCCAGGTACCTATTCGCCCACCAAATAAGGAACCACCGAGTCCGCGTCCTCGACAAAGAATCCACCACACAGTGTCACATGTGCCCCAAGATGTTCGCCCGCCAGGAAACCCTCATGAAGCACGTCCTCTCCAAGCACCTCACCTACCATGAGGGTCCCCACGAGAAAAAGCACCTCTGCGACGTGTGCGGCCAGGGCTTCTCGCGCACCGACAAGCTCAAAATCCACTACAGGAAGCACACGGGCGAGAAACCCTACGCATGCGCGTACTGCTCCAAGAGCTTCATCAAGCGAGACTACTTGATCATGCACGAAAGGATCCACAACGGGGAGAAGCCGTATGTTTGCGATTATTGCGGCAAGTGCTTCAACCAGGGGGCCCCACTGAGGATCCACATGCGGACCCACACGGGGGAGAGGCCCTACAAGTGCCCCCACTGCAACTCGGGCTGCGTTTCCAAGGGGGCGCTGAATGCGCACATCAAGAGCTGTCTCAACTCGCTGTGATCGTAGGCGGCGAGGTTTTTCGTTCGGATCACTGACATAAACAATACTAGAGTGAGTAGATTGAATGGAGTGGCGACAATAGATCTCAAAATGGCTGCCGTTTCTGGAATGTCATGTGGTCGAGTCACTGAATAGCTGAAAATCTGAAGGGTATCTCACATGCAGTAAGGAATTTGCGCCTTCGTAGTTCCCACCTGATTTTAGGTCAAGCAGATATTTGTTATTTTCATTTCATCATCTAAATAATCTGAGACTCATTACGAGTCACAAAAGACTTACAGGGTGTTCTCCTCATATTTTGACCCCCTACCTACAGCTTCAACTGTATACGAGGCGGAAAAAACTTCAAATATAAGTGTTGTAGTTTCATCTCTACTATCTTTTGGCACTCCATTAATGAACGAATGAGAATCTTTAAATAGAACGAAAGAGCCAAAACAGTTTTTTTAAACGGAACACCCTCTTTTTCCATTTTGCGATTCTCTTTTGTTTATTTAAGCAGTGCAGATGAAATCCTACAACTTCCGAATTTGAAATTTTTATCTACCTCGTATAGTTGAAGCTGTAGGTAGGGGTCGAAATATAAGACGACGTTAAACGTCCGAAGTATAAAGTTACATGTCTGATTGTTGGATGTTTTGTGTCCAATGAATGAGAAACAGGGGTTGCATCTACATATATATTTGAGGTCTGACCAATCAAAAAGCGCATCAATATTGTCGCTACTCCATTTCATATGAAGTCACTCTAAACTATACTACTTACATTCCAAATGAGAAGATAGTAGGTAGCGCTGTCTCTGACGGACTGTTTACACTGGCGAAATGAATGTATGGCGCGTAATTCAAAATAATGTCCAACAAATCCACTTCAAGTTCGAGTTTTCTCTCAGGATACATTGTAGCAAAATAGAATACAATAAATAAATGAAATATATGATGTGATCATCTTCCCATAAAGAAAACTCCAACCTTTACGTCACGTCACAAGTCATAATATTGGACAGGTGTTATATTGCCTCGGTAGTATAGGTGTCTAGAGTCTTCGTTGGAAACCATAAAGAATCGTTGACCTTCGTTTCGACTGGTTGATGCTGAAGGCAATGTTACACCTGCCAATTATTACGTGTTGTTGAGGTAAAACTGGTAAAAGTTTTCTATGTGAAAAGACGATCACATTATCACATTTCATTTTTTATTCGACGTATTTTTATATGTCAGAATGAATCCTGATGAGCATAAACTCGAATTCAAAGTCGAAATTTATCTTTTGAACAGCCATGAATTTGAATTAGGTGCCATATTTTCATTCCGCCAATTCCTTCAGAGGTAACACCACCTTACTATCTTCTTATCTGGAATGCCATAATATATCGTACTCTTCCTTATATGTTTCCGAACACCAAGAAATCAACTCGGTGTAATGAACGACAGGTTGGGAGATTCTGCGCATTGAGCAGAAGCGTTTTCAGGCGAGCAATTTGAAAATGAGATTTCTGGGATGCTGGAATATGGCATATATAGGTCTAGATAGCTATGTCAGTGGGATGGATCCACAATAAGGAGAAGCTGTTCCATCATCTAATGTATCTCCCTTGAGCAGACTATACTAAACTTCATATTGTCTAGCTTATGACTCTTTCAGAGTAGGTGATATAAGCCTGAAAAGTCTAGAAACTCTACCAATAGGGAAAGCATTTTCTAACTCCTAAATTGAAATTTAGACCTGTTTTCCCCCATTGCTTGAAAGTCATCATAGCAACGTCATATGTTGACCTTGAAAATCTTGAAATACAAAAGAATCGAAACCACGATCGAGCGAAACTGGCACAAATGTGAATTGTGAAAATACCAATGATTTATGTTGTTTGTTATTCAATTTTAATGACAAAATCAATGAGGACCGACCACAACATGTTACAACTCCTATATATGTGTTTAAATGAATATTTTGATTGGTGTAATGGATTGTCTGATGAGGAAAACGTTATTTCGTTGAATCCATCAGTTTTCTCATGTAAATAAATATGCAATGTTAAGGCTGAAGGAAAGTATATTGTTAATCACATTTATATATATACAAATATTCTTATTTGAATTAAAATGAACCCGTTCCAGAACTGATAAGACAATGGATTATACAAAACTTTATGTTAAGTTAATTGAGACAACCTCCTCATTTCTGAAACTGGTAATTATTTTATTTATTCTACAACTATTCTTGAGTATTTATAATAAAGGTAGAGCCCTGTGTATTTATTTTTGTATAGTACACAATAAATAGGTCCAATTTCAATGAAACTATGAAAATTGTCTGAGAATGTCTCTATTTATGGCAGCTCCAGGCATCGAATATTTATCACAATTTTAAATTATTAATAAATATATATATTGAGATAAATGATTGTTGTTTTATTTTTGGAATCTCCTCATGTAAATCATCAAACATACGCTGATGCTCTCAGATTCCACCCAGAGAAAGCAAATCGCCTGTTGGGTACTAACTCTTCAACCTCATTAGAACACCGTAGAAAAGTCAGCGACCATCCGCTTTTATATACATACTTCGACGGGAAATGTTCCTCAGAAATATCTGCTATATTTTCATCACTAGAAATACCAGTCAGACGAACTGGACAGGCCTAGTCAGCACATCCTTTCGTAGTTAACCTTGAATGCGAACCATAAAGCGCTTTTTCATAGTAAAACATTGCTCCTGTGAGTGTTCACTATCACAATTCGACCACATACTAACGATAATCTTTTTTAGGTACTTCCCTGCTTTCGAAGTGGAGCTCCAGGTCAGCGACAACGAGTACGACCCTGGAAACGCCTACCAGAACCCAAAAAAAATTAAGACCGAAAAACAAACTCCCACCAAACGGAAAATAAAACAAGAACCAGAAGACGACGACGATTACACTCCCCCGGGCTTCAAAAAGAAATCTCTCCCCAAGGAAAAGAAGTCCCGCAAACCGCGCAAGCCCAAAATCCAAATCCGCAAACAAGAGCACAAAATCTGGACCTGCAGGCGCTGCCTGGAGGAATTCGATTCCAGGAGAGATCTCACCGAACACACCAAAATCTACCACCCGGGCGACCCCAACGAAACACTCAGCTTCAAATACGACAGAGAACAAGACCTCTACACCTGCACCAGCTGCTCCGCAGAGTACCAAACCAAAGAAGAAGTCGAAGCTCATATCACCAAGGTGCATGAAGAATTCTACACCTGCGAGGTTTGCAGACACACTTCCAAAAAAGCTTATAGCTTCGCAGTGCACATGAAGTCCCACAGCTCAGACGACACTTACACTTGCCCCCTGTGCAACTACAACACCCCCAGGAGAACCTGCTTGCAAACCCACATCAACAGAGTGCACTACCACAAGTTTTACTACACCTGCCCTACTTGCGGCAAAGGATTCAATGACTCAGTGATCTTCAAGGAGCACAACAACGAGCACCTAGGCATCAAACCCTTCGTATGTGTTGTTTGCAATAAAGACTTCGTTTACTCTCGGTACATGCTCATACACCAGACCAGGTACCACACTGTGCACATCGAAGGTACCCTGCACAAGACCCAGTGCAGCATTTGCCTGAAGGTGTTCAGCAAAGTAGCTACTTTGTTGAAGCACATCACCACCAAGCACAACGCCGAGAGTGCTGACAAGACCGAGAAGCGCCACCTGTGTGACATTTGCGGCAAGGGTTTTGGTACCTCGGACAAACTCAAGATCCACTACAGGATCCACACTGGGGACAAACCGTTCTCTTGCAACTACTGCGATAAGAAATTCACCAAGAAGGATTACTTGATAATGCACACTAGGGTACATACTGGGGAGAAGCCCTATCCCTGCGAGTACTGTGGGAAATGTTTTAATCAGGCTGCTTCTCTGAGGATCCACGTGCGAGGACATACTGGGGAGAGGCCGTATATGTGCCAGTTTTGCAACGGGGGATATATTTCCAGAGGGTCGCTGAATTTGCACATGAAGATTTGCAATGGGGTTGCCATCTAAGGTTGAGTTGGGCTAATTTAGTATTTAGACGGATTGAGAGTACTCAACAGTTCAATGGAGTATCCTGGATTTCACATTATATGGTTTTTCAATAAGTTTTGTTTCCTTGCTGATAAGGTATTGGACTATTTCGCAATACTGAAATGTCAATTGTGTTCTTTGAATCGGATATCAATATGCTGTTTGACTATACCTGCCCCACTTGTGGCAAAGTCTTCAACGTCACCTTCAAAGAGCACAACAACGAGCACCTGGGCATGAAACTCTTCGTATGTGTTGTTTGCAATAAAGACTTCGTTTACTCCCGCTAAATGCTGATCCACTAGACCAGGTACCACACTGTGCACATCGAAGGTACCCGCACAAGACCCAGTGCAGCATTTGCTTAAAGGTGTTCAGCAAAGTAGCTGCTTTGCTGAAGCACATCACCACCAAGCACAACGCCGAGAGTGCTGACAAGACCGAGAAGCGCCACCTGTGTGACATTTGCGGCAAGGGTTTTGGTACCTCGGACAAACTGAAGATCCACTACAGGATCCACACTGGGGACAAGCCGTTCTCTTGCAACTACTGCGATAAGAAATTCACCAAGAAGGATTACTTGATAATGCACACTAGGGTGCACACTGGGGAGAAGCCCTATCCCTGCGAGTACTGCGGGAAATGTTTTAATCAGGCTGCTTCTCTGAGGATCCACGTGCGAGGGCATACTGGGGAGAGGCCGTATATGTGCCAGTTTTGCAACGGGGGGTATATTTCCAGAGGGTCGCTGAATTTGCACATGAAGATTTGCAATGGGGTTGCCATCTAAGGTTGAGTTGGGCTAATTTAGTATTTAGACGGATTGAGAGTAGTCAACAGTTCAATGGAGTATCCTGGATTTCACATTATATGGTTTTTCAATAAGTTCTTGTTTCTTTGCTGATAAGGTATTGGACTATTTTGCAATACTGGAATGTCGATTGTGTTCTTTGAATCGGATATCAATATGCTGTTTGACTATACCTGCCCCACTCGTGGCAAAGGCGTCAACTTCATGTTCAAAGAGCACAACAACGAGCACCTGGGCATGAAACTCTTCGTATGTGTTGTTTGCAATAAAGACTTCGTTTACTCCCGCTACATGCGGATCCACTAGACCAGGTACCACACTGTGCACATCGAAGGTACCCGCACAAGACCCAGTGCAGCATTTGCCTGAAGGTGTTCAGCAAAGTAGCTACTTTGCTGAAGCACATCACCACCAAGCATAACGCCGAGAGTGCTGACAAGACCGAGAAGCGCCACCTGTGTGACATTTGCGGCAAGGGTTTTGGTACCTCAGACAAACTCAAGATCCACTACAGGATCCACACTGGGGACAAGCCGTTCTCTTGCAACTACTGCGATAAGAAATTCACCAAGAAGGATTACTTGATAATGCACACTAGGGTACACACTGGGGAGAAGCCCTATCCCTGCGAGTACTGTGGGAAGTGTTTTAATCAGGCTGCTTCTCTGAGGATCCACGTGCGAGGGCATACTGGGGAGAGACCGTATATGTGCCAGTTTTGCAACGGGGGGTATATTTCCAGAGGGTCGCTGAATTTGCACATGAAGATTTGCAATGGGGTTGCCATCTAAGGTTGAGTTGGGCTAATTTAGTATTTAGACGGATTGAGAGTACTCATCAACAGTTTAGTGGAGTATCCTGGATTTCGCATATATGATTTCATGGTGGACAATGTGTTGTTTTTTTGAAAGTATTGGACTATTTGAGGTAATGGGGTGGCCTCAGACTCAATGATATAATTGGCAATACTTGAATTATCGAAACAATTGAGTCTGGAATGATAATTATTGTGTTCCTTAAGTCGTATGCCGATATATGTTTGTCTGACTTAGTGTCTTGGTGCACACATTATTTATTGGAGAATTGGGGATCCCCATACATTACTGATTCTATTTTCACTTTGGTTATTAAGGGGTTTTTGTATTAGTAGATCACCTATAGCAATTTATTTATTTAATAATGAGAATAATGCACGGAAAATGTATGATAGAAAATGAAGAAAGAATAAGACATGGAAATAAATTGAGAACTTTTAGAAATGAACGAATGATTTCAGTCCTTATTGTTATCACGTTTCTTAGAGGAAATAGATACTCAGGATGAAAATGACCCTAAGTGAAGCACCTATATCAAAGGGGTAAACAATTTTATCAAATATTTATTTATATTTTCATAATTTATATTCACATTTCTAACCAGCTAATAATAAAAAGACAATGTTTTATCCAATATTAGAGGGTACCTATAATATAATATATTACTATTAACTGTGTAGGTAGTACATAACTAAAACAAATATTATGTATAATAAATACGAGATTCACACAAATATTCCTCTTTTATTATTTAGTATTATTATACAATTTCTAATAATTGCATCTGTTCTGGAAATAATATGTATTCACTGAAGGTGTTTATATGCATTTGCCTTGTAAATCATAACGAAATAAGCAAGTATTTGACAGTGTGAGGTGACCAGTACCATGAATAAACTATAACCAATAAATTTTTATTTTTAGAGACCCCTTGAATGTATGGGCTGATGAATTTTTCGTGGCATTCGAGAAAGCCAAAGCTACAGATGAGGGAATATTCCACTACACTTTGATGACTTGCCGTCAATGGTACAACTTAGTCGGACTTTGCAAACCATTGCTGTCGGATTTTTGTGAAAAGTACGATTTTTTGAATCCTGAAAAATGCCTTGCCCTAACATTCAGGTATGACAAATCACCTCACATATCAATATCCTTAATAGCACAATTATATCCAATGATCTTCTCAGGTGTCTATATAGGATCTCTTATCTCTGACTCAGAACATATAAAAGACCCCCCCTTCCATTTAATTTTTTTTCTCAGATGGCACCCAGTCGCCATCTTGAAATTTCCATCAGTCAAATTTACTCCAGAATATAGTATTTATGCATCAATTTCATTACCCCAAGTTTCAATTTTTTTAGTGGACCCGTTCAAAAAATAAAAGGTGGGATATAAAAGAAAAATACTTTATAATGAATGACCTCATCGCCAAAGGCAAGGCCAATAATTTGGAAACAAACAATGTGATTCATTATGGCACTAATGGCACAAACGATTCGTACCTCGCAGACCCTTTTGACATTGATTATTTTCAATGAAACTGAATATTTACTGTACTATATTCAACACAATCTCCACTTCCTGATTCAATTTCACGTAATCATTTTGGTCAAAATCCACTAGACTCCCTAAGAACAATCATTTCAGTTCGGGAACATGATTACTCCTGAATGTGGACATCTCTAGGACTTTAGGATATTTTGTGCTATTAGGGTTAGACGATTTCTCAAATTTCACAGGTACCTTTCAAGGGGCGATCGTCTCGCATCCTTAGCCGAATCCTTGTTCATATCCGAAGACCTCATCACCAAAGTTATCTCCGAGTGTTGCCAGGTCGTCTGGAAGGTCCTGGCGCCCACTTACCTCCAAGCTCCCGACGCCAGGCAACTCCGCACAAGCGTTCACAGCTTCTGGCACAAATGGAAGATCCCCAACTGCTGCGGCGCCCTGAACGCCAAAAGGATCATCTTCTGCGACCCCCACACCCGAGAAGAGTACCCGGTGATGGTCCTGGCGATCTTCGATCACGTGGGCAGGTTCAGCCTGGTGGACATCGGTGCCCCAGGCTCTCTGGACGTCGAATCGGTGTTTGGCTCTTCCAGGATCGGCAGGGCCATCAAGGAAGGGAATTTTGGCATGGAGGCGAAGAACTTGCCCGGTACGAACGTCCAGTGCCCGGTGTACTTCGTGGCTCCGAGTGGTTTCCCTGTGCTGAACAATCTCTTGGTGCCCTATCCGCCTAGTACGCCCTATCGAGCTCTCTTGCCCCACCAAGAGGTGTTCAATAAGAAACTTGATGTTGCTTTGAGGTGTTCTGAGAACGGGTTCGGAGTGATGGCTTCTAGGTTTCAGTTGCTCCAGAGGGTGAATAGGGTGGATAAAGGGTTGGCGGTGCAGACGGTGATGGCAGTGGTCGCTCTGCACAATTTCATCAAGAAGGGTCCGGGTAATTTGTTTTATTGCCCCAAGGGGTATGCTGATTTCATCAAAGACGGTTATTTGATTGAGGGTATGTGGAGGGAGATAGAAAGTGGAGCGATGAGGAGTGTTGGGATTGAGTCTTGTATTTCAAATAGCGATTCGATTACCAGGCAATATGTGGCCAAGTATTTAACGATGAAAGAAACTTGTTTGGTGAAATAAATGATTTTGTACAATTTGATTGACATTTCCTTTCCCCACCAATATTTTAATATTGCGATATTGATCCATGGGTGTCTTTCTGAATATTTTTTGTGAAAAAATATCTCGGTGAGTAATTGAATCCTAAATTGATTCAACTGTCTCTTGCTAACACAATTTTTCTTTTAGAAGGAAACGAAAAACTGCCATGAGAACCGTCAGAAAAACTAGATCGAAAATGTATATCGACGAATCAGACGACTATGACTACGTACCGGTGACTAAAAAGAATAAGCGAAAGTCGACGAAAGAGGTCTTAGAGATAGTAGTGAAAAACAGTAGAAAACGCTACGACCTCCAGAAAAAATGGCCCTGCAAAAAATGCGGAGAAATCCTACCGACCAAACGAAAACTCTTGTCCCACCGGAAAGAAGAACACTCTAAATCAGACACGGAAGAGCATACCTACAAATACGATGAGCTGCAAGAGCTCTACGTCTGCAACACCTGCTCAGCAGAATACATCGAAAAAAAAGAAATCGAAAAACACGTCAGCGCTCACGAAGAAAAATTCGAGTGCTCCATATGCGACAAGAAGTTCAAGAAAGCCTACGACTTCGGCACCCACAACTCCATCCACGATCCACAAAAGCTCTTCAGATGCCCCCTGTGCCCCTACACCACCCCCAAACGCACAGGCTTCCTGGTCCACATCAACTACACCCATCTGAAGAAGTTCGGATACGTTTGCGAAACCTGCGGCAAGGGTTTCAACGACATGATCCTCTACAAGGAGCACAACAACGAGCACCTGGGCATCAAGCCCTTCTCCTGCATTGTCTGCTCCAAGACTTTCACCTACTCCAGGTACCTCTTCACCCACCAAGTCCGCTCGCACAGGGTGGGCATAGAAGGGCAGCTGCTGCCCAACCAGTGTCACGTGTGCAGCAAGGTGTTCAGCAAAGCTGCTACTTTGGAGAAGCATGTGGAGGAAAGGCACGTGAAGCACCAGCTACCGCACGTGAAGAAACACCTGTGCGATACGTGCGGCAAAGGTTTCGCGCAGAAGAACAAGCTCCGGGTCCACTGCCGGGTCCACACTGGCTTCAAGCCCTATTCTTGCACTTATTGTGCCAAAAGCTTCACCAAGAAGGACTATCTGGTTATGCACGAGCGGGTGCATAGTGGGGAGAAACCGTACTCGTGTGAGTACTGTGGGAAGTGTTTCAGCCAGGGAGCTCCGCTGAGAATACATCTGAGGACCCATACTGGGGAGAGGCCTTACGTTTGTCAGTTTTGCAGTGTAGGGTTCACTTCGAGAGGGGGACTCAACATGCATTGTAAAAATTGTACTGGGAATACAATTTGATGGCGATATTTATTGTTTTTGTACGCCGTATTATGTTATTTTCAAGCACACATCGAACCTTCTACATCTTTCATGCACAGGTATATTTTTATTCATCAGCTGAAGCTCATTAGAAGATTAAGACGAAGTAGTTAGGATGAGTCACATTATAGGCAATATGTATTTTAAATATTTATTAATGAAGAACAAGAATGAATGAGAAAATGTGTCCCCCTTTATTAACCTATGTACTACAAGTAGGTAGCTGAATAGTTGGAATTCAGAATGTCTTTTCTTTTTCTCCTCATTATTAACTTGAATCGAATAATTCTGAAACTCAACATTTTTCAGTATCTGGTCAAAAAAACAAACCAAGACCAAACCAGTGATGCTTCTACTTCTACCATCGACCAACATCCCTGGTATCAACGGATCAACCATCAGATATCTGTCGCCTGATTCAAAGCTGGTGTCTATATCAGCAAACAATAACTCTGGTTCCTCAAAATGCTCGATTCCAAATTCAAGCGAGGCTGTTCCTGTCAGACAACTGTGGCCTGGATCAAAGCTGATGTCTATATCAGCAAACAACTCTGGTACCTCGAAATTCTCGAGTCCAAATTCAAGCCAGACTGTTTCTGTCAGACACCTATTGCCTGGGTCAAAGCTGATGTCTATATCAGCAAAAAACTCTGGTACCCTGAAAGGCTCGAGTCCAAATTCAAGCCATCACACTGTTCCTGTCAGACATCTGTCGCCTGGATCAAAGCTTGTGTCTATATCAGGAAACAATAACTCTGGTATCTCAAAATGCTCGATTCCAAATTCAAGCCAGACTGTTCCTGCCAGACATCTGTGGGCTGGATCAAAGCTGATGTCTATATCAGCAAACAACTCTGGTACCTCGAAATTCTCGAGTCCAAATTCAAGCCAAACTGTTCCTGTCAGACGCCTGTCGCCTGGGTCAAAGCTGATGTCCATATCAGCAAACAATAACTCTGGTACCTCAAAATGCTCAATTCCAAATCCAAGCCAGACTGTTCCTGTCAGACATCTATGGCCTGGATCAAAGCTGATGTCTATATCAGCAAACACCTCTGGTACTTCGGAATACTCGAGTCCAAATACAAGCCAGACTGCTCCTGTCAGACACCTATCGCCTGGGTCAGAGCTGATGTCTATATCAGCAAACAACTCTGGTACCTTGAACTGCTCGAGTCCAAATTCAAGTCAACAGACTCTTCCTGTCAGACATCTGTCGCCTGGATCAAAGCTGGAGTCTATATCAGCAAACAACTCTAGTACCTCGAAATGCTCAGGTTCGATCATTGAGGAATCTGAGAACCCGCAGGTCTATTTCCCGTCCAATGTTGAACCAAACCTCCTGCTTATGCACATTCCTGTCAAGATGAGAACCAGCACTGGAGAGTTTCAGACTGTGTCGGTACCTAAACTTGTGAGCATCAACCCAAAAATCATCATGAACACTCTGCCCGACGTACCAAACCCATCGAATCAGCTGGTCGCTCGAGTAGAACCTCTGGTAAAACCAGCAGTTCCGAAGGGATACAAAGACATGTTCAATTACGATCGTTTCGCCCAGGACGGTAAAGTGATGAACCACACTCGACAAACGGACCACAATCTCCGAGAAAAATGGAAATGTTTGCTTTGTGTCGACATTAAGGAGACCAAGGAGTCGCTGATCGACCACTATGAAGCCCACAAGCTCGAAAGAGAAGCCTCAGTAGATAGCACCAATGCCGATGGTAAATCCATCTTCCAATGCCCCGCATGCCAAGCGGAACTGACCTCGTTCAATACGTACACATTACACGTAGATCGCACACACCGACCAAAAGAGTTCTTCTGTGATTCCTGCAATACAACCTGCAATAACGCCTACACCATGAGCCTGCACGTGGCGCAGCACCAATTCCCCTCGGACGAACTCCGATGCTGCCTCTGCAAGACTTTCATGACCGCGTCCAAGGATATGCTGAGATCGCACATATATGAGAAGCACGAGAAAGATCGTAAGTTGCTGTACTGCTATGAGTGCGGCAAAAGCTTCACTTCGGAGACCTGGTTCAAAGACCACAAGCTCTTTCACTTGCCCAAAGGCAAACAGCTGCACTGCGAACCTTGCAAGAAGCACTTCAATGACAGCAGATCTTTGACGCTGCACAACAAGCAGCGCCACTGCATAGCTCCTCCGGTGCTTGCCAAGCATCAATGCGACATATGCCAGTTCACTTTCCCTTTCGAGAAGAACCTGATCCGTCACTCTAGGTCCCACCACACTACCAACTCATATCTGTGCAGCGTGTGCGGCAAAACCTTCTCTAGACATGCGCTTCTTACCATTCACATGGAGATCCATGATGAGAGAAAGTACGTGTGCAGCTATTGCGGCAGAGCGTTTGCGAATCTGAAGACGCTTAGGCAACACGTGAAGATCCACACCGGGGAAAAACCGCATAAGTGTGAGAAGTGCGGCAAGAGTTTCGCTCAGAGAAGCGCCCTGACTACGCATATACGATCTCAGCATACGGGCGAGAAAAGGTTCGCTTGTTCGAAATGCGATAAAAGGTTCGTTACCAGGAGCTCCCAAAAGCAGCACCAAACGGTGTGTAAGGCCTAGAAGAATGTGCTGAAGAAGAAAGGAGGGGGATGGGTGATTCCAAACTATCGCATCTAGAGAGAGTAGGCATCACAAATTGAAAGGGTACTTGATACTACAAACAATAAGGCGGTAAATTCGGATTTGTTATCAAAATGTGGTCCGGGCTCAACATAAATTGTAGAATTTGTACTGGGATCCCAATTTGATCATGATATTTCTGGTTTATGTGCGTCGTATTTATGTTGTTTTCAACTTTATGCACCAGGTACTCTTATTCATCAGCTGAATCCCATGAGAAATTCGGGACGAAGTATTCACAATGAGTCTGAATCAGTTGTTAAATTATAGGCAATGTGTATTCCAAATAGTTATTAATGAAAAACAATAAGTTTGAAATATAAAATTTGTCGTCCATTATATTCACCTCAAAATCTCGAAACGAAATATCTTTTAATAAAAATAGGAGCTGAACACTTGGAATTCAGAATCTCTATTATTTTTCTCCTTATAAACAATAAGATGGAAGTAATATATCGAGGGAACTATAAAAAGTGACTTGAAAGAGATTTTTGGACGTAGCCCTCACAAAGAGATGATAATTGTATATACGTGGTGACGTTAGCTGTTTTCCTGAGACCTCAGAGTCTGCTGACCGAAACCAGAACTGTGCTGCCTATCCTTTGCATTCCTTTTCACCGTACTGATGAAGGCCGAAAGCTCGAAACACGTGTATATGATTATCTCTTTGAGAGGGCTACTATGTCAAATAATATTTTTCTAGTCATTCCTCCATATAGTTTACTTGAATCGAATAATTCTGAAAATCAACATTTTTCAGTATCACGTCAAAAAAACAAACCAAGACCAAACCAGTGATGGTTCTACTTCCATCATCGACCAACATTTCTGGTGTCAATTGTTCAACCATCATCAAAAATCGACGTCAGTCTGTTCCTGCCAGGTATTTGTCGCCTAGATCGAAGCTGATGTCTATATCAAGTAACAACTCTAGTACCTTGGAATGCTCAAGTCCAAATTCAAGCCAGACAGTTCCTTTCAGATATCTGTTGCCTGTTCCAAAGCTGGTGCCTATATCAGCAAACAACTCAAGGACCTCGAAATGCTCAGGTCCGATCATTGAAGGATCGGCGAACCCGCAGACCCATCTCAAATTACTTCGTGCTACTCCTAAAACGTGCCCGTTCAATGTTGAACCAAACCTCGAAGAGTTTCAGGATATGTCGGTGCCTGCACTAGTGAGCATCAAGAAACCGAAAATCATCATGTACACTCTGCCCGACGTACCAAATAACCCATCGAATCAGCTGTTCGCTCAAGTAGAACCATCTGGCCGGAATGGGTACAAAAACATGTTCAATTACGATCGTTTCGCCCAGGACGGTAAAGTGATGAATCGCGCTCGACTAACGGACAACAATCCCCGAGAAGAATGGAAATGCTTGCTTTGTGGCGACACTAAAGCGACCAAGGATTCGCTGATCGACCACTATGAAGCTCACAAGCTCGAGAGAGAAGCTGCAGTAGATAGCACCAACGCCGATGGACAATCCCTCTTTCAATGTCCTGCTTGCCAGGTGGAATTGACCTCGTTCAATACTTACACATTACACGTAGATCGCATACACCGACCAAAAGAGTTCTTCTGCGATTCCTGCAATACAACCTGCAATAACGCCTACACCATGAGCCTACACGTGGCGCAGCACCATTTCCCCTCGGACGAACTTCGATGCTGCCTCTGCAAGACTTTCATGACCGCGTCCAAAGTTATGCTGAGATCGCACATATATGAGAAGCACGAGAAGGATCACAAGTTGCTATACTGCCACGAGTGCTGCAAAAGCTTCACTTCGGAGGCCTGGTTCAGAGACCACAAGCTCTTCCACTTGCCCGAAGGCAAGCAGTTGCACTGCGAACCTTGCAAGAAGCTCTTCAATGACAGCAGATCTTTGACGTTGCACAACAAGCAGCGCCACCGCATCGCGCCTCCGGTGCTTGCCAAGCACCAATGCGAGGTATGCCAGTTCACTTTCTCCTTCAAGAAGAACCTGATCCGTCACTCCAGGTCTTACCATACTAGCAACTCCTATATGTGCAGCGTGTGTGGTAAAACCTTCGGTAGACAAGCGCTTCTTAGAATTCACGTGGAGATCCATGATGAGAGAAAGTACGTGTGCAGCTATTGCGGCAAAGCGTTTGCGATGCTGAGAACGCTTAGGCTACATGTGAGGATCCACACCGGGGAAAAACCGTACAAGTGTACGGAATGCGGCTGGAGTTTTGCTCAGCGAAGCGCCCTGACTGCGCATATACGATCTCAGCATACGGGCGAGAAAAGGTTCGCTTGTTCGGAATGCGATAAAAGGTTCGTTACCAAGAGGTCCCATAAACAGCACCAAACGGTGTGTGAGGCCTAGAAGAATGTGCTGAAGAAGAAATAATAAGAAAGGAGAGGGGTGGGTTTGCAAACTATATCATCTAGAGGGAGTAGACATCACAAATTGAAAAAAATGTGTTGTCAAAATGTGGTCCGAACGTGCGCTTCGCGCACCGTATATCCTGAGAAAAGGCCATATACATAATAATATTATGAAAAGACCTTATAAAAGAGGGGTTGGTAGGTATTTGGAATGGAAATCAATTGTAAAAGCATACCGATGCTTCGCCACGTAAGCGCAACTTTCGCACAATTTGATTGGTCTACTCCCTAGACGTAGTTAACATTTCGTTTTTTGTTCATAACTATCATTGAAAAGTTCGTTCATTCTTATAAATACAGTTGCTAAAAAAGAATTCAAATTTTCGAATTCTTTTCTCAATGTAAACAAATACGTCATTTCTGAGCATTAGGTATGTACTCTTAGCGGTTATAGCCTAACCACAAGGGCACATAAATAATGAAGAAGAATATCTCAAGGTCAAAATTGTCAAATTAAAAAATAGTAGTATTCAAACATTTGAAAAGATCATGTTTTTGTAAAATAAATGTTTCCCTTTTCTGAATATTGATGGTACTAATATATCATGGAGGACAATGTAAGTGCACTTACTAATCCTGATGCAGTACTCAAAGAAAATTCGAAAGAAGCATCTGATATAAATTCCTATCTGATCAAACCTTCTCTAGAAGCCAAGTAAGTTTGAAATCCTCCTAAAATTGCATTCATAGTATACGTTCTGATCGAAGGTTCAAAGAAATACCAGTCAAAGAAATAATACGTAATGTTGTATCTGGCCTGCTTACTGGGAAGTCCTATGATGCAGAGAATGTAAAAAAATGGACCATAACTATAGCAAATGAGGTGAATGATAAGGTAAAAGGTGAGATGAATCAGCTATCAAAAACACAGTTTTGAAGATTCCTCTATAGATCTGCACATGAAGAAGTACAAGCACATTGTCCAGGTGATAATTGGTGAAATGAAAGGAGCTGGTGTCAAATCGGGAGTGAGATGTGTTTGGGACTCTGATGTTGACAGCTTCACTAGTGAAATTTTCATGAGCGTAAGTTTACACCACAATTCTTGGCAAAATTAGGTGCCTTTGATGTCTATGTTCCATTAAAAGTCTATTTATATAACAAAAAAAATCTCTTATTTTGTATTGCAGGATGCCATATTCTGTGTGACAACAGTGTTTGCAGTTTATCTCTATTAACTCAATCAGAATATGATGTTCAACCCTTTTTTTTAATAGAAATAAATAAATAATAATTCTCTGTTTAGTTTCTAGCTGTCCTACATGCCCTGATGTAGGTCTGAAACCATTATAATTTGTTCAATATCACAAAATTATGTATTTCTTCACATTCTCTCCATTGAAGTGTTATTTTATTAGTATACCTATGAACTATTTCCAAAAATATAATGCACCATGTGTACTGAAAAACATTCCTTTTTTTTAATCTACTGGTCAAAATTTTTAGTGTTACCAACAAATTTAGCTCTAAAATATGTACTTTATTCAATTCATCATGCAAGATTCATATGTGGGTATCAGATATTTGATGTTAATGAATGCATCTTCACCGCCAAATCTTTCCAACACTTCCAAAGTTTCGTTTATAATATCAGCAAGATTGTCTCCCCTCATCTGGCTATAGTCAATTTCATCACCACAATTGACTGGAAAAAAATCAGGAAATTTCATTATTTTCTTAATGTCTTCAGAAATATTCTAGTACCATTTCTTTCTTTGAATAAATTCAAAGCTGGCAAAACTTGTCGGTAATATGGTACTAATGCTTCACCAATCATATCTCCGGATTTCACCAAATGCTGGAGCACTCTCAGAGTGGTACACATTACTTCTTTGTTCTTAGTTTTCAATGCATCTGAAAAGAAAATACTTGAAACTGATATGCTTCACAATGGAAACAAAAAAAACTCTTTTGTTCTGAATTTGTTCACCTTTGATTGGAATTATCAACTGAGGAATGCAAGGAAAAATTTTTTGTCCACCATGAGCTAGTAAATCGTGGATTCCTTGTTGAGCAAACAGTTTGTAGGGATTTTCGGTTTCACACAGACCATCAAAGAACATGGGCAAATAGTAATGAAAGTCCAGTTTACTGATGTCCGCCTAAAAATTTCACAAAGACATGTCTCAGGTAATACCGGGTGACACAAGAGTTTTTTAATTTGAAGAGATGAAAATTTGTGATACATAGTTGAATTGAGAATTTCAAGGCGAATAAGATAGACTACAGAAATATACAGGGAGCCATGTGAAGAAAGAATTGGTTCTACTTTCAATCAAACAGGTGGTTGAAAGAAAATTTCATTGGTTTCAAGGGAAGCCCCATCATCGATAATATAACCCTTGAGAATTTCAAATTTGTATCTCTCCAAATAAATAAAGTACAGGCTGTTACTTGTTCCCTGTGTCATCCGGTATAATTCAAAATAATTTCAGAATCGGCATCCCGAAACCACCCTTCACTTGAGCAATTTTTTTTTCATAAGCAAGATAATGAAATGATCAAGAGCCAAATGGAGATTTAGGGTATTATTATGTTAGGTCTTACCTTCCATGAGACTTTGCCTCCTTTAGCCTCCCTTCCAATAGGTAGATTTCCTCTCATGTAATTCATCCTGAACTTTGATGGTTTGGGAGGAATTTCTTTGAAAGCATTACATTTCGGCGGAGGTATTACGCAAGTGCCTTTTTGCATCGCCTGCATAGAGGTGAAGCATTGTATGGTTTAAATCATTTTGATTTTGCTGATAATGCAAAAGATTTACCTGAATTGTGAAAGCCGGTACAAACCTACATCCTTCTGATTTTTTGGTACCCGGTTGGGGTTTTCTCAGATTCGACCGGAATTCCTTACCACTCACCATACCTAGATATAAGGAAGTGAGAGAAAAAAAACATTCAAGTTGTTTTAAATGGACTGCTGTCAAGGTGAAGGTTCTGGACAAGTTATGGAATATATTGCCAATAGCAACCATATGTTTCATCAATATACATAATTATCAGTATACAGGGTGTTTCCTAACTGTGGTGAAATTATTAGGTCCAGTGGCGTCTCAGTGTGCACCAGAGCCAATAATATTATTGAGAGCAAAAAGTACACCACTAAGTTTTTTTTTGTAATTCCTCAATGGGCTTATATCGCAAAAAAAATTATTTCATAATTCGATAGAACTCACCACCGCAAACCGTTTCTTGCTGTGAGCTCCCTACGTTTTATAAAAAATTATTGAAATCCCCGATTTTTCAGACCTCTGAAAACGAGGCGATGATGTGACGTCAATTACGGTAAGGGTAATATATCAATCAATGCCCTAATACTGAAACAAGACTATTCCAGACAGAGATGAATGATACATGATTTCTGACAGAGTGAATTAGCGCGAGATCACATTTGAAAGAATTAATAATATATCAGTTGCCTCAGTCGCCGTCAGGTGTTTGGTATTTTCTTTCAACTATGGCGAGATGAGGTTTCTACGTCATAAGAGGGTCCGTTTTCAGAAGGTAGTATTATTTATATCGAAAAATAAAACATTCCAGTTAACCCATTTACCGCCGAATTACGAAAAAAAGAAAGGAAATAATTATTTTTCGCTTTTTTATTTTCGACATGATGTATTTATATAGTTTTTATCATGAAAAAAAATCTATGGAAGATAATGACATATATATGACATGGTGCATATACGCACCATTGGCTCTAAGTGAGAGTTACATTTCCACAAAAATTTTATGTATGATAATTCACGAAACAGTCGGCGTGCAGATGTATTTGGCATTTAGCACACAAATATATCGTGTGGCTCTTGCATTGCTTGCATCTTCTTCTTGCCTTATCTGGATGTTTCATTATCACATGCCCAACTCGGGCGAGCCTGACTTCACTAGGAACAGTTCTTTTGAGGGTCTTCCTACGGTACTCTTTTTTATACTGGCATCATCACTTTTCAATAGACGCACGGCTATATATGATTTGAAGTCCAGTTGTGTCATGTTCGAATTATTCACCTTACGATAAAGTTTCCAACAGTTAGCTACAGTGCTGTCCAGTGTGTTGATAAATAGAGGCCACCACCATTTTTTGCCTCTTATGGTCGTTTTGTAATTAGCAATAGCATTATCATGCAGGTCCACACCTCCCATATATGAATTGTATTGCTTTATCATATCAGGCTGTGGAATTTGAACATCTTTGCGTTCTTCTCTGTTGAACCTCTTAGTACTTGCCAAAGGCTCCACAGAAAAGTCGTTGCTCGCGACAGTGACAATAGCATTATCATTCCATCTCACAAGAGTGAGTTGAATGTTTTCGTGAACGGCAAAGTCATAAGCACCCCTTTCTCTTTTCTTGAACTTCAGTACAAATCCAAAACAACACTGATGGAAGAGACACGAATTGCACTTGTACCTTACAGCCGTTTCACATGCCTATGTGCAGATTTACACGTACGGACCATACGGTTCATATAGGTATAATATTGTTCATCTATCGCGCCAATGGTGCGTATACGCACCAATGCTTTTTACCTGCTCATTTTTTGTTTTTGGAAAATAACAGAGGTATCACAACTATTGTCAGAGAAAAGGGGCTATTTTGGTAATATTTTCATGCTAAGACAAATGCGATGTGTGAGATACTGATATTTTTAATTATCAATTTTCCATAAGTGTGTGGCATGAATGAAAATTACCATATTTTCTTTACCAGTTCAAAAATATATCTCACGATAAAAAAAGGTATTGATATGAGAAACGTCATCGACCAACATCACTTTTATCAATAAGAATCTGGAGTTCAGGCGATTTAGAAGAGAATTACTGAAAAAAAATGAGTTTTAGGCCGGTGCGTATACGCACCATTGGCCAAAAATGGGTTAATTTTTCTATCGAATTATGTCGTCAATCATTATTTATGTATAAAAAGGATCATTATAAACATGGTTTGAGTTAAAAGTTCTACTCAGGTGTACACGCCCATTTTCTTAGATCAAGCAAACAACTATAAAAATACGACTTTATGGTATCTTCAGTTTTCTTCATATCTAGCTTATTGATTTATGTCATTTTTTTCTGAATTACCATAGGAAAAACATCCTAATTTTTTTTTTATTCCATATTTTCCCAGAATTTCATTTTTTCCAACCTAGAAGGATTGCTGCCTCTTCTGAATTTTGGCCAATTTCAGGTTTAACCCCAACAGATCTCATGTAATTAACAGTTTTATACAGGACAAGCTATCCAGAATTTTCAAAATGGCATATTTCTATTATATGAAATGGCTGATTTCAAATCTGTGCCAATTTTTGCCAAAGTCCTAATACATGGGATTATTATACACTTTTTATTTTGATTTTTTCATCACTTGGAGCACAGGAAAAAGGTTTGAGAATAAATAGAATTCCAAAGAAATGATTTATTCTCCAAATACAACTTCTATGTACATAATTTTAAAAAATCCTGGAATAATAATTCTCTGAAACTTCAGATATTGGATCTTACAGAAATAAATAAAATTCATTTACACCAATGAAAACTCGACAGAAAATCAAAACATTGACCTAACCAACAACTAGTAAACCCTCATTGACAAAAGAATGCTGAGGAACTTCCAAATTGAGAGGTGCAGGCCCTTTGCGAATTCTGCCAGAAGCATCATAGTGAGAGCCATGGCAAGGGCAATAGTAACCCCCAAAATCACCAGCATTGGCAATAGGCACACACCCCAAATGTGTACACACCCCAAGAACCACCAACCATTCTGGGTGCTGGACACGCTCATTGTCATGTTGGGGATCTCTCAAAGAAGCCACTGCCACTGTCTGTTCAGCCTGGATTTCTGATTGTGTCCTGTGCCGGATGAAAAGGGGTTTACCTAGGGAAAATAATAAAATTGGTGATTCAGTATTCAAATTTCCATAGTTTCTTACCTCTCCACTTGAAGGTAACAGATTTTCCCTCGGGAATTTCAGCCAGCTTTATCTCGATCTTGGCCATAGCCAAAACATCAGCAGAGGCGCTCATAGAACTGACAAACTGAGTCACCAAAGTCTTGGCCCCATAGGCAGTCCCAACGCTGAGACCTCCGACCATCAAATAAGCAAAATTTCTTCTGCTATCTTCCGAATCGGCAGCCTTAGAAGTGGGACTCTTCGTGCTGTCTTTGCGATAGTGGCTCCAATCTGGGACAGTGATGTCAGTGTGGGCCCACCTCACCTATCAAACAGATTTAACGCTCATATCCTAGTTATATTTTCATTGAGCGTTTTCTTACCTGGCAGGAGACAGCTGGTCCCGAGGTGATCGAAACGTTTCCATTTGGCAGGGCTCTGCTGAGGACGTAAGGGGATGTTCCAGTAAAGGGGATGTGGACTGTAGGTTTTGTTGGCAGGATGGCGATTTGCTTGCCAGTATTCAGTTGGTTGCTCACCACTTGGCTGACGGACCTTAGATAGCTCGAAACGTTGGCTGGCTTCATCCTTTTTGGTTTTCTGTTGCCCCCTTGAAATTATTATGCAACGAAATATCTCAAAGTTTTTGCTACACAACAATTTGGCAGCTCTCGTTGCTGTCACTGTCGTCTGTCAGTACTGTCACAAGAAGTGAGAAGAAAGATAGTACTTACGCACATCGTGCATTTGAACTACTCACAACAGCACGTGTACATTTTTTCTTCACACATGGAGACGTGGAAGTGGTAGAAAAATGAGGTTCCGACGTCGTCAAAAGGTTAGAGGTTATGAAACACCAAGAAAATCTGAGCCAAGTTTGAAAGTTTTTAAATATGGATCAAAATAATGAGGAAACCATAAAATCTCTGATGAGCTTAGGTTTGAGCGAACAAAAGGCGAAAGAAACATTAAAGAATGTTGGTGTTACCAAAACCCTTCTCAGTATTTTGAATGAAGTAAGGTAAAAATGAACAATTTTTAGATTATTCACTGATTCCTAACATACTGTAGGTACGGGCTGTGAAACTTCCAGAAGGTGCTGGAAGCCTTCTCTACCAACTAGGCACGAAAATAAAGCCCCAAATAAGTCATCATTTACCACTGTTAGTCAAATATGTGGCAACCAATAAGCTAGATTCAACTTTAAGGGTGGATAAAGCTATTGAATTTGCACTTTCCAACATAAAGAACATTAACACTAACAAATTAGAAGAATTTTGTGGTGTAGGTATAGTAGTAACCCCAGAAGAAATTGAGAAGGCAGTAGAAAAACATATTTCTGTTAACAAAAATGAACTATTAGAGAAAAGGTACAGATTCAACACTGGACCACTCATGCAAAAAGTCAGAGTTGAATTACTTTGGGCAGATGGCAAAGCAGTGAAAAATGAAATTGATCTACAGGTTTTTGACTTGTTGGGGCCTAAAACTGAGGCAGATTTGGCTCCAGTACAGAAAATTGATAAAAAACTAGCCAAACCTGCTAAAGTTGACACTAAAACAAAACCAGATGTGCAGAAAAATAATAAAACTGAGCAATCAGGTAAACTAATTACATCATTAAAAGTAATCTGGCTGTGAAGGATTATCATTTTTTATCTTTAGATCAAGGACTCACCATCACTGATGTCATGAAAAAAGTGAATTTTCATGCACCAGGAGAAAATTTCAAAACTGATGGCTATGTTGTCACAGACAACACACATCAATTATTGCAAGAGCATTTGAAAATCACAGGGAAACAGGTATGCAGTTGATAAATTTCAAAAGAGTCATACAAATCATGATAGTTATCTCTAGGTGAGGACCAGATTTCCTCCAGAACCTAATGGTATCCTACATATAGGGCATGCCAAAGCAATCAACATCAATTTTGGGTATGCAGCTGCAAATAATGGTGTCTGTTTCCTCAGATATGATGATACCAATCCAGAAAAAGAGGAAGAGAAATTTTTCACTGGCATTAAAGACATGGTAGAATGGCTAGGTAAACAAATAGCAATTGACTATTCCAATATGAATGAAACATGGGTTCCATTCATTTTAGGTTATAGCCCATATAAAATCACACATTCTTCTGACTACTTTGATCAACTGTACAAGTGGGCGAAAGAGTTGATTAAAAATGGTTTGGCATATGTGTGCCACCAAACTGCTGATGAAATGAAAGGTTTTAATCCTCAACCATCACCTTGGAGAGAACGTCCAATAGAAGAAAGTCTCCAACTTTTTGAGGCAAGATTTATTCATTGTATTCTTTCAATAACTCCCTATAGCTTGAATATATTATTATTTCAAGGAATTGAGTAAACAGGAAAAAATTCATAAGATATCATGAAGTGGTCTTAGGTTCTTCTATAGTTGAATATCATGCAATTAATGTATTTTCTTCAACATTCCACACTTTTCATTCCATGGATTTTATGTGTACATGATGGAAATCTAGAATAGAAAAGTTTCCTATAATCAGATTGTTTTTCCCTGAAGTACATGGAAAACCACTGTATATATATTTTGTTACTGTTAATTTGTATAACCTGTCAGACAGTCTGGATATTTAGGTGTCATTGGTTGATTTATTTATTCAAGGTCTAGTGTATGTCTCACTAAGTTGAAACCATATGGAAAACAATTTTTTCATTATTCATTCAGTTCAGCATGCTCAAATCTAGGAGGAGGAGCTAAAGTTGAACTTTATTTCCTAGGAACTAAAAAGGATGTACTAGAGGTCATCATGAATAAATAACATTGTTATGGTTGGTTATTTGGGTTGGGATGCATACCTGATTTGTTCCCGATTTCGGCAGATTTGGCATTTCATACCCATGCTGGAGATATAAATACACCTTATTAGAGTTAAGTATTTTTGTTTTGATCAGGGAAGCCTTCAAGTTTCACATATTTGCTTGATCTCAATTTCATTCTTTATTCTCGGGATGGATAATTTGTTTTTGAATAATCACGGCCAGCAATAGTATTTTGTCTCAAACGGTATTTTTTACCTCCATTTGATTATCAAGCCAAACACAGTGGAGTATTCGCGATAAGAAATAACACGTCACCCCACCTGACGGAAACAACTCCTGAGTGGTTTGTTTTGATGATATGGCCAATAAGCAGGAACAAAAAACGAATGTGAACCAATGAAAACAAAGTAAACATGACGCTTTGACAGCTTCCAAGAGCTCCGATAGGCGGGGTACGCTTATTTTCTATGGCGATTTGAGAGGAATTAATAATCACTATTATTATTGTTGATATGCTCACTAACCTAACATTTTCCGCGTCTTGTTCCACACCTGGCACTGGCGCGGTATTTGCCATTAGAGCTCCTGATCCATACACAAATATGTCACTCTGTGGTTGTATAAACAGTATGATGCAAATGTATGGAATAAATTCATTTCAAACCAGACGACTTTCGAAAGAAATCCAAAAACTAGAGTAAAGAACTTTTTTAATCGATGTATTTTTTTAACTAGACGACTAGACGACCCTTCGATGTTCAATTCTCAGTAGCAGACCTCTGCAAGATTCAGTTATTCAAATGATAATCCATTTCATTTTCAATCTTCTCATGCAGCATTTTGACTGTTGGATAGACGATCAGTATACTTTTCAAACAAGGTGTCACATGACCCCTGTTTGTATTTGAAAAAGTTGTCCATTACATCATTACTCCAACACCGGTGACGTTACATCTCTCATATGAATATCATGAGATGGAATTCAAAAATTAAAACTCACGTGTTTTTGGAGTTTTTTCAAATGTCACCCATTTCTGAAATAATGAATTTATTCCATACATTTGCATCATACTGTATATTGAAACTACTATTCGAACATCCTTGAAAATTGAATAAACATTACGGATTATTTGTTGCATTGCATACATATGGCACGGCATTGGTGGTTACTTCACATATTTATTTGAGTTAATTGTTTCGGTTGCAGAAAAAATAGCATCTTTCATTCGGATCAAAAGAGACTTTATAATTGACACACAGCATATACGACTGAAAGAAAAGGTGTTTCATAATGTTGAATTGTACAAAGTATGATTAGTTGAATATGTATGATTTGATTGTAAGAAGTATGATAAGTATGTTGAATGATTTGATGACTTTAGCATTATTGAATTGATTTATTTATTCTTTGTTTCTCATATCCATGGAGACCATATTACAGAACAAGTGATAAAATATACAATTTGATGTCTTGATTTTTTTATCAATAACTTTTTTTTCTAAACTGAATAATAAAAAAGTTTTCCATATGCTTTCAACTTAGTGAGACATACTGATGTATATGCGCTGTTTTCTTTTAATTTGTTAATTTATTTGCTGATCGTTTATGTTCTCATCCAGAAGGTTAGGAATTCTTCTTCTGATCTTCTTTTCGTCTTCAGTTCGGGCTTCTTCGGAAATTTGATTGGGAATAGCAAATCTTATCATACCTATATTCATACTATATCCGCCTGAAAAAAAAAAACAGGGATATTGGAGATTCTTGTAAAAACTCAAATTCTGTTTGAAATATTTTTTTTGCTGCTGCTCTTCTTAAACCTTAAATCTCCTGTTTTGATATACTCACAAAAAAAAATTCATAGGATATGAAAAATGGGAAAATCGATGAAGGATCGGCGACTCTGAGGATGAAGATAACGCTTGAAGAAGGAAAATTGGACCCAGTAGCATACAGGGTGAGATTCACTCCCCATCACAGGACTGGGGACAAGTGGTGCATCTACCCCACATATGATTACACCCATTGCCTGTGCGATAGTATCGAAAATATCACCCATTCTCTCTGTACTAAAGAATTCCAATCTAGGTTTGTTTGTTTTACCCAATTTTTGTATGAATTTCCATTTTACAATTCATATTTGCGCTTATTCTGAAATATAGCATGTTCACCCTGTTCAATGTTTCTCTAGACGTTCAAGTTACTATTGGCTCTGCAATGCTCTCAATATCTACTGTCCTGTACAATGGGAATACGGGCGTCTGAACATAAACTACACTGTTGTCTCCAAGAGGAAAATTGCCAAGCTCATAGATGAGGGAATTGTTAAAGGTGATGAATTTTTTTTTTGTTCAACCTATAGGAATATTCAACTTGTATCTCAAATTACTTCTTTCAACTCCTCTGGTAAAATAGGAAATTAATTTGGGCTAGTTCTCTCCTCTTCCATTTTTCTGTTCAGTGGTACCAACGTAATTATATTGAAATATAGAGATAGCCTGTCATTCTCTCCCTGTCTACCATCTAGCATCTAGTATGCCACGGAACTATTTTTAATGTCATATGTCAATAATTATCATTTCAACTGATGAGTCAAGTTGAGATAGATGACAAAAGATATGATACCCGCAAAGCAAGGGAATATAAATTAAATGTTGAATTCTAATTAATTGGATTCTGGAATAACAAATATATATATTTTTTTTTTTTTAGATTGGGATGATCCAAGACTTTTTACTTTAACCGCTCTGAGGAGAAGGGGATTCCCTGCGGAAGCAATCAATAACTTCTGTGCCCAACTAGGGGTAACAGGGGCTCAAAGTACTGTGGATCCCTCCATGTTGGAAGCTTATGTTAGGGACTATTTGAACAATACCGCTCCTAGGTAAGAAAAATGACGTTATATTCGCGATTTCATATTTCAATTTGAAATTATTCCAAGTGCTTGGAAGGCTGGGATAATATAGTAATATTAGCTGACCCGCAAACATTGTTTTGCTATATATACATTATTGCTAGAAAATATTTTTCCACTTGAATATTTTATTTTTTACTTTTTAGTTTGGCTATCTATAAAGGCATGTTCCAATTTTTTTGAACTATTGTTTATCACTAAGCTCGTTTCCATATTCGATCCGCCATCTTGAATTTCCCAATCTTTGCGGAAAAAATCATAATCTTCGACCCCGAAAACCCCCCGATATCAATTTTGAAGAGAAAATCGGATCATAATAATTAGAAAACCCGTTCGTCATATTAGATCCGCCATCTTGAATTACCCAATTTCGACGAATGAATCTAAATCTCTGACCTCAAAAACCCTCAGATACAAATTTTGAATTGAATCTTAGTATAATTACAAAACTTGTTCGCCATATTGGATTCGCCATCTCAAATTTTCAAATTGTGAGAAAATAATCTTAATCTCCGACCCCTCTAACCCCCAGATGCCAATTCTGAATATAATCGGATCATATAACAATACACATCTCGTCCGCCATCTTGAAATTCCCTATATTGACGAAAGAATCCTAATCTCTGACTCCAAAATGCCCCAGATACCTATAATTTGAATAGCATCGGATCATAACTACAAAACTCGTCTGCCATATTGTTTCCGCCATCTTGAATTTCCTGACCCCGAAAACCACCCAGATACCAATTTGTTGAATAGAATCGGACCATAATTACAAAACTTGTCCGGCATATTGGATCCGCCATCTTAAATTCGCAAATTTTGACGAAAGAATCATAATCTCCGACTCCGAAAATCCCCAGATACCAATTTTGATTAGAATCGAACCATATAATTGCAAAACTCGTCCGCCATATTGGATCCGCTATCTTGAATTTCCAAATTTTTATAAAAGAAGCATACCTAATCTCCGACCCTGAAAACCCTAAGATACTAATTTTGAATATAATCAGATCATAATTACTAAACTCGTTCGCCATGTTTGATCTGTCATCTTGAATTTTCAATTTAAAAAATAGCTTAGGAACGCATTAGGTTAGATGGTATACCTTTTATTTTGTGGATCATAACACTCTAGTTTGATAGTGGAAATGCCGGAAATACCGATCTGATGATAGTGCAAAATGACCGTTGAAGTTTCTATTTTTAGGCGAATGGTAGTTTTGGAACCTTTGAAGATAACCATAGAGAATTTCCCTGGTGATAGGCCCTTGAAAATTTCCGTCCCTAATTTTCCGAATAAACCAGAACTAGGCAATCACACTGTAAGATTTGATAGAACCATTTATATTGAGAAAAACGACTTCATGGAGGTAAAAAACACTCAAGTATTAAAAGTTTTTGAGTCAGAAATATATACCGGTTCCATGATTCACAATTATTATGAAATTTTTATTTTCAGGTGGGTGATAAAGGGTATAGACGTCTGACTAAATCTCAGCCTGTTGGGATTCGTCATTCTGGGTTTATTTTAGAAGTGACTGATATTAAGAAAGACAAATCGCTAGTTACTGAATTAGTATGCAGCTGTCTAGAAGTTGACAAAGCAACTTCCAAGCCCAAAGCTTTTATTCACTGGGTCAGCGATCCACAAGAAATCCAAGTTAGGTTATACTCCTCCTTGTAAGTTGAAGAAAAAATGGCAATATGTGTTTCAAAGTTAACCATGTTTGTGTACTAGGTTCAAGCATAAAAATCCGGAGGATGCGAATGAAGTTCCTGGAGGCTTTATAACAGATTGTAATTTAGATTCATTGAAGATTATTACTAGTTTTGCTGATAAAAATCTCAAAGCTGCCAAAGTCTATGAGAAGTTCCAGTTTGAAAGAAATGGGTTCTTCTCTGTTGATCCTGACACTTCCAGTAATAAAGTAAGTTGGAAGTTTGAAATGATAGATGGGTTTTTATCAATTCAATTTTTCAGCTGGTATTCAACCAAACCGTTGGCCTGAAAGAAGATGCAGGGAAATGAGCATGACATTAACATTTTTATTTATTTGTACACTCATCACTCATAGATGCCTTGATGAAATTTTATATTAAAAAAAAAACTTCCAGATAGTCTAATTCTTCCATACTTATTTATTTTAATCAACTGTAGTGAAATTTATAATTTATTAAAAATTCGAATCGCATGTTTTTATTAGCGTTGTTTCAGAAAATCACGAACTGGGTGGCCTCTGGTGTCAATTTTTCAAAGCTCACCGAAGGACTATACTCAAGAGGTGATTGATTTATTATGCTTTGCATAAGGGTAATAATATTAGGCAACGACTTAAGGAGGAGTTTACCCTCTGAAAAAGGTCAAACTAAACCTAAGGTGTAAAGGGGGAAGTAAAAATCCTGTCCGAAGGAGGCGGGGCCCGATAACGAAGGAAGTCGTCTAGTGTCTCACTCCAACTCATTCTAGCGTAAAATATTTCAACATTTATAGTAAAAGCGGCCTTGAGTGTTACCCCTTGAGGCTTCTGCGGACGTCTGAATTCTCCGAATAAGTCCCACAGGCACAGCTTACAAGTTGTGCTTTAGGCAATATACATCAGTATTCCGTAAAAATATGCATAGGCCGAAATGGAATATGAGTATGGAGTAATAAAATTAAAATTGTTTTCAACATTATGATGGATATTTCGCATGATAATAATTTTAGGCCGGATGCTAGTATAGGTATGTACATACCCAGTGTTCATTTGAAAATTTTCCAACTGCAATGAGTAGAGTAGAGCAAGGTTGGTAGAACTGATGACTATTTTGTAGAGGAAGGTTACCTCGATCGCACCCCGCGAGTAACCTTGAGTAACTCATGACGTAATAGGCCCTTTCTTTTGCACGAAAAGTGTAGCAATCTCGTACACTTCGTGTAGGATATGTACGCCGGCGATTGGCCGGCGCATGTATTGAGTTGACAGTTGTCAGTATTTTCGAATATTTGAACCATTTTGAAATTAAAAATGTAAAAATTATAGTTTGTTCGGTCACTTCTTGTTAAAATTCGTACAAGTGTAATGAGACTAGTGAATTTAGTTTGTGTTTCCATTAATTTCCATAAGATGAGTCTATTCGTGAGAAATGGATTCAATTTTGTGGACGTAATTTTAATTCATTTAATACCAAAACTAGGCGAATATGTTCTGCCCATTTCGATGCCGAGGATTTTGAACGGCACAAGCAGAATTGCTAAATCACACACCAAAGAGAAGAAAATTCAAGGTAGGAATCCCATCAATAATACCAAATACAACAAGAGAAACACCATAAGTATGGAAGTTTGGAAAAATGACCAGAACCAGACCAGTTGTGAATGTTGAGATTCTTGCTGAACGGGTAAAATGGACAGTTGTTGTTGAAGTTGAGATATTTGAGCAAGAGTACGTTACCCAACGAAGAGGAGCTATGTTTATTTGAGAGATTCCTTGAACTATCCTTTATTATAGGTCCACTTATAATAGTATCGTAATGTTATTTTTCATTAATTTTGTTCAGAATCATATTTTGTTATTTTTTATGCTCAAATACTTCGATCAATTGCTCTGTTTTTGACTACAATATATAATCAAACAATGAAATACTATTTCCTCTTGTATTTTCTATAGGTATCTAGGAAAGTTTGTTAATTTTTCAGAATACAGAATTATATTGATAAAATAAGTGATCTGTTGTGTATGAATATTGGTGCACTGCTACTACTTCTGGATCATCAGTTGATTATTCTTATATTTTCTGTAGTTTCTTGTTCACATTATCTTATTTGCAGGATATTTATAGGATGAGTAGGTTCATAATCAATGCATAAGTAATCACTAGCTCCATAATTATGCTCCATACCTCAAAACACACATACCTGGAACCACGACCTTGTAAATAGCCCCTGGAACAAAATTTCAGATAGGTATTCCTCTTTGTACTACTGATCCATCCAAAATTGCCTTCTCATTTCGAAGATTGAAGGTATTATACAGGAGTATATGTAAATATCCATATTTTGTAATGGTACTTACTTATAATTATATACTATAAATTAATATAAATATGCTGAGCAGACCAAAAAGTTTGTATCATGTTTGTATACTCTATTTGGTAAACATTTCATGACATGTCGCTTTAAGGTTGACAACTTGTCGTCTTACTGCCTGTGACGTCACGAGTGACCGTTTCCCCCCTTGCCGCACTATCGATCGAGGCAACCTTCCTATACAAATTATAATCAGTTCTACCAACCTTGGAGTAGAGTAGTTTATTTGACCATGTTATGTAAATTCCATGTACGGCAAGTCATAATTACAATAGCCATAGTGCTTGAAAATAAAGATAATCTTCACCCTCAATCGCTAAAGTGCAGAAATAGATGAATTATATTGCGATTTTTGCAATTTCCAGGCATTTTTGCGATTTATGCAATTTTCAGGAATTTTTGTGATTTTTGCAATTTTCAGGAATTTTTGCGATTTTTGCAATTTTCAGTCATTTTTGCGATTTTTGCGATTTTCAGTCATTTTTGCGATTTTTGCAATTTTCAGGAATTTTTGCGATTTTTGCAATTTTCAGGAATTTTTGCGATTTTTGCAATTTTCAGGAATTTTTACGATTTTTGCGATTTTCAGGAATTTTTGTAATTTTTGCAATTTTCAGGAATTTTTGCAATTTTTGCAATTTTCAGGAATTTTTGCGATTTTTGCAATTTTCAGTCATTTTTACGATTTTTGCAATTTTCAGTCATTTTTGCGATTTTTGCAATTTTCAGTAATTTTTGCGATTTTTGCAATTTTCAGTCATTTTTACGATTTTTGCAATTTTCAGTCATCTTTGCGATTTTTGCAATTTTCAGTAATTTTTGCGATTTTTGCAATTTTCAATAATTTTTGCGATTTTTGCAGTTTTCAGTCATTTTTGCAGTTTTCAGTCATTTTTGCAATTTTCAGGAATTTTGCGATTTTTGCAATTTTCAGGAATTTTTGCGATTTTTGCGATTTTCAGTCATTTTTGCGATTTTTGCAATTTTCAGGAATTTTTACGATTTTTGCGATTTTCAGTCATTTTTGCGATTTTTGCAATTTTCAGGAATTTTTGCAATTTTTGCAATTTTCAGGAATTTTTGCGATTTTTGCAATTTTCAGTCATTTTTACGATTTTTGCAATTTTCAGGGCCGGTTTATCAATTACAATTTATCTGTCAGTTAAAGCTTAACTACCAGTTTTTTTGGAAAGGTTGGTTTATCTTCACCAGGGTAACTTTATCCGGCAGTTAAAATGTCAAATATTTATCTGTAAGTTTCAACTGGCGGATAGTCGATATCTGGAGGTTAATGCCTATCATAACCTCACTTTATTGAGTTGTTTGTTGTTTTGATTTCCTAGCTTTCTGGTGTGACAAAAAAGTTAAAAATGGAGAGTACTAGTAGTTCTACAAAGAAAAGAGGATGCAATTTCACAGCAGAGGAGAAAAATTTGCTGATTAAAATAGCGAATCAATACAAACGTGTGATTGAAAATAAAAAAAAGATGGGGCAACCTGGAAATCGAAAGAGGAGGCTTGGGTGGCAGGTTGAAGCAGCCTTTAATAGCTGCAGTAGTGGCACTGTAAAAAAGGTTCAGGTTTTCTTTAAAGTACATAATAAGTAGTTGATTTTCGTACTCAAGCACTTGCACAATATCCTCGTCCTCGTCGCTCTCCAGGATATAATCATTTAAAAAATTCATATTTATCAACAACCAAAAACTCATAAAACAGAAAAGCCTCGAAAACAATCAACAATAACCTAACAAAACGGTCGTGACTACTCGTGATCGGTCGTGATGTGACATGACCTTGTTCTTGTAACAACCAATGAGATTGCTTACATTTATTCATCAGCATTGCCAACTTTCATTATCTGGCAGTTGATTAACTGGAGAATAAAAATGAGTTGATAAACCACTTCCAAACAAACTGGAAGTTTATCTGCTAGATATTTTTATCTGACGGATAACTAACTGATGGATAATATTGGCAATTGATAAACCGACCCTCAGTCATTTTTGCGATTTTTGCAATTTTCAGTCATTTTTGCGATTTTTGCAATTTTCAGTCATTTTTGCGATTTTTGCAATTTTCAGTCATTTTTGCGATTTTTGCAATTTCAGGAATTTTTGCGATTTTTGCAATTTTCAGTCATTTTTGCGATTTTTGCAATTTTCAGTCATTTTGCGATTTTTGCAATTTTCAGTCATTTTTACGATTTCTGCAATTTTCAGGAATTTTTGCGATTTTTTGCAATTTTCAGTCATTTTTGCGATTTTTGCAATTTTCAGTCATTTTTGCGATTTTTGCAATTTTGAGGAATTTTTGCGATTTTTGCAATTTTCAGGAATTTTAGCGATATTCAGTCATTTTTGCAATTTTTGCAATTTCCAGGAATTTTTGCGATTTTTGCAATTTTCAGTCATTTTTGCGATTTTTGCAATT